>CM053035.1:172788585-173261085 GCA_028564925.1 Lithobates sylvaticus
TCCCCTTTTATGTTATACTGGGATCGCCTAGATTGGGGTATAGTCCCCTTTTATGTTATACTGGGATCGCCTAGATTGGGGTATAGTCCCCTTTTATGTTATACTGGGATCGCCTAGATTGGGGTATAGTCCCCTTTTTTATGTTATACTAGGATTGCCTAGATTAGGGTATAGTCCCCTTTTTATGTTATACTGGGATCGCCTAGATTAGGGTATAGTCCCCTTTTTATGTTATACTGGGATCGCCTAGATTGGGGTATAGTCCCCTTTTATGTTATACTGGGATCGCCTAGATTGGGGTATAGTCCCCTTTTTATGTTATACTAGGATTGCCTAGATTGGGGTATAGTCCCCTTTTATGTTATACTGGGATCGCCTAGATTGGGGTATAGTCCCCTTTTTATGTTATACTAGGATTGCCTAGATTGGGGTATAGTCCCCTTTTTATGTTATACTAGGATCGCCTAGATTGGGGTATAGTCCCCTTTTTATGTTATACTGGGATCGCCTAGATTGGGGTATAGTCCCCTTTTTTATGTTATACTGGGATTGCCTAGATTGGGGTATAGTCCCCTTTTTATGTTATACTGGGATCGCCTAGATTGGTGTATAGTCCCCTTTTATGTTATCCTGGGATCGCCTAGATTGGGGTATAGTCCCCTTTTTATGGTATATTGGGGTATAGTTCCATTTATGTTATACTGGTATCGCCTAGATTGGGGTGTAGTCCCCCTTTATGGTGTACTGAGATCACCTGGTATGGGGTATCATTTCTTTCATGGTATACCTGGATTGCTGAGATTGGAGTATAGTTCCTTCTATGGTATACTGGGATCGCCTAGATTGGGGTATAGTTCCTTTTTATGATATACTGGCATTGCCTAGATCAGGGTTTAGTTCTTTTTATGGTATACTGGGATTGCTTTGATTGGGGTATAATACATATTATTATGGTAGACTGGGATGTCCTAGATTGGGGTTTAGTTCCTTTTTATAGCATGCTGGGACTTGGAGACTAAAGCATGCCCAGTGGTGTTGTTGTTATGGGCAGTGAGGCAGCGATGTGATCTTGCAGCACCGCAGTCCTGGGATCAGAGCTTTCCTCTTCTGTGTTTCCTTCCACAATCCACAGGCAGAGCTTCAGGTCAGAGCAGTCCTGATGGTGTTTGCTTTAGATTGTAAGCTCCTTTGAGCTAAGTACTTCTTACAAGGTCTGTGCATTATGTTGGGAATATGTAAAGAGGAAATCGAAATATAAACCCAGTGGAACTTCCGGATGGAACATTGGCAGTACGTACAATCATTGTGTGATCGTCTGTTAGTAAATAAAGTGCCCACTAACCCTCCTGACGTGAGGCAGGTGCAGGGTCATCATTTCTATGTATATTTAATGCCATACACCGGATACACCGCGCCATTCAATGTCCTTGTGTAGCTCCTTGTTAATGATTGAGGCGATCGGTGGCCACACAAGCTCACATGTCGTGATGGTTAACCCCGTCTGTGCTGGCTGGATTCTAGTTGCCATGGAATCTGGGACTTTTTGCCCCCCATGGTAATATGAAAAAAAAAAAAAAAAAAAACTTTGTTTTCTAGAAGCCTGAAGTGTTTAAAGGTCCTTTTAGGGTCCCTGTGAAGGTCACATGAAAAGTTTTTGGCACATGGCTGTGACCTGGTCTTTACATGGACCTCTGCTGGCCATTCTTGGTCATTACAGGGGACTGAACAAGCCACAAGCCATATCTGACCAGCACACTGCTGAGTAAACTGGATTTGCTTGTGCTAATCATGTAGCAGTTCTGACTTCATACCATGTGAGATAACTTGTGTTTTATTTGTACAGATTAACGCAGGTTTGTCAAAAGGGCATTTAGGCTGGGTTCACACTGGTGCGATTCAGTGCCGGTTCACGCTGCCAACCGATGCGGGTGTCAATGTACTCTTCTAGATTGTAAACTCTAACGAGCAGGGCCCTCTGATCCTTCCTGTATTGTAATTGTACTGTCTTCCCCAATGTTGTAAAGCGCTGCGCAAACTGTTGGCGCTGTATAAATCCTGTATAATAATAATAATAATAATAATAATAATAATAATAATAATAATATAATAATAATAATAATAATAATAGAAATGTAAAGTTAATGACATCCCCAGATTGTTTCGCAGTGTGAACTGTGAAATGATGCAGGAATCGGATCGCATAGGTGTGAACACCCATGCGATCCGATTCCAGTGTGGACCAAAAAAGGGTCCTGCACCATTTTGAAGCGATGCGATTTCAGCTATACAGTTTGTATTGCTGAATTCGCATTGCACAGACGTCACATGTTATCCGCACAGCAATGCGGTGCGACTCACATGTGATGTCTGTGATCGCACAAGTGTGAACCCAGCCATAGAAATCAATTGATTTCTAAGTACACGAGTTGCCCCACAATGCTGCATTGTGATGCAGCATGTCTGCATTTTTATGCAATGCACCACGACCTAACTGTCTGTACATTCCACCACACCAGGGCAAAGAAATGGATGCAATATCATGATGTGACAATTTAAATTAAAGTTAAAAAAAAAAAAAAAAAGCGAGTTGGCTTTTAACCACAGAAGGCACTGCCTCTCGCTGCCGCAACACATTGGACACCAGCCCATGTGTCTTTAGTGTGACGGCTGGTATGAATGCAACCTAAAAGCTGACGTTAAATTAGCTTCTCCTACTCTGGTGGGGGTGGTTTCTATCAGACTTGCTGCAGCTTCTAATGCACATTGGGAGGAGCTCACAGTGGGCATCCCAAGGTGGTCCCACACTTTTACTGGGCATCACTTAAGATTATGGTGAGTTAAAGTGGGCATCCCAGAGCCATACCATACTTCTACTGCCCTTCTTTTAGATTTAAGGGGAGCTGATAGTGGATATCCTAGAGCAGTGGACTCCAAGCTGTGGCCCGAGGGCCAGATGCAGCTCTTTGCTTGCTTTTATCAGGTCCTCGGGGCACTATTCCTCCCACTGACACCAACAAATGGGGGGACACAAATTAATGCAGCTCTATAATCCATTAACCACTTCTCATCCGGGCCAATTCTGACACTTCTCCTACATGTAAACTAGAAAATTACATAGAACCCCCAAACACTATATATCTCTTTTTTTTTCTTTAAAGCAGAGGCCCTAGAGAATAAAATGAGTTGTTGCAATCTTTATGTCGCACGGTATGTGCACAGTGTTTTTTTTAAACAAATTTTTTTGGAGAAAAAACATTTTCACAAATAAATAAAAAAAGAATTGTTATCCCATATAATTTTTAATTTTTTTTGTATAATGTGAAAGATGTTGTGCCGAGTAAATAGATGACGAACATGTCACGCTTTAAAATTGCATCTGCCCGTGGAATGGTGGCTAACTACGGTGCTTAAAATTCTCCATAGGCAACGCTTTAAACGTCTTTACAGGTGACCTGTTTACAGTTGCACAGGGTCTAGCACTAGAATTATTGCTCTCACTCTGACGTTTGTGACAATACTCGCATGTGTGGTGCGATCATCGTTTACATATGCGTGCGGGAGTAGCGTATGCGTTGACATCAGTGAAGTTTGGATCAACTTTATTGCTATCACAAGGGATGAACGGCACAGTGGTGTAGTGGGTAGCACTCTCGCCTAGCAGGAGTTTGCATGTTCTTCCGTGCCTGCGTGGGTTTCCTCTGGGTACTCCGGTTTCCTCCCACACTCCAAAGACATGCTGGTAGGTAAATTTGGCCCTAGTATATGAATGTGAGTTAGGGACCTTGGATAGTAAGCTCCTTGAGGGTAAAGACCGATGTGAATGTACAATGTAAATGTAAAGCGCTGCATAAATTGACGGCGCTATGTAAGTACCTGTTTAATAATAAACAACATCCCTTGTGATAGCATGGGCTGTGACAGTTCCTCTTTATGGAGAGATCTGGGGTCTTGGACCCCGAAATCTCTCCTCTGGCCTTCCATGCAGCTAATCGGACACAGATCGTTCTGATTGGCTGCTTTCCTGGCCACTGTTGGCCAATTAAACAGAGGCGGGACCAGAAGTGACAAACTACTTGTTTCCCGAGTTGCAAAGAGAGGAATGACGTCCATTCCTCTGTTCAGGGAAGCCATCGCCGCCAGCCACATTGCTCCAGGGCTCCGCAATGGGACGGTAGAGCCAGGGGCGTAACTAGAAATCACAGGGCCCCATAGCAAAATGTTGTATGGGCCCCCCCCCCCCCCCCCCCCCCCACAAAAAAATGGCGGGGCTTAAATTAAATAGTGGGTGTGGTTTAAAGGGCGGGGCTCAAAGGGTGTGTGGTTCGAGTCTGAGAAGAAAGAAAGAGCCCAGATCCTACACCACAATAGCAATATATGTATTCCAGAAAGTTTAATCAACAGATAAAGATACTCCAAACACCCGGTGTTAGCGCTTCAATAATCCTCACCTGTGCCCAATGCAGCGTGGTCTGCCCATGCCCAATACTGCCTCACCTGTGCCCAATGCAGCGTGGTCTGTGCCCAATACAGCATGTCCAGTGTCCAATGCAGCCTCACCTGTGCCCAAAGCAGCATGGCCAGTGCCCAATACTGCCTCACCTGTGCCCAATACTGCCTCACCTGTGCCCACTTGTGCCCAATGCAACGTGTCCAGTGCCCAATGCAGCCTCACCCGTGCCCAATGCAGCCTCACCCGTGCCCAATGCAGCCTCACCCGTGCCCAATGCAGCCTCACCCATGCCCAATGCAGCCTCACCCGTGCCCAATGCAGCCTCACCTTTGCCCAATGCAGCGTGGCCTCACCTGTGCCCAATGCAGCATGACCCGTGCCCAATGCAGCCTCACCTTTGCCCAATGCAGCGTGGCCCCACCCATGCCCAATGCAGCCTCCCCCGTGCCCAATGCAGCCTCCCCCGTGCCCAATGCAGCCTCCCCCGTGCCCAATGCAGCCTCCCCGTGCCCAATGCAGCCTCCCCCGTGCCCAATGCAGCCTCCCCCGTGCCCAATGCAGCCTCACCTGTGCAGTGGAAGAGGTGAGCCAGACTGCAGCAGCCCTTATTGGCGAGCGTGGGGCTCTCTCAGATTGGGGGGGGGGGGCGAGCACCGGCCGCACGGTCCCCCAGCCAGGGGAAGTGAGGAGAGGAAGAGGCGCGCTGTCCAGCAGAGCGCTGTAATAGCTAACATTTGAATGCCCTGTGAGTTCCCGGGGCTCAACGTCACATAGCCCCACCTCTTGGCCCGGCGCCTTTGATGACGTCACATGTCCCGCATTGGACCGGCGTTCTGTCTATCAAAAGCGTCGGGCCAAGAGGTGGGGCTATGTGACGGTGAGCCCCGGGAACTCACAGGGCATTCAAATAAAAGCTATTACACAGCGCTCTGCTGCCTTGTACGGACAGCGCGCCTCTTCCTCTCCTCACTTCCCCTGGCTGGGGGACCGTGCGGGCAGTGCTCGCCACCCCCCCGGGCCCCGGCAGTATGCTTTCCTCCTCCCCAGGGGCCCCATAGCAGCTGCGGGCCCCATAGCGGCCGCGTGTGTCGCTATGGCGGTAGTTCCGCCACTGGGTAGAGCCCAGGAGAGGCGGTGGCTGCGGAAGGGGAGGGGACCCCCGGCCGCAGAAGTGATCAAGTGGCCAATCAGCCACTCAGATCACTTCTGCATTACTGGGATAATAATCGTATAACTACTGAAACTCAAGGACGTCCTACGGGCGAGAAGTAGTTGCATGTATTTCTTTTTAAAACAAGTACTGTAAGTACACAAATTACCTGGTATTAGTCCTTATACAGCAGGGCTGGAGTATGAAAAGAAGCAACACAAGGAACCACTCAGCTCATGTGCTGACAAGAAGCATGCTGATAGGAGGAAAAAGCAGAGTGACTGTGATGAGCTCATCTCTGTGCTGCTTCTCCTTTCAATGTCCACTCCACATGTTGGGGGCAGGTCCAGAACAACCAGTTCAATTCAGTTCAACAATTATGCTGAATGAAGACATCTACTGACAAAAAGTGAGTACTGCAGGGGAAGTCTCTGGATTGAAGATGAATATTGCAGCAAAAGCTGGTTTTGCTACTTCATCTTTTAATGGACTATTCATTTCTGTGCTGTTATTTTTGGCTGGAGTTCTGCTGGAAGGTTGTGGCTACTGATCATGTTTGTAATGAATGGTGTCTTTAGTGATGAAAGATCTATTGCAGCAGCACAAACAGCTGAGTATGGAAGGGATCAGATCTTTCTAGAAGCACCTCCTGTAAATCAAGGCAGAGCTGTATCTGAGTCTCTGGTGTTTGGTCTGCTCCTGGTTTTTCTTTAATAACAGTCTGCTGTAATTATCCTCAAGCTAACATAGAATAGACTGGCGGACACGTGTGTTCTCAGACCGCGGTGAGCACCATGCCGCCTTTGATTACAGTGACCCAGAAAGGAGCCTCTTGTGATGTGCCAGTCGTGTGACGAGGATGGCATGACAAACTTGTGTGTCACAATGAGGGCGGAGGAACTATTCACACGTTTCTTTAAATATATTCCGCTTTGTGTGGTGAGTCAGACGTGATTTCCGCCCAAGCTTAAAATCGCATCTCTTAACCCTTTTCCTTGCCAGATGTTACAGAATACATTTTGGTGAACCAGCTATGGGCAAGTCGTTGGTGCTGGGGAACTACAAATCCTAATGTGGTCTACCGAGCTGCTGGCTGAAGGCTTCCTGTGTCATATTGGTCGTTTTGAAAAGAACTAGTTGCTTGGCAGTCATGCTCACCCCAAGGCTTTAACACATCTCTTAGGTTTATGGGGACATAACAGTGGGCATCCCATAGCAATTCTGCACTTTTTTTTTATTTTTTATTATTGGGCATCTCTCAGGATTATGAGGAGCTAAAAGTGATATCCCAAAGGCAAGCAGCACTTTTAATGGATGTCCCTAAAGACCGGCACCCTAAAGCCATTCTGCATTTCTGTTGGGTCTATCTCAGAGTTATGGGGAGCCAACAATGGCATCCTAAAGCAAAGTTGTATCCCAAAGGGAAACACTTTTTAATGGGTCTCCCCTTAGGCAGGGCTGGTGCAAGGATTTTTGACACCCTAGGCGAAACCTCATTTTGCTATCCCCCCCCCCGGCTCCACCCCTGACCCCTTTTTCCCTGCCCATGTATACCCCACCTTTTTAATGAAGCGCCCATCAAATGCAGCACCTCACCAGCGCCCATCAATAAATGTTTGCTTCCATTTATTCGGGAGTCAGGACACAGACACAGTCCTCCGCCGCCACTGCGCCTCAGACACTATGTGCGAACGGAGCGGCAGCAGCCTGCTGATGCTGAGATTTAGTTGCTTGCTGCAGAGAGAAGAGAGTAGCAACACCAGTGGCTAGGCGCCATAGGCAGGAGTGCGCCCTAGGCGGCTACCTAGTTTGCCAAGTGGTAGCACCGGCCCTGCCTTTAGGACTGGGCCCCCCAAAGCCATTCTGCACTTCTGTTGGGCATATCTCAAAACTATGAGGAGCTACCAGTAGGTATCCCTAAGGAAGCAGCTCTTTTAATGGGTGTCTCAAGATTATGGGAGAGTTGACAGTGGGCATACCAAAGCCATGATGTCATTTTACTGGTCATCTCTTAGTATTATGGGAAGCCTACAGTGGGCATTCCAAAGCCACACTGTACTTTTACTGGGCATTTCTTATGGGAAGCCAACAGTGGACATACTCAGAACTTAACTGTGCATCTCTTTTTAGACTAATGGAAAGCTGAAAATGGGCATCCCAAAGCCAACCTGTACTTTTACTGGGTAACTCTTATGGGAAGCCACCATCATGCTTCTCATAACTTTGGTTGGGCATCTCTTGGAATTATGGAAATCCAACAGTGGGCATCCTAAAGCCAACCTGTATGTTTTTACTAGGCATCTCTTATGGGAAGTCAACAGCGGGCATTTCAAAGCTTTGGCTGAGCATCTCTTATGCCCCGTACACACAAGCGGATCTTCCATCTGAAAAATCTTGGATGTTTTTTCCGACGGAATTCCGCTCAAGCTTGGCTTGCATACACACAGTCACACAAGTTCGCTGAACTTTCGACCGTCAAGAACGCGGTGACGTACAACACTACGACGAGCCGAGAAAATTAAGTTCAATGCTTCCGAGCATGCGTTAAATTGTTTCCGAATGAAAAATTGTGAACATACTCTCAAACTTTTGCTGGCGCAAATTTGGCAAGCAAAAGTCCGATGGAGCATACACACGGTCGCATTTTTTCACGAAAAGCTCTCATTGGTCTTTTGCTGGCCGAAATTCCGATTTGTGTGTATGAGACATTAGCGTTATGGAAAGCCAACAGTGGTGATCCAAAAGCCACGCTGTACTTTTACTGGGCATCTCTGAGGAGCAGATACTGGTTGTCCTAGAGCCATGCCGTACTTTTACTAGGGGTCCCTCAGGATTACAGTGAGCTGACATTGGGTGTACCAGAGCCATGCCATTCTTTTCCTGAAAGCTCTATTCTTCAAATAATGGACCTGGAGGAAATATACAGATAATGACTTTTCTTCATGTTTCCTGATCTTTATACTTGTTCCAAGTCTGTGACCCAATATGTATTTAAGTTGAAAGGTCAACAAAACAGCCCGGCAACTAGCATTTTTAGGAGGATCCATGTTTTCTCCATAAGTGTAAATCTGCCATTTTTAGTCGTTTACATGCTGCTAATCCTTACGGGAGGCAAACGATGATGTGAAAAGTTTTATTGCATAGTGTGAGGGTTGGGTGTGACTTGTTCTGGACTTCCCTTGTATGTCACTGGCCTAAAGAGCCAGATCCCCCAAGACCATTATTTGAGGATGGCTGCTGGCATCAAGGGGCTCCAGTGGTGAGCTCTTTGCAGAGTTCCCAGCTCCGCCCACCTGCCACAACCCCTTTGGAGAGGTCTGCCTTTCATTCTTGGATTTTTACAGATTTTACATTACAGCTGGAGTGGTGAGACTATATAAAGCTTAGAACTGAAATGTAGCAGAAGGATCTTGGCATCGGTGCCCTCAGATGTAAGAAGATAACAGGTGAAACAGCCAACCACCACCTGCCTATAAATAAATAATTAAAAAAAAAAAGTGGACTAACCCTTTAAGAAATACAGTAGATGGGAGGGTAGAATCGCACCTGAGTTTTGCATAGCGGCCTGTGACGTAAACCTTTATTAACACAATGATCTATTTTTAGATTGGAGTTTGAAAGGTTTTTTGGGGACGGTCAGTTCCTCTTTCTAATTATCTTTATAGCTGTTAAGCCATTGGAAAATTCCACAAAATCCCCCGTCTGGTGTTGTCACGCTCTGTATTGCATAACTAGGTGGTCCATGTTGCTCAGCGATGCTCAATGCAGACCTAGAGGGGAAGGAGCTGTAATGTTCTGGTTCATTCTATGGTACGTTGTGTCCCTGCAGTTACATAACCCCCTCCTGTCCTGTGTGATGGAGATTACATAACCCCTCTGCAGCCCTTTCTGCGGCATCGCTGTGCACCATGCATCCTCTGCTCAGCACAGCAGTCTTGTTATAAAGGAACTGAAGCCCTGGTCTGGGTTGTATATTGCACGCCATGATCACAAGAGCAATAAAATGAGCCTCATTTATCAAAACACCTAAAATAAGGACTCCTAGTGCTGTGCTGTGACCACCAGACAAATTCTTCTTTTCAATTTCTGAAAAATGTAATTTGGATCCAAATTGTCTCGGGCAGGACAGACACTGGTTAATGAGGTCCATTATTCCATCCCTATTGTATGAGAACTTTGTAGACACACCTGAATTTGGTGGTTCAGCTCAAGGAAAGCTGTATTAAAGAAATAGATGGGCAACCATTACCGACCTTTCCCTCTGAAAATACTCAATACCTGGCTGTCATGATGGTGCAGTAGCACCTGGGAATCGCCCTGTCTTCAGTTGTTACAAGCGTGTTCTGGGTTAGTGGTATGAAGTATTGAAGTCCAGGATAAATGAAGACAAGGGCTGGGTACAAACTTTCAGAGAAGATAGAGAGAGGTCATTCCTTGGGCTTAATCACCCAAGTTCAGCATCTCTCCACCAAAACAGGGGGTCCCTGGGCAAACCGGGGTCACCCATGTTGAGACAATTCACATGTAGTCTAACCAACGAGCCCACCAAATGCCTTTTTAAAGCCCAATTTAAAAGGCAACTGACACGTTTCAGAGGCCAGAAACATCTCCCTCCCTCAGGGCTTAAATGCTTTCGTGGAGTATCTGGTACATTTGTCCGGATTGGTAAATCTGTGACATGGATTCAACAGGAAAACAATCGGTCAGTGACTATGCCAGTGTCAGGATTATAAAAGCTATTTATCATCTTGCCCATTCTACCACTACTCAGTTTCCTTTATCTATGGTCCAACAACTTATTTTCTTTCATATATAAACTATAATAAGGTATAGAGCACAACGTTTATAATGAGCCGGATGTGTCATTCAATCTTTTACGTGTTGTTGATTTTCCCTGCTTTGTACTTTGACCCCTGTGATAAACCCTGTATATAGGAGCCCCGATCTCTTCTCTTCATGTATAACCAGTGTGTTTATGTACATGTATGGGGCATATCCATCTTTACCTTTTACTGCTCCCCTCTTTCTGCTTCTTTCTACCCCCTCACCTTTTCCCTTTCTTCATTTCTGTGTCTTTCTCCCCCTTCTTTTTTTTTTTTTTTTTTCTCTCCCTCTCCCCGCCACTTCTTTCTCGTCTCTTTCTTTAGCTGGGAATGCTGGAGGTGATGAGCCTCGCTGATCTCCACTATAAGTTTGCCTAATTCAGTGTATAGTTGAATCATTTGCATTGAATGGATTTTCTCATCCTGTTTGTGGATAGAAGGCAGCGGAGTCCATCTCTGCTCACATCCTCTGTGATCCTAGCACAGCATAGCCTTATCTACCCAATACAAGTGAGGTTCGTATCGGATGGGTGACAGGAAGGAAGGGTGGTTGGTCCATTACCCCAGGAAGCAGCTACAGATAAAACTAGATATTTTTTCCTCTAATAGTCTGTTCGAAGTTTCATTTGTTTAATATTTTTATTTTATTTTTTTCCATATACATATACAGAAGACCACTGCAGGGAGCATTTTAAATATCAGGGCATGTGATTGGCTTCCCTGCTTACAGCTGAAGGACCCTTTTACACTGATATACATTTTTACTCTGCAAGAAAAATGTTTTCCTCTATGGGACTTTTCACAGCACTGCACTGATTGTGGTGTGTTTTGAAAAGTGCTGCATCTTTGGTGCAGTGTTGAAAACTGCACCAAAAACACCGTGCCTGGTGTGACAAGTGTCAGAGGCTGTTCAGTTAGTCTGTACCCATTTGTGATGCTTTTATATCCATTTTTATACAATAAAAATGGAGTACGGCTATCCAGCTATTTATTTTCTACCAAAGAAAAAAAAAAACTACTGCATATAATTGCGACACTAATCATATTGTAATTGAATGTTTGTAAAAGTTACCTCTCGTTTTCAATCTGCAGCCGCTGTAATTATCTGAGAATGCAATGCAATATGGCTACCTAGAGTTGTTCTGTACACAGTGTGTACTGACCACTCCCCAGAAACATCATTTCCTGCTTGTGTGATTGGCTCACCAATTTTCCCAGAAGTCTGCCTAAGATGCAAATCAGATTTCAGGCATCCCCTGCAACAAAAATTTATTTTTTTGGAGAGATTCTTTGAATAGGAACCCATCTAATGGAATGCAGGTCCAACAGATTTCATCATTTACTGCTTTCCAGCTGCACACCTGACAGTTAATTATGGAACCCCTCCCATTAGACCCGCTCAGTGCAGGGGCACAGACAAACACACAGGGATTTCTTCAGAATAACAAAAGGTAGGTATCTGCAACAAAACTTGTTAAATACTTGCAATGTACAGAGATCACCCAGAGGGGAATGTTTTTTTGTTGAGAAAAAAAAAATTGGAGTTATGCTTTAAATCCACAAGTGCTTTTTTACCACTACTATTCCTTTTTTTATATTGGCTTTTTGAAATTTACAAATGCCGCAATTTAGAAATTGGATGAAATGTTTAACATTGGGAAACACTTTTTGATAAGTAGTGCATTTTATATAGATCAGAGCAAAATGAGTGACAGATGAGGAGGAAAGAGGGACAGAGGGACTTTGTTCTGAATCAAGGACTTTTGGGAACTATGTACTATTGAGATATGCTCAGTTGGCTGTATGGGTTCTGTTTTCAGGTCTGTTAGGTCATAGAGAGAGGAACAGTACAATGCGGTCCTTCAAGCTTCCCTTATGGTAACCTCAATGTATATAGGAGAGAGGAGTTTTGCCCGGTAGTAACCTCCTGTTAAGCAGCAGTCAGACCTGACGTGTTATTTTAGGCCTCGACTCATAAGAAACTTTTGTCATATGACTTACCAGACACACTGCCTATAGCTTCATCCAATCATCCCACTGTTGATTTAAATGAAATGGACAATGTTTGACGCAAATATACACGCAGGAAATCCTGATCTATTCCTCGGAAATGGAAACCATCTTTATAGGTTTCATTTGTGTCAATAGCTGCCAATATAAAAATCGTGGGACAGTTTCTGACAACGCACTGACTGCTGCTGAGTCAGTGTGAAGAGGAGGAGCCAGGAGCACCGCGGGGGGGACCCCAGAAAAGGAGGATCGGGTCCGTTCTGTGCAAAACCCTTGCTGCGTAGAGGAGGTAAGTATAATATGTTTGTTATTAAAAAAATAAAATAAAATTGTATGCTTCTTCTGTGCAAGGGTTTTGCACAGAGCGAACCCGATCCTCCTTTTCTGGGGTCCTCCCCATGACGCTCCTGGCTCCTCCTCCTCATCGAGTGCCCCCAATGAGAGAGACAATTTCCATGGGGACACATGTGTAGACACGCTCCCGAGTCCTGTTGCTGCGTCCATTGAAACAGACATCAGGACTCGGCCCTGGGTCACTGGATTTGATTGACAGCAGTGGAAGCCAATTTGTCCCGCTGCTATCAATCTATCCAATGAGTTCAGCTAAGAGAAAGTGGGGGGCAGCTGCAGCACAAAAGGGTTTTTCAGCTTCAGGTTTTTTTTAAAAACTAATACAAAGTCATACTTGCCACCTCTGTGCAGTTGGTTTTGCACAGAGTGGCCCCAATCCTCCTCTTCTGGGGTCCCTAAGCAGCGCTCCTGGCTCCTCCTCTTCTCGAGTGCCCCGTCGGAGAAGCGCTCTCCTTCGGGACACCCGTGCGGGCGCGCACCTATGTCCTGCTGCTGCGTCTATTGACACAGACCGCAGGACTTGGCCCTGCCCCCCATGTCATTGGATTTAATTGACAGCAGTGGGAGCCAATGGCTGCCCTGCTATCAATCGATCCAGTCAGGACCCAGGACAACCGCCTGGAGATGGTGTGCTCGTACCCGTCGTGGGAAAGATCAGGTTCAGGAAAGTAAAAGGGGGGGCTCTTGGGGGCTGCTACATCACAGGAGGATTTTCACCTCAATGCATAGAATGTATTAAGGTGAAAAACCTGGAGACTTTACATCTCCTTTAAGGCAGCCTGTTCCTTTGGAATGGGCTGCCAATGGGCACTATCCTTTTTTTTGCAAAGCAACGCTGGTCTGTCTTGGGTCCCCACCATCCCAGACCCCTGTCTATTGGCTCTTTATGAAGTTTTTATAGAAATGGCGTGTTTTCTGCAAATTTTGCATGTAGTCTCATGTTTATTTCCACTGACCAAACAGTACCTTTTTGCCTCACTTATTCATTTAAGGACATCTGGCTCCCAGCCCTAATGCTCTCTTTCCTTTCCATGGCCACGTCTACTTTTTTCTGTTCATTTAGCCCTTGTTCACACTGAAGTCGGGTATGAAATCAATTTCAAACCTGCATTTCAGTGCGAGTTCTGGGGGGCGATTTGACAGACATCTGTGCTGGTTCATGCGCAGATGTCTATTGAAATTAACCCCAGGAAATCTGTGTGGCACCACACCAATTGGGACAGTGGCGTTGCTGGCAATAGGCTGCGATTTGACATGTAAACTTGCGCCAATGTGTAGGGGGGGGGGGGGCTTGAACAGTCTTCCCGATGGACTGTGCACCTGAGCCATATCCAGATATATAGGCTGCATTCACACCCCCAAGAGGCAGATTTGCAGGTGTTTTTATTTGAACCTATATGCGTGCATATACTCCTAGATTGTAAGCTCTAACGAGTAGGGCTCTCTGATTTCTCTTGTATTGTAATTGTACTGTCTGCCCTAATGTAAAGCGCTGCGTAAACTGTTGGCTCTATATAAAACCTGTATAATAATAATAATATTTGAAGTGCTTTGCATGTACCCAAACAAAATATATTTTTTATATAAATTTATTATTTTTTTCACACAAGTAGAGCTTTTGCTTGGTGGTATTTGATCACCACTGTGTTTTTTTTTTTTTTTTATTTTTTTTTTATTTTTATTTTTTTTGCGATTTATAAACAAAAAAAGCCTGGAAAATGTTGGAAAAAAAATTAATTAATCCTTTTATTTTCTGCTATAAAGCATATCCAATAAAAAAAAAAAAAAAAAAAAAAAAAGAAAAACAAATTTCTTAAATGAATAAAATGGATTTTGATCTAAAAAAATTAAATAAAAATAAAAATCCCAATACGTATATATTGATTGGTTTGTGTGAAAGTTATAGCATCTACAAACTGGTATATTTATACTAGAGTTTAAAAAGATTCTTTTTTATTTTTTATACTACCTAGGATGGTGATCAGCGACTTATAATGGGACTGTTATAGTGCGGCAGTCAATCTGACACTAACTGACGCTGCGGGGGGGAGGGGAACTGACTGACGCTGACCTCACCAGTAACACTAATACATTGATCAGTAATGCTATATACTGTCACTGTACTAATGACACTGGCTGAGAAGGGGTTAACATCAAGAGGTTAAATGTGTGCCTAACTATGTGTAATGTGTACCGTTTTTACTACTAGATGTTGCCGTTTCTCATCCCTAACTGACTGATCACTTTCTCTACAGAGTTCTGTGTTGATTACCAACACAGAGCTCTGGGCTGTGGTTGCACACAGCTGATCATAAGTTCCGGCCATGAATCATTGCTGGGCAGGGGGCATGCACGAAGGTCCCCTAAACCCGGGAGTAGGCAGCAACATATGGGTACATACATTGCAAGCAGGCAGTTACAACATGGTTAAATGGGCACATTAGGAGCAGTCTCCTCTCTTTTTATAAAGGTCTCCTATATTTGTATATATTATATTACACACACACACATAGGGCTGATTCACCCATCCACGCGTTTAATGTCCGAATACACTGGTCAGTGCTGTAGCCAATTGGTATTGAATTGAGTTTGTTTTTTTTCGGGCGTTTTACACATTTTTGAGCTTTGGGAAAAATATATCTGTTTCATTTTGTTGCTGTTTTTCAGCTTTTTCATCTGCTTTTAATTATTATTTATTTAATCAATTTTTTTTTATTAATTTTTTTTTTTTTAAAGGTTTTATTATTATTTATTTGGTTAGGGGTAGGGAGTAATATTGGGGTTAAGGGTTAGTGTTTATTTTTTATTTACTATTTTCATTTAGCTATTGCATTTGAGCAGAAAACTCAAGACGCAGGACAAAATGCACAAACACTTGAATCAAGTATTTCCGTGGAACAAAAAAAAAACGCACCAATCTGCCTAATTCGAACTACAAAAAAAATTAAAAAAAGCTCGAACTTTTTTTTTTTTTTGCGCTTCAAGTGACTTGTAGTGGAGATGTGAACTATCTCCATAGAGAATGTTGTTGTTTTTTTGTTTTTTTTTTTTGTTTTCTCTCCTCCCAGTGTTTTGGAGGTTCGACCTTCAATCTACAAAACAGCACTGTGCATGGGGGCTTAGAGCTGGGAGTTCCTTAGCAACGTCCTAGCAACAAGGCAGGGTGGGAATATGCAATCTCTGGGAGTTTTTCAATCAGGCTTCAGGAGATACACAAATGGCCTGTACCTATAGCAAGGACATTATCCAACTTTGGTCAAAGCTGCACATGTTGTTTTTCTCTACAGGTACCCCTTGCCTTCAAGCTACAAAACACTGAGCTGTGAATGGGGCCTTAGATCTAGCAGTCCCTTAGCATTGTCGTAGCAACAAAGCAGGTGTAGGATGATGCGATCTCCTGGGAGTTTTTCTGTCAGGCTTCAGGAGGTACTCAAATGGCTTACACCTTTAGCAATGGCATTATCTAACTTTGGTCAAAGCTGCACAATTTGTTTTACTCTACAGGTGCCCCTTATCTTCAGAGGCAGTTTGTTTGCTAAAGGAGAACTATGTCTCTAAGGCAATGATTGCAGAGGGCATGAGCATCATGGGAAATGTAGTTCCAAAACAGTGCTTTCACACTGGGGTGGTGCGCTTGCGGGACGTTAGAAAAAGTCCTGCATCATCTTTGGGGCGGTTTGGGAGTGCAGAACGCCCCTGCCCATTGAAATGAATGGGCAGTGCTTCCGAAGCACCTGAAAAGCACTACAACACAGGAGTTTTTAACCCCTTCATCCGCTAATGGAGGTTAAAAGCGCACAGCTATCGGCCGAAAAGCACCACTTAAGCAGCGCTAAAGTGAAGGCACTTGATCGTGAACGCACGGGCAGCCCCAGTGTGAAAGGGGTCTTGGGTATGAGACTCCCAGGGGCTGATGTACAAAACGGATGCTAAAAAGGTAATTTCTTGCTACCTTGTAGCAACCAATGAGCTGCTGACTAGCATTTCTGCTCTGCGAAGTCGAAAATGAAACAAGTGTTACGATTGGTCACTATGGACAGCAAAGAAAATACACATTTTATTAAGCCCTTCAGTGCCCCAGCAATGTGACCTACCACCGCCATACCAGCCGCAAGTTTCATCATTCAGTAAATGCATTATCTGGTTTTGGTCACTAAAAAAATATATGCATAAAAAAACCTGATAACATAAATGGACATTTCCATGTTGCCTGCAGCCAGCTGGTGCAATGTTGCATCATGTCCCGGCAGCGTGCGATCTGAACCCGGTGAACTTTGTGCATCCTTGGCTACGGCTTCCTAAAAGGGAAAGGAATCGCTGAAAGTGAGTCTTAGTATAGGAGGTGTGAATATTTATATAATCTAATTATATTATATATTTTTTTTTTTTTTCTACTCATCTGTAGGAAAATGTTTTTCCCCAGTTTATGGTGGAGTTATGACGGCCTGCACAGACCCTGTTAATGGGAATCGTGCGGTCATGTTGGCGGTGGCTTATTCAGGATGAGACGATGTAGAAATGTCACCTTTTTTTACTTCCAAATTCTTTTTTAAATCCGAAACCCCAAAAAATTAACATTGCAGCTTAGTTTCAGCATTAGTATCAGGTATCTGTATTTTTTTTTCTTTCTCCCGTATTTTTCCCCTGGTGATCTGGCCAGTAGCACACCCTGTATTGGTGTCCTCACTCTGGATGAAGGAGCACAGGGGGCACCTTTTGAACAGCAGCATTGTCTTGGGAGGAACGAAGTGTTAGCTGTACTAGCAGATTTAAATACACTAACAAATTGAAGCCAAATTCCAGCTCACGCTTTCTAATCAGTTACAACAGTTTTTTTTGTTCTTTTTTTTTTTTTTTATAGGGGGGGGGGGGGGGGAATAAAGGTTTTACATAAATACACTCCCCGGCCACTTTATTAGGTACACCTGTTCAATTGCTTGGTAATACAAATTGCTAATCGGCCAATCACATGGCAGCAACTCAATGCATTTAGGCACCTAGACGTAGTGAATACGACTTTCTGAAGTTTGAACCGAGCATCAGAATGGGGAAGAAAGGTTATGTAAAGTGGATGTAAACCCTCACATATACCAAGTGAAGTGAACAGCCTCAGATGATAGAGATGAAACTAATCTCCCTACATAAGTTTTACTTGTATATCTGCTGCCTTCAGCTTTATATAGTCTTTAGAATTCCTACATCGTGTTAGAATTTTTACTTCCTCTTTCAGCAGAAGGAGTGGATTCTTGGCATACACTGTGTGGCAGCTGATTGGAGGAAAGGCACACACCCCCCCTCCACATAGGCAGAGGAAGGAAGATACTTTCAAGCTGGGTTCACATTGGTGCGCTGTGCAAATCACATGCAATGTCTGTGTGACGCAAATTCAGCCATACAAATTGTGGCGATTACTATGCGAATTACATGCGATGGGCCATACTGCATAGATGTCAACTCAGGCTAAACCTGCATCGTGTTTTCTTCCTCGAATCTCGGTGTGCTTTGTCTACTACTTCCAGATCTGTGCAGTAATCCAGTGTGAGACTTCCTGTAATAAAGACCGCTCACTCCTGCCCTCTTCTTGTGCAGGATGACTGGTCTTGTCTCCGCCCCCTCCTGTAGTTTTCTGCAGGCAGCCTGTAGTGGGTGGGGCCTGTTGGGTCCCTCCCAAAGCTCTGCTCTCTACACCAGGGATATGCAATTAGCGGACCTCCAGCTGTTGCAAAACTACAGGTCCCATCATGCCTCTGCCTCTGGGTGTGTCATGCTTGTGGCTGTCAGTCTTGCTATGCCTCATGGGAATTGTAGTTCGGCAACAGCTGGAGGTCCGCTAATTGCATATCCCTGCTCTACAGTCTATGTACAGCACAGTGATAATGTCACCACTACTTTTCAAAAGGTAATATCTGGGTTTGCAAATGCATTGGTGTTTACAAGTCGATTTTTATATTATTGAATGTTTAGGAATTTATTTAACCACTTGCCGACCAGCCATCGGTTGAAAGCGGCAGGTCGGAATGGTCTCACAAATCGCCATAGGTGTACGTCGGGACCTTTTTTAAGTGCGATAGCAGGCGCACCCGCTGGGCCAGAACAGGGATCTGTCAATGTAAACAGACAGATCTCTGCTCTGACAGAGGAGGCGACAGATCTGCTGTTCCTAGTGATTAGAAACAGAGATCTCTCTCCTCCTCTAGTCAGTCCCCCCCCCCCCACAGTTAGAAACACCTCCTTAGGGGACACTTAACCCCTTGATCGCCCCCTAGTGTTAACCCCTTCCCTGCCAGTGACATTTTATACAGTAATCAGTGCATGTGTCACTGGTCCCAAAAATAGTGTCAAGTCTTCGATCTGTCCACCGCAATGTCTCAGTCCTGCTAAAAATCTCAGATCGCCGCCATTACTAGTAAAAATAAATAAATAAAAATGCCATAAAGTATATCCCCTATTTTGTAGATGCTATAACTTTTGCGCAAACCAATCGCTACACGCTTATTCCTTTTTTTTTTTTTTTCTTTTGTTTTTTTGGTTATATATTTGTTTGGGTACAGTGTCACACGACCTCGCAATTGTCAGTTAAAGCGACCTAGTGTCGTATAGCAATAAATGGCCTGGTCATTAAGGGGGAAAATCTTCTGGTCTGTAAGTGGTTAAACAACTTTTTTTAAATAAAATAAATTTTTTGTGCTCAGATTTAAATGGACTATACAGCGCACCTTCATTTGAAGCTAATTAGACTGCCGCACCGACCGCCTTTTATTCCTTTCCAATGAAATATGTATTATCCCGAGTATAAGAGGATTGGGACTGTCAGGCTGATTTGTTGGCCGATGTAATAAGGTCACTGGCAGTGTGACCGGAGATAATAATACCACCCCACGCTGTGCCATGGCTGCTAAATGAAGGATAGGTCAGGGTGAGGTGTGCTCCGTCATGTGATCAGGAAAGGGCCCGTGTTTTTCAATGATTCCCCCCCCCCCCCCCCCCCCCCCTTACACCACTGATCACATGCAGGCCTGCAGATGGCGTCATATCACGGGACAGATATGTGACACCTGTCAGCCGTGACCCCGGAAGGTTTAATTCTGGGCCCCTCCGCTGGCTGTTTGTGTCAAATATCAGGACATGCTGGGGGTTGTAGTCCCTCAGCAGAGGAGTGGTCCTAGCCTATTGTGGCACTAAAGCTGCTGTTTGCACTTTTGGGGGGGGGGGGCAATAAACACGTGCTTAGCCACATTTTAATCTGCCACCACTCCCCCCTTTAAGCTTCAAAGGCAGCAGATGGGGGTGTACGTATGTCGTGTACATGATGCTTTGCATCACGGCTCATCTGCTGAACATGACCAATTTGACTGATTATGGCAAACCTTGGCACCCCAGATGTTTTTGAACTACATTTCCCATGATGCACTCTGCAATGTAGTTGAGCATCATGGAGAAATGTACCGGTAGTTCCAAAACATCTGGGGTGCCAAGGTTCGCCATCACTGGATTATGGTGGTGTGGCGGGTGCTGAGAAGGTGACTTATTTATTTTTTATTTTTTTTGCTTAAGGGTTCCAATCCATATCCACTCGATAAAGTTTTTATTTGTCTGTGTCCCCATTAGGAAGATTTGCCTTCTCTGCATCCTGTTTGCCGTTTATCACAGAGACTGAAAGTGAAAGAATACCAATTTTTGGGTTGTCGCCAGAATAGTAATAGAGTGGACACAAGTTCTGGTGACAACCGGGGAGCTCCACACTTTGAAGGGATTTACTCTCATCACTTCCTGTTTTGGCTATGGGACAGGAAGAGGCAGGACATCTACCCAATTGGGGACACAGATTGGGGGGTGGTCACTGACAGGGGTTATAGGCCTCATACCCGATCTAAAATGGGGAAAAATATATATATTTTTTTTGTTTTTTTAGTTCTACTCCTAAAGTGGTAATAAACCCAAAATGTAATATATTGCAGCTTACCTTTTGGACAGCAGCATTGTCAGTCTGGGGGGAGAGTAGTGGTAGATGGACTAGCAGATTTAGCCCTCGTTCACATTGAACGCGGCTTTGAAATTGTGCGACTTTATCTAAAATCCCAGGATTTCAAAGTCACATTTCACTACGACTTCAGGTGCGACAGACATCTGTGCGGCTTAATGCACAGATGTCTATTGATTTTTGCACCCGAAATCGCAAAAAATAAGTGCAGGAACTACTTTTGCAAACCCGGTGCGGCGCTGCAAAGTGGGCGTTGCACTGATTGGGACGGTGCCATTGCCAGCAATAGGCTACGACTTGTTACGCGATTTGACCTGTCAAATCGCATGACAAATCGCTCCAGTGTTAATGAGGGCTTTAAATGAACTTGACTAACGCAATAATGCTGAACTCCAGATAGCACTTTATAAGCCATTCCAGCAACTGTTTGTTTTTATTTTGTTTTTTTCATTTAAGCTGCTTTCACGCTGAAAGCGCCGTCCGTTCTCGCTAAAGCACCACTAGTTTTAGCTGCACTGTTTAAGCAATGATTTTACAATGCTTCTTGGCTGCTAGCGGGACTCTTTTTAACCCCAAAGAAGCGGTTAAAAACGATGTGTTTCATTTCAATGGGCAGTGGTGTTTTTGGGAGCGCGCTCCTAAACCGCCCCAAAGATGCTGATTGCAGGACTTTTCCTAACATCCGGCAAGCGCACCGCCCCAGTGTGAAACCACCCATTGCAGAGAATGGGAGGTAGTTTATCGGCGCTATTTCTAGCGCTAAAATGCCTGAAGAATGCCTCAGTGTGAAAAGGGTCTTGGGATAAATGTTTTATGTAAATTAAAGCGGATCATTGTAAGCACCCCTGTGAGTGGTAAATGGTTTGTCTCATCCCTGCAAATTCCTCCTGATGTTGAACAGCTTGGGTCTGTTAAAGGTAGTAGAAAAACAGACTTACTGGCTGGATCACCTGATAACTAATGCAGCCATTACATCTGAGTTGTAAGCTGCAATATAATAATTTTTTCTTAAGTAGAACCAGGGGCGACCCGTTCATTAAGTGCGCACAGGCATTGCCACCCCCCTATATGATTAATAGATGCATAGCATGAATCTATCCACGGCCGCTGTGGCTACCCCCTATCCATGCATTTGGCCCCTTTCAGCCCCCGGGCACATAAATTACAGTGGTGGGTGTTTTTTTTCGGAGCACCTGATTAGAGCCATGGGCTGCAATAGGCTTCAAAATAGGGTGGGCTTGTGGCACAGAGCATTGCACTCAGAGCCCACCCAGGGGTGTAAAAAGCAAATTAATATTCGCTTTTCTAACACCGAATTGGCTCTCTGCCAATCAGGAAGCGCGGTGGGTCTGATACCCATTTCCCGATTTGGCTGAAAGGTCAGGTGATCCTGTTGGATGCCTAGGAGGAAGGGGATGTAAGGCGGAATCCCCTGTGATCCACACCACAGGAGGAGGAAGAAAGCTGCCGGGCACGCCCGCTACCTAGATGGGGTAAGTGCGGGGCTTTGATGTCCCAACTGTCATTCGTGGGGGGGGGGTTGCTGCTTCGGCCGTGGGGTGAGGAGTGGCTGTTTGCCCCCCCCCCCCCCAAAGAAAAAACCGCCAGCCGCCACTGAGTAGAACTATAGGCAAAACCTTCTTTTTTTTTTTTCCCCATCTGTGTCCCATTTCAGGGATTTCCCTTTACTTCCTGTCCCATAGCCAAGAAGCATGAAGTGAGAAGAAATCCCTTTAAATTAAGGGAATCCCCTGAGGACCCCCTAGATCACCAGAACTAGGGTCTCCATTGGAAGATTATCCCACTATTACTTTTCTGGGGACAACCCAAAATGTATTATTTTTTTTTTTTTTTTTTTACTTTCAATGATGATGGTAAACCGGACAAATAGAGAAGGGACATCTCCATAGCGGGAACACATACAGCAATAAAAGCTGACAGGGGTTCTAATCCCTCTCCATTCTTATCCAAAACATACAAAAAAGTTTTGCCTTTTAGTTATACTTTAATTCTGCTTTGCATAACTATTTTCCTGTGAAATGCAGCCATCAATTTACCTGGAAGTACAGACGCCTCCACACCTCAGTGAGTCACCATTGTGGGTGAAGAGGAAAAGTGTTTTCTTAGAGGTGGATCTCATCTGCTTCATACTGGGAAGGCGGCCATGTTTACTGAGGGAATTGTGATGTGATTGCTTTAATAAATGTCTGGATTATATGATATTGATCCATTGTGTGATGGCAACCTATTTTCTTCATATGCTTTTTTTTTTTTTTGTTAGGCTTTGTTTTTTGTGTTTTTTTTTTTATTTTATTTATTTTTTTGCTTGAGCATTTTTATTTTTTATAATTGACAATTTGTATTAGCTTTTTCTTTTTTGAAATAAAGACAAAATAGATCATAGCAAAGGACATCATCCAATATCAGCAACTGGCCAAATTTATTATTAATAATAATAATAATATTATTATTATTATTATTATTATTATTATCATTCTTTTAGCCAATGGAAAGCTAGTTACTAGGGGAGGAAAAACCGCATGTTGCGCACATTTTTTGGGCACGTCCATTTGAAGTTTATTGGGGCCAAAAATGTTTGATGCTTGTAGCTCAAAAGATGTAATTTTTCAAGCTTCAAGCAACACTGCGCTCAAGTTTGAACAGGCACAATTGAAAGCCATTGGGATTTTTGATGTGTGTTTTGGAGCATTGAGTTATAAAACGCACAGGTGTGAATGGGAAGTTAAAATGCTTCTAAAGGGAAAATTAATTTTTTTTTCAAATCTTTAAAAATATTAAACCTCCAATTATTTATTTAAATAAACATAATTACCTGCTCTGTGTAATGGTTTTGAACAGAGCAGCCCCGATCCTTCCTCCTCCTTGGGTCCCCCGCCGGCGCTTTGGGCTCCTCCGTCCCCCTGCTGAGTGCCCCCACAGAAACCTGCTTGCTATGGGGGCACTTGAGTATGCTCGGTCTCAAGCCGCCTCTGTGTGTGTCTATGGGACACACAGAGCGTGGCTCAGTTCCACCCTCTGCTCCCTCTTCCCTGGCTGTGATTGATAGCAACAATTGGCTCCCGCTGCTGTGTGTCATCCAATGAGGGGGCTGAGACCTGGGATAGCAGCAGCTCTTGTGCACATTGTAATCGGTCTTGAGTATGTATTGGGGGGGGGGGGGGGGGAGTGGGGGGGTTGCACAGGGGAAGCTGCATGCAGACACTTTTTATTTTTTTTTAAACCTTCCTGCATGGAGGTGAAAAACCTTCTGCCATTTAGAACCACTTTAATGCATTCTTAATGTAAAAAATGTTTCGGTATTTGTATCGGCCCCTCACCCTTTTAAATACTTGCCTCACTTAAACTAGCAATGTTCCCATTGGCAACGTCTCTCTCCTGGCTTGCACAGGACAGAAATGCAGAAGCCATTGGCTCCCGCTGCTTTCAATCAAATCCTGAGAGCAGGGGGCGGGTCCAAGCCACACTGTGTGTCTATGGACGCATACAACTCAGCTGGGGAGTGAGCCCATACGTGTGCCCCCATGGGAAGCGTCAATGTCTCTCTCCCCGCTCTGAGGACAGAAAGGCCAAAGCCATTGACTCAGCTGCTGTCAATCAAATCCTGAGAGCAGGAGGCGGGGCCAAGCCACACTGTGTGTGTGTGTGTGTGTGTGTGTGTGTATGGACTCGCACAGCCTGGCTCAGGAGCAAGCCCGTACGTATGCCCCCATAGGAAGTGGCAACATCTCTCTCCTCTCTCCCCACTCTAACAGGACAGAAAGGCAGAAGCGGAAGCCAGTGGCTCCTGCTGCTGTCAATTACATCCTGTGAGCTGAGAGCAGGGGTTGGGTCGAGCCACACTGTATGTGTCTATGGGTGCACACAGCCCGGCTCTGGAGCAAGCCCATACGGCAAGCCAAGCGGCTTCCTATGGTGGCGCACAGAGAAGAGGGGCCGGCGGGAAACCCCAGAAGAGGAGAACTGGGGGCCACTCTGTGCAAAACGAATCCACAGAGCAGGTAAGTATAACATGTTTTATTTTAATAAAAAAAATCAAGACTCCTTTTTAATCAGCTGGTTGTGGCTGCAGCACCTTACCCCACCAGGAATAAGCGCAATGGGAATTTAATGATCCTTTTATTTGTGGTTTTACCATGATCCTGACCAGCAGCGGACAGGGTGTAGAGACACCTTGGCGTTCTGGCAGCGCGGAGTCCTGTGCACAGCACTTTTCGCAGAGTAGGGAACACGCTGAGCCAGGCTGGTTTTGTTTGCACAGCACACAAGTCACGTTGGGAGCTCGGGGCCCCGGCCAGGAAATTCTGTTGATGCAGAGCCGTGTCCCGGGTGACGGCATCGTTCTAGAGAACGTTTCCAGGCCTCGCAGGCTCTGCTGGGCATTTCACTTGCAAATCTGGGAACGCGGGTGACAGAGAGGGTAATGGAACATCTTTCTATTGCTTTTAACTGTATCATTGCCAGGTTCATGTGAAAAAAAAAAAAAAATAGCTGAAAGAGAACGCCAATCATTATAAAAAAAATCGCAACTGATCTATTAGATCAGTGTTTCTCAACTCCAGTCCTCAAGGCGCCAAAACAGGTCATGTTTTCAGGATTTCCCTCAGATGAAACGGCTGTCGTAATTACTAAGGCAGTGAAACTGATCAAATCACCTGTAGCAAAATGATGGAAATCCTGAAAACATGACCTGTTGGGGCGCCTTGAGGACCGGAGTTATGAAACACTGAGATCATGGGGCAGATCTTTTAAAGCTTTGTGTTAACCATTAATGTAATGCATATGTGTGGCGCCAAAGCGGGTGGACTTTAACGCCTACACACACCGCACACATATGCCTCCCGCTCCTTGGGTGTAAAAGACCCCGTAAAAGGGATACCCAGGCTGGGGCAACAAGGGATTAATGAGCCCTACAATGATTTAATTGAAAATAGATTACAGGGCCATCAAGCAGTGAATGTGTGTGAATTATTTTTGGAACATTTGGGATATAATTTAATATCACTTTAACCACTTTAGGACCAGAAGATTTTCCCCTTAATGACCAGGCCATTTTTTGCGATTCGGCACTGTGTCGTTTTTAACTGACAATTGTGCGGTCGTGCGACGTTGTACCCAAACAAAATTGATGTCCTTTTTTTTCCCCACAAATAGAGCTTTCTTTTGGTGGTATTTGATTGCGCTATAAACAAAAAAAAAAGAGCGACCATTTTGAAAACTTATTTTTTTTTTTTTTTTTTGTTTATATTAAATATCCCAAGAAAATGTAAAAAAAAACACATTTCTTCATCAGTTTAGGTTCATATGTATTCTACATATTATTGGTAAAAAAATTGCAATAAGCGTATATTAATTGGTTTGCGCAAAAGTTATTGCATCTACAAAATAGAAGATTTAGGGCATTTTTATCTATTTTTTTTTTTTTCATTTTTACTAGTAATGGTGGCAATCAGCGATTTTTATTTATATTTTTTTGTGGGATTGCGGCAGACAAATCAGACAAGTTTTTGACCCCCCCCTTCTTTTTTTTTTTTTTTTTTTTTTTTTTGGGAACCAGTGTCATTATTACAGTGATCAGTGCTAAAAAAACATGCACTGTTAGTGTACTAATGACACTGGCAGGGAAGGGGTTAACACTAGGAGCGATCAAAGGGTTAAATGTGTTTCCTCAGTGTGTTTACTAACTGTATGACTGGGGAAATACACAGATCCATCTTCCTGCATAGCAGAAAAAACGGATCTGTGTGACCTCCACTGTCAGAATGGAGATCTGCCTTGTTTACATAGGCAGGCAGATCCCTGTTCTGTCACTGCGGGGAATGATTGTGGGTGGCCGGCAGACATCGTTTCTGCCCTACCCGCTAATTGGCTTCCCCCCCCCCGCTGGCCAGCACATGCCAACATACAATGACGGCGATTCGCGGGAAGCAACCACATTGCCGCAGTACAACTGCGGTGGCTGTTCCTTAAGCGGTTAGTGAGTACCTTTTTTTTTTTTTTTTTTTTTTTTTTTTTTTTTTTATATTTTGTTGATAAAAACAACCCCCCCCCCCCCCCTCCTGGGTGATCTCTGTACATTGCAAAGATTTAACAAACTGTTGCAGATTCCTACCTTTTTGTTGTTCTGACGAAATAGCTGTTTGTTTGTGTCCATATGTAGAGTAAATGTGAATAGAAGTGATTTTATAATTATCATTCAGCTGCTGCACTTGGGTTCTAATAAAGGAAAATGGCAGGGTCTGTATCCCTTTAGACATGACTTCCCTTTGGGAGAAGAGTAAATTATGCTTTTTAGTGGTGCTGAAACCTCCTAATAGATCTGTGGGGAGCCCATTCAGCCCAGGTTCACACTGACAGCGGAAATGAAATTCTGCGAGTTCGGCTGAATTCACACGATTTCATTCCCGCATGTCAGTCCCGAATTCGGGGGCGATATCAGAGACTCACCCCGAAGTCACCAAAAGTAGTACCAAAACTACTTTTGGCAAATGCGGCATTGCACCAATTTGGACGGTGCCATTGCCGGTTGACATGTGAAATCGCATGCCAAATCGCTCCAATGTGTAACTTCTTGTGAGTATCAACAAAATTGAATTTTTGTTGCAGGGGATGCCAAAAAGCTGACTTCTGGGAAAAATCAGCAGGAAATGACATTTCTGGGAGGGCGTGCAGTATACCATCTGTGTACAGAACGCCTCCAGGTGGCCATATTGCATTTTACAGAAGATTACAGAGCTGCAGATTGAGTCCGGGTTCACATATATGCGATGCGGGAATCAACGCCATTCCAGTACAGGTTCCCGCATTGCATGTCACCTGCCGGTGGTTCACACTGACATCTACGAACCGCTTAATGACACCCCCAGATTGGATCGCAGTGCAAACTGCCAAATAGGAATCGGATCGCATAGGTGTGAACACCCATGGGATCTGATTCCAGTGCGGACAAAAAAAGGGTCCTGCACCATTTTGGCATGAATGCGATTCAAATTCAGCCATACAATCTGTATGGCTGAATTCGCATTGCATGTGATCTGCACAGCAATGCGGTGCAAATCACATGCAATGTATAATATCACACAAATGTGAATCCAGCCTGAAAAGTAAAGGTCATTTTAATCAAAATTCAGTTACAATATGACTAGAGTCACAATTGTATATGCTAGATTATGTATTTTATATTTGCTATTTTTTTTGCACGAAAGAGTTGCACTTTAACTCTGGGATGAGCAAATATTGTCTACATAAATTCGCCATGTGTATTCTTCCGTAAATGTTGGTGTATTTCTTCCAGATCTGTGCAGTAATCCAGTGTGAGACTTCCTGTAATAAAGACCGGTCACTGCTGCTCTCTCTTCTTGTGCAGGGTGACTGGTCTTGTCTCCGCCCCCTTCCTGTGTTTTTTTCTGTAGTGGGTGGGGCCTGCTAGGTTCCTCCCACAGCTCTGCTCTCTACACAGGCTATGCCCAGTGCAGTGATGATGTCACTCCTACTTTAACAAAGTAATATCTGGGTTTTCAAAGGCATGTGGATTTATATTTGTATTTGAATATATGTGAAGATGTAGGTCATTTATCTCACTCTGCCAAATGGAATGTAGACGTGTCATCGTGCCCTTCTAATTGTTGTAGAGATTGGGTCGTGCTGTTCTTGTTCTTCCTTCCAAGAAAGCGTGTTGTTGGCAGACGCCCTGGTGTACGAAACCATGAAATTCTCCACAGGTGAATAATCTTTTCTTGGAAGGGAGGACAAAGGATAAAACAAAAATAAATAAAGGGATTAAAGCAATATTAAACTGAAGAGAAAAAAAAATGTATTGCAGCTTACCAGTTCTTGGGTGTAATGGTTGCATTTGTTTTCTTTTTTTACTTTTTTTATTTTATTGTTTTCCAATACAACACAGGGACTGTGTGTCAAGTTAAAAAAAAAAAAAAAAAAAAAAAAGCCGAATGAGGCAGAAGAGTTTTTTTTTTTTTTTTTTTTTTTATTTTATTTATTTTTTTAAAGAAATAAAAGCCAACGAAAAAGCTAAAAAAAAAAAGCTAAAATACCTTGCAACAAATGATGCAACAGATAAGTTTGCTGTATAAAAACGCACAAAAAAAGCCAGAAAAAGGCTCAGACACTACACTCAGGTGTGAATGCAGCCTAATTGTTGATCTGGCTTTGACTTTGGTGGACAATGGGCACCGCACCTGGGTCCCTCCTAGATGGAATGAGTTTATCATTTACTGTATTCTGCGCTTGTGTTGATTAGGAAGAACGCCAATTTTTTTTCCCTAGAGGAACAACTAACATAACAGGGACACATGTTCCCGATTTAGTCCCTCGTTCAGCCTCTTGGCAGGCTGCTTTGTACATTTGAAAACTGCTTCTTCTCTGTTCCCACCGCAAAAGGTAAACAATGTTCACGACCTTGTCCCCAATTCCTTATCGGCCTCTTTTATGGCTGGCGGAACTAACTATATCTCTCATTAGAGCATTCCTATCTCATATTCACAAAACAGCCCTGTTTACTTCCGAGAGAATTACAAGTATTCACCATTATGGGTTTGTGTATTTAGGCACAAGTAGGTTGGCCAAGCGTGGTTTTATAATACCAGGCAGTGGCGGCTGGTGCTTAGTAGACAGATGGGAATGCGGTGGCAATCAGAGGCCTCTGTACCTTTTTTGGAAGGTATTATTAATATTCGCTATTGTCACAGCCTCAGGCTCTAATCATGTGCTGGGGGGAACACCCCTTGGAATAAATGCGTCCGGCGCCCCGCATGTAGATTAGGCGGCCAGACGCATGGATGCATGGAACTCTCGGACAAGTTTGACCGCAAACCCCATTGAAGTCTATAGGTCCCGAACTTGGAAAAATCAAAAGTCCCTATTTGGAAGGCTTAAAGCAAGTTATTGGCCATAAAAAGGTATGGGGGTCCGGGTACTACCATGGGGGACATCAATGCAAAAAAACGCTTTAAAAAAAAAAAAAAAAAAAAATGAGCAGTGATTTTAATGATGCTTTAAAGTGAAACCATAAAAATTCCAATAAATATAGTGCCTGGTGGGTCCCCTTAATCTGCCTGTAAAGTGGCGCATCGGTACTGTGTATAGAACCTGCTGCAGTAAAACTGACACTTTTTATAAAGGGGGGGGGGGGGGGAAATTGCATTTTAATTGCCGGCAATAGAAACATTTTTAAATAAAAGACGGTCAGACTTTTTTTGTTTATCGCAAAAAAATAAAAACCGCAGAGGTGATTAAAATACCACCAAAAGAAAGCTCTAATTGTGGGGGAAAACAGGACGTCAATTTTGTTTGGGTACAGCATCGCACGACAGCGCAATTGTCGGTTAAAGCGACGCAGTGCCGTATCGCAAAAAATGCTCTGGTCACTAAGGGGGTAAAGTCTTCCAGGGCTAAAGTGTTTGTTTTTTTTTAAGGGGAACCCCATGCCACAGTTAAAAAAAAAAAAAAAAAAAGCATGGGGTTCCCCCCAAAATCCACACCAGACCCTTTTTCGAGCATGCAGCCTGGCAGGTCAGGAAAGGGGGGCTGTGAACAACTGCCCAAACCATACCAGGCCACATGCCCTCAACATGGGGGGCTCTGCTGGAGGTGCCAACAAGCGATGTCCGGGCTGAACTTGTGCTCAGTCCGAACCGCTCGCCCAGCACTATTGGTGACAACTGAGAAATCTTGATGATTTTTGTAAATGTTGTTTATTTCATAAATGGCGTTAGCAAATTCTACAAACTCGCTATACAGAATGCATAGACAATTTATAGCACTCCCTGTCTACCCAGAACAGTCCCAATTGTTTCACATGGGACAGTTTACCTAAAAGTGCTTAATGGGCCAGCAGATACTGTGCTTTGTAACTAAACCCAGGACCTCTGTGCTGCAATGAAAGTGTAAATAAAACCAATTGGAAAAAACTCAAATGTAATATTCCATATCTTCATATGTGAATACCTTGGAATAGCAATGTTGGAAAGTATATGGAAAAAATGTGAAGGTAAAAACTGTCCTGATCACACATCCTTTGGGGGTGTCTAAGCTGGTTTGTCCCACTGTACAGTATGTGAGTTGTAGCCACCATCCTCAGCATGGTAGCTACACTAGGTCTATAAGGTTCTACTGTATGTGGAATGTATCCACTCTCCTTAGCACGTGGCTACTCTAACTCTATAGGGTCCCACGCTTTGTGGAATCTAGCCACTCTCCATTACAGTGGCTACACTGACTCCTTATGGTCCCACTGTATGTGGGGATGTAGCCACATCCCTCAGAATGGTGGCTATGCTAGCTCTACAGGGTCCCACTCTTTGTGGAATGTAGCCACTCTCCTCAGTACGGTGGTGGCGACGCTGGCTCCTTATGGTCCCACTGTATGTGGCATGTAGCCACCCTCAAAATGATGCCTATGCTGACTTTTCTTGTAAACCGAGCTAGTCTCAAAACTTCTCCAGATCATGTGACAATTGGCCATTTTGTTTGGTGTCTGCAAGCATGCTTCTCAGTAATATGATTATTTATATTCTTATTATACAGGTATGGCGCCAACAGTTTGCACAGGGTTTTACAACATGAGGGCAGACAGTACAATTACAATTCAACACAGTAGGAATCAGAGGGCCCCCCTCATTAGAGCTTCCAATCTAAATGGGGGTGTCAAGTGATACAAAGGGTAATAACTGCGGGAGATGAGCTGATGGAGAAAGTGGTAATAGTTATGTGGAGGGCGGGATAGGCCTCTCTGAAGAGAAGGGTTTTCAGGGATCGCCTAAAAGTTGACAGATTGGGGTAAGGAATTCTATAGGATGGGAGAAGCTCGAGAGAAGTCCTGGAGGCGTGCATGGGAGGAGGTGACACGGGAGCTAGAGAGCAGGAGGTTTAGTATCACCGACATAACCGATTTACGCTATTTAAGATGTTTGATATACTTCAAAACAAGCTGTTGTTGAGATATGGTCTGCTTGAAATTTTGGTATGATGTAACATGCCTTTACTTGGTGTATGATGTGATATAGCTTTTTATTGATGCATGGTGTGATAAACCTCCTTAATTCCCCCCCCCCCCCCCTTCTATATATATATATATAATATATATATATATATATATATATATATATATATATATATATATAATTTTCTAGCTGTGTGGTAACGTGACATTTTGTTTTGGTGTCCTTAGGTGTGCTGGCACAGTGGGAGCCATTGTCACATGTCCCCTGGAGGTGATCAAGACACGGTTACAGTCCTCAGGGATCGCCCTTCAGCCAGTTTACTACTCTCAGGTACAGCTTGGGACACTCAGCGGAGGAGTCGTACGACCAACCACTTCCGTCTCCCCTACGGTTCTCCAAGTTCTCAAGTGAGTGTTCACCAGAGTCTTTCAGCTCCATGCAGGCTGCAGTGCCTGGGGAAGTTGAGTTAACCACTTAAGTATCAGTCTGTAATCACCTTCTTTATAATCATGGATTTTATGTTTTTTTATTTTTTACTACGTCAAGGAAATATCCCCTTTTTGGAAAGTAGACATCCCAAGGGTATATTTTGCCACAATTTTTTGGGGAATGAAGATACGTGCTGCTATTGAGAGGGTCAAAACATGGAGCACTAGATACAGCAGCAGCATAGAGCAAAGGGGTTAATGTAATGGTCACACACAGTGGGAGGACAGAGATGAAGGGTTTAAAGCGGTAGTAAACCACTTTTAAATAAAAAAAAAAAAAAAAAAAAAGCTTCCCTGCAAGGCTATGTCATCATGTGCTAGTATGCATTGTATAATAGCTCACTGTGAAATACTTGCCTTAGACCGAAGCCCTCCAGCACCGCACTGTCACCGCTGAGAGGGCTGACATCTTCCCCCAGTCTTCCTTCCAGGTTTGCGGCCTCTGGCTACGCGAGTTGCCAGTGGGCGCGATGACATCACTCGCACGCAGGAGCCGCCGATTACGCCACAGTGCTTGGAAGGAACAGCACCCGTGGTCGTTCCTTCAGAGCGCATGTACCAGTGATGTCACTGGCTGCATCTTATTTTAAATCTCTCGTAAACGGTACATGTTTAAGAGATATATATATATTTACACTATCTATAGGTAGGCCTCATTATAAGCTCTCAGAGAGCCCGCCCCTTGCTTTGCTCTAACAAGAGAGGAAAAAGTAATAAAATGCATTTTCACTCCATAGTTCCAGGGCACAAGCAGCAGAAGACTTGGGGTAGGAGGGGGTTTGATTCGGAGATGGTTTTTAACCCATTCACCTCCCCCCTCCTCCCCTGTACATCTCAGCTCCATCTTGTCTCTAATGACCTGTATAATAACCCCTTGCCTCCCTTACCCTGCCCTCACCCCGCCTCCCTTACCCTGCCCTCACCCCGCCTCCCTTACCCTGCCCTCACATGAACATTAAAGAGGAAGCAAAACTGGTAGAGACATCCCCAAAAAGACTTGCAGCTGTAATTGCAGTGAAAGGTTGTTCTACAAAGTATTGACTGGGGGGGGGGGGGGGCTGAATACAAATGTACACAACACATTTCACATATTTATTTGTAAAAAAAATGTGAAAACCATTTTATCATTTTTCTTCCAATTCACAATTATGTGCCACTTTTGTGTTGGTCCATTACATAAAATCCCAATAAAATAAAATAAATTTTGTTTTTGGTTGTAACAGGACAATGTGGACAATTTTCAAGGGGTGTGAATACTTTTTTTCTTTTTAGGCACTGTAATTTAGTTGTATACCTAGGTGCAGGTGTTTTTTTCAAATTGAACAATGTTTTGCCTTTGTTATACTTTAAATATTAGACTTGGCTGATTATGACACATTGCATATCAATATTACTGTTTGTACAGTCTGCATTATTCTAGCCTCTGATGTACATGAAATATGTGGTCCGGTGTGCAGATAGATCCACTTTCAGCTGGATACATTTCTCTACATAAAATGAAAACTGACTCTAGCCGCTTTAACACACAGTTCATGTTCTGCTTGCTTGTGTCAACACAGTAAATGTACAGTATATCCAGGACAGGATCTGGGCACAAATAATTAAAGTGTTTTGTTAACCCCCCAAAAAATAATTCAGATCCTGTTCTCTTAAAGCAGATTAAACAGCACAGTGCTTGTGCTGTGTAAAAAAAAAAAACCTGGCTGATCCTGCCTCTTCCTGTGTCACCCTCTCTGCGCTGACCACGATAATCGGGGCTGCTGAGCCCTGCCCACCATGGTCAGTTTATGTCCCTCTGTCATCTGCAGCTCTTCCTTCCTTTCTTTCTTCTTTCTTTTTTCTTTCTTTTTTTCTTTTCTTTCTTTCTTTCTTTCTTTCTTTCTTTCTCTTTTCTTTCTTTCTTTTTTCTTTCTTTCTTTTTCTTTCTTTCTTATTCTCCACTCTTCCCTTTTACCCCCTCTTCCCTGCCTGTCAGCTCCATGTTTTGTGTCTGTCTCTGCCCCCCCCCCCCCCCCATACCCACCGCTATGAGTAAAAATAAAATACTTATAATGGTCACTGCCAGTCCCTCTATTATAAGCAGGCATAGTCCCTCTAAAAACAAGGATTGTAAATACATTTTTTTTTTAAGTGCTATTTTTAGGCCGAGCACGTGACTCTCGGCCGCTTTACATCTCCAAGACAGGGCTTCTGCGGGAGGGGTTGAGCGGCCACGTGACCTCTCCGGCTGATATCGGAGGGAGATCTCGGCCCCTCCTGCAGTAGCCATGTATCGAATCTGTAAAGCGGCCGCAAGTCACGTAAACCGGCCTGAAGATTGCCCTAAAAAGGTATTTACAATCCTTGTTTTTAGAAAACACTTGCACAATGTGGTATGTCTGCCTATACTAGAGGAGCTGGCGGTGTTTTTAATATTTTGAGTTAACAATTTAACTGCTGCAGCTAAAACATCGCTTCTCCAGTTCTGTAACACGTTATTAATATCTTTTTTTTTATAATTATTATAAGAAAGTTGAGATAATCAGTTACATTGACCCAACATATTCCATTGTGCTCTGAAGAGATCAATAAATCCATAATTCTCTGTAAAGACCTGCGCCTGTATATTGCACCTGAAATCCATTCATTTCAGATGCAATGCTTTGAAGGCTCCCGTGCAAAAACAAAAATAAATACTCGTACAATTTTTCATTTTGTAATAATTATGGGTTACATTTTATTTATTGTTAACAAAGGTTGAATAAATAAAATAAAACAAATCAAAGTGTATGTTTAGTCAAACCTTTTTAATTTATTTTGGGAAGGGTTACGGACCCTCTGTCAATTTGTGTTTTTTGTCTCATTTAGAATATTTCCCTTCATTTCGTGTCCCAACGAGGAGAGAAAACTATCCAATCCATTTGTATCCAATAACCTCGCTTTATGGAAACCTCCACAAAGTGAGATTATTGGATACAAATTGATTGGATAGTTTCAGTAGGTTCTCCATATTGCATCCCTTTTTTTAGTCAGTGGCGGCTGGTGGGCAATATTTAATCGCCCGTGCGATCTGTGGTCTTACCTTATACTGTGGTAGAGGTACGAGGAGGAGGACGGGGTGGCTCACTGCTGAATCTGGGCTTCTGGAAGGGGCTGTTGCTGCCGCCAGGGCCGTTGCTTTCTCTAAACGGGAGGCGGGTCCGTCTCCGGGTCAATGGGGTCTCAGGACCCGCATCCTGATAGGCCAGGAGGAGAAGCAGGAAGACATTAGAGATACATTCATTCACAAGTGGGTGGGCCGGGCCCACCCCCCACCCTTTTTGAAGCCAATTGGAGCATCCGGTTTTAATCGCGTGCTTCAAAAAAAAACAAAAAACATTGAAATCCATGCATCCAGTGCCCTGCATGGCGATTTGGGAGCCGGGTGCATGGATTGGGGGGGGGGGGGGGCGCAGCGCCCCTGCACTCCTAATGGTTGGGCCACCACTGCTTTTAGTAGATCTAAGGCTAATTGTACAGGGATTGAAGGGTCAGATTGTTGACATGTATGGTGAGTTTTTTAACCAGTGGTAAGATTTGCCTTCACCTCTTGTTCTGGTGAGAACTGTACAATTTTGGATTTCTTGTCAATTTCTGTCTTGGTGTCGTGGTTCCCCAGGAGAAATGGAGAGAATCTTTCCAGTGGAAGGACCGCAATAAAATCTTGACAGATTCTTTTTCCTTTCATACTCTATCCCCCCCCCCCCCCCCCCACCCTCAGAAAAGCAATTAGCAGTAGTGGAATTCGCCTCCTTAGAACTTTAACGCTTCAAAGCCTTTATAAGCACAGAAATTATGTGCAATGTAAATGGTTCCCAATGAAATCACAAACCGACGCTTACCTGATGTAGCTAGCAGTCTGTGTAAGATGCAGTGCAGGGGGGGGGGGGCAGCTTGTCAGACAGTCTTCCATACAGATATAACAAGCCTTTGTGCTAGGTTAATGGGGGCACATCTGTCTAATTTTTACCACCTCACCCCCCCCCCCCCACAAGTGTGAATGGGCCCTAAATGTAATTGCTGCCACATGCAAGTAGCGAATGGAAGTACCTGAATTTGTCTTGATGCACTGATGCATGTAATCTCTTGCAGCACTGGGAGCCAATCAGGTTGTGCTGCTGTGCGCATCTGCTGTCAAGAGGAGAGAGCAGAAGAATGCTCCCATTAGAATGCTGCTACTCCATCACGGCCCAATCGGCAGCCTGAGGGAGTGTGCATCCTAGACCCCTTTCCTCACCGAGCCGCCCCAGGCGTCAGCGGTAAAGTGGCGCTATTTTTAGTGCCGCTTTACTGTTGTTTTAGCGGTGCTATTCGGCCGCTAGCGGGGCGGTTTTAAACCCCTTGCTAGTGGCCGAAAAGGGGTTAAATCCACCTGCAAAATGCCGCCGGTGTGGCGTTTTGCAGGCTGTATCGCAGCGCTGCCCCATTGATTTCAATGGGGAGCAGCGGTAGAGGAGCAGTGAGTTCACGGCTCCAAGCTTTCACACTGGAGTGAATGGAGCAGCTGTTTTAGGGCATTTTGCAGATGCTATTTGTAAAGCTATAGCGCCTGCAAAACGCTCCAGTGTGAAAGGCGTCTTAAAGTGGAACTTCACTCTCTCAATCAACATTGACTCATTTTAATCCTCATGCTGCTAACATTAGTAAATAGATAGGAAAGTATGTATATATATATATATATATATATATATATATATATATATATATATATATATATATATATATATATATATATATATATATATATATATATATATATATATATATATATATATATATATATATATATAATTATATTTTTTTTTTTTTTTTTTACAATTCTTTAGTTAATTTGCCTAGGTATGAAGACCAGGAAGTATGTCATACATCCCAGTTATCTTCAGGAGGGACAGAGGGGTTTTCTCAGCTAAGAACACTCTCCTGCCTGCATGCCTGAGTTAAGGGGAGATGGATTCCATTAATTAAATGCTACATCAATCTTCTGCCCTTACTCAAATGACCATGGCCTGAAATGCTAGGGGGTTGCTTTTCAGAGTGATTTCCCAACGAAATAAAGCATGGAGACACAGGATCACAAAACTGGCTGTACAGAATTACTAGTCTTTTGGCAGGTTAAACCGTTCCAGATAGCTTCCCTTTTTGCATACTGCTTGAAGGTCTGCAAGGTGAAACTAAATGTATACGTGTGTGTGTGTGTATATAATAAAGTGTTTTTTGTTTGTAGAGCCCTTGAACTGATTTTTATTGAATGTTTTTTGCTGACTTAGGCTCCATTCACACTAGCTCGTTTTTTGATGCATTTTGCAGAAATGCAGGGAAATTTTTTTAACATGGGTTCCTATGGAACATGTTCACATCAATGCATTTTTGTGCCTCTGCGTTTTTGGAAAGGGTCTGGGATTTTTTTTCATGCAAAATGCAGCGTTTTGCATGTAATAGAAGTCAATGGACCCACATCCAAAACGCAAGTGCTGTGTTTTTGCTGTGATTTTGCTTTTTTTTTTAACACTGTATATAGCTGGTTGCTAAGCAACCACAGTGTAAAAAAAAACGCAGTAAAAACGCAGCAAGCACCGCAAAAAGCACTGCAGAAACGCTCAAAAGCAAAAAGCATAGATGTGAATCGAGCCTTACTGAGACAGTCCGATTTTTCTGTTTTGTCCTAAGTTCAGTATGGCAGACATCGCCTTGCAATAGAAAGTATCTGAAAGGTAATTTTCTCCTCCAGGAGCTGAAGGCGTAGCTACAAACATATAGGTGCAGGTCTGTTGTATAACAATTCAGCTATGTTGGTATGGTACTTCTTATGACAAAGGTGCATAGGCGTGCACACAGGGTGTGCCAGGTGTGCCTGGGCACACCCTAATCGCGCTGTGCTGCGAAAATTCCCCCTGCTGCTTGGCTGCAGAGAAAGGGACTGGGAATTTTATTTTATATTTTTGTCTTCAGTCCCTTTCTCTGTTTCAAAAGTGAGTGTCTGTCTAGCATTGCAACCTGTCCCCCGCAGCTCCTCTGGTCAGACTCCAGCCTCCAAAATGTACAGCACAGACTTATTGTCTCTGCATTGTACGTGGTGTTGCTGAGGGGCCCCCCCTGGACCAGAACTTCAGGCAGAGGAGGAAGAGAACACCTAAGCAGGATATAAGTGCTACAGTCTGAACTAAAATCCTCCTAGACATAACAAGGAATTAATAATTAACAAGGAATTGGCTCTTGCAGTGTAGGGGGGGGGGGGGGGGGCTGCAAGGGTTGTCGTGTTTTTTTTTTTTTTTCTTTTTTTCATTTGAGTTGGGCCCAAAAAATCCTATGTGAATTTATTATCCCAAAAATTTCATCCTATAGACCTGCAGACTTGCATGGAAAGGGATGAACCCACCAGAAGAGACTGAATGATGTCCAATCGTCTTTCCAGATATTGTAATAACGGTTTCAGATGGTTTAACGCTTTGTGCCATAAACAACTGCTACACAGCTTCCATTTTTTTTTTTTTTTTTTTTATCTAACCCAAGCCTTGTCTATCTTTTACAGATCCATCCTTGAAAAAGAAGGACCAAAATCTCTTTTCCGGGGGCTGGGTCCTAACTTAGTCGGTGTCGCTCCTTCCAGGTAATGACAAAGCCAATGCTATGGTTGTACCATCTCCGACTTGACATCTAAAGAACCCCAGAGAATAATCCCACACCATAAAATGCACACAATACTACATAATGCAGATCTATACAATATTATCACAACCAGAATATGTTGGATCCTTTCCCAGGGGCCAAATTGCCATTAGCGCAGCCTATAGGCCCAGAACCATTGGTACCCAAACCCCATCCTTGTAGATCACCTCTTCTACACAGAACATTTTCTTGTCTAGGTTTCCTAATCAGGGATGAGCTTGGGTTCGTTCCAAGCCCATGTTTGCCCAATACAAGTGGTTTCATAAAGCATGTCACAAAATAAATTAAAAAAAAAAATACCTTGACTTTGGCTTTAGATGCTTCAGGAAGGAGTGGATGACATCACTGGTGCTACTGCTCACTACCGGTGGAAAGCTGGCCACACAAAATGCATAAGAATGCACTTCAATAGGCTATGGCAGCAGTCCCCAACCTTTATGGCACCAAGGTGCAGTTTTCATGGCAACCCTGGTGGCAGATGAGACTTTAGGTATACTCATGCACCGATCCCTGTGAATTAATGACTTGCGGCACACCACGTAAGCCATGTTGATTTTAAATGTGACTGCGGGGGAGAAGATCCCCCTCCCCACTGTCACAGGATGGGGAGGCATCAGGGGGTCAAGGGAGGCGCTGGAACATGTTACATTTTAAATACAGGTGTAACATGTTCTGAAAGATGGCTATGATTAAGGCTTATTGCCGAAACACGTAAAGGCACTGTATTTTGTACACTCCACTTGATGCAATATGGTGACTTTTTCAGAAGGATGAGTTGCTGGCTCTACACCTTTTAAACCTTCATGTAACATATTCTAAAGGTGAACTTGGCCTTTAAGTTAACCCACAGTACTCTGAGAATCCTTTTGACATGTATTACTGAAACAAGGGTTGTACACATAATATAACCCATATAAAGCAACAGTTAAAGTATAAAAATTGTAAGGATATTTTTGGGTCAATGACCGGGGATAGATATGATAGACACTTTGAACCGATAGTTGTTTTCTCTATAGATTAGTTTGACCTCCCTAGCATAGGGATCTGTCCTTGTAACCATTTTTTTTTTTATATCAGTGGCTGTTAAGTGTGTCTATCACCTGGTGTTTTCTTCACAGATCTCGGTGTGGTTTCCGCTATAGCAGCAAACACTCTGTGGACTCTGACACTATCTATTACCATAAAGATTTAGTTCCTCCTCCCATGGGTGGCTTATGGGAAAATAAATGAGTGACTGCAACAGTGAAAGTGATTACAATGTTCTTCCAGAAAAGGATGACTACAATTCTGTGAATGACTGACTCATTGGAAACGTCCAGCAGCCATCTCTGAATTTTTGCAGCTTTTAATGATTTTATCCAGTTTATATAAAAAAGTTGTTTCAATGAGATTTTTCCAGAATGAAGTCCCACGTAAGACCTCATGCACACGGGACGTTTAAAAAAAAAAAAAAAAAAAAGCAGCATTTAAAAACGTGCTTTTAGCCATGTTTTTGAATAGCGTTTAAAGATGTTTATGCGCATTTAGCTGCGTTAGCGTTTTCTGGGCGTTTTTACAGTAAAAACATTCCCTGTAATGTAAAAACGATAAACGCAGCTAATGGCTTCTTGCATCGTTCAGCCACATTTTGCATTTGTTTTTTTACAGCCAACAGCCTCTGCTCTTGGTGGATACACAGGCAGTCTTCCTTTTTTTTTATTTTTTATTTTTTTCTGCCCCTAAAAGCTTATACCTCCAAACTCTTCTTAAAGTTTATGTGCATGGACTCGTAGGCTTACATGTAGGAGAGTTCAGAGGCAGTAAAACAAAAATCACCAAATGCCTCTCTAAGCAGCTGCAAAAACGCCCTGTGTGCATGAACCCTAATAGAGCAGAGTTTTAGGACTACTGCCAGGTATGTTTTGCTGTATGTGACCCCATTGGGGGGATTTTCCCACTTCCTGTCTCTGCAAAAAATGAAAAGGTACTGTGGGACTTTAAGGGCAGACGCATAGACAGTAGTTTTTTTTTTTATATAAAGTACACATTTTTTTAATTAAAACCACTTCAGTCTGGAAGGATTTGCCCCCTTAATGGGCAGGCAATTTTTTGTGACTACTGCGCGGTCATGCGACACTGTACCCAAACAAAATTGACGTCCTTTTCTTTTTCCCACAAATGGAGCTTTCTTTTGGTGGTATGTGATCACCTCAGCTGTTTATTTTTTGTGCTATAAACAAAAAAAGCGTAAATTTTGAAAAAAAACTATAATTTTATTTGTGGGTTTAGGTCGATTATGTATTCTTCTACATATTTTTGGTAAAAAAAAATCGCAATAAGTGTATATATTGATTGGTTTGCGCAAAAGTTATAGCGTCTACAAAATGGGGGATAGATTTATGGCATTTTTATTTATTTTTAATTTTTTTTTACTAGTAATAGCGGCGATCTGCGATTTTTATCAAGACTGTGACATTGCGGCGGACAGATTGGACACTTTTTTTGGGACCATTGACATTTTATACAGCGATCAGATCTAAAAATAGCCACTGATTACTGTATAAATGTCAATGGCAGGGAAGGGGTTAACACTAGGGGACGAGCAAGGTGTTAAATGCGTGTCCTAGGGAGAGTTTCTAACTGTAGGGGATGGGACTGCCTCCAGGCAGACAGATTGCTGTCCATAATCCATATGAACAGCAGATCTGTTACAAGTAAAACATAAAAAAAAAAATTTCATAAACCTATACCATAGTTTGTAGACGCCATAACTTTTGTGCAAGCCAATCAATATACACTTATTGGGATTTTTTTTTTTTTTTTTTTTTTTTTACCAAAAATATGTAGCAGAATACATATTGGCCTAAATTGATGAAGACATTTTAGATTTTTTTATTTTTTTCTTACAATTTTTATTCGAGTAAAAAATTGTCGGGCTTTTTGTTTTATAGCGCAAAAAAAAACAAAAAAAAAACGCAGAGGTGATCAAATACCACCAAAGTAAGCTCTATTTGTGGGGGGAAAAGGGACATGCATTTTATTTGGGTACGGCTTTGCATGTCCACACAATTGTCAGTAGCAGAATACATATTGGTCTAAATTGATGAAGACATTTTAGATTTTTTACTTTTTTTTTTTTATATATTTTTTTTTTTTTTTTTACTTACAATTTTTATTCGAGTAAAAAATTGTCGGGCTTTTTGTTTTATAGCGCAAAAAAAAAAGGGACATGCATTTTATTTGGGTACGGCTTTGCATGTCCACACAATTGTCAGTTAAAGCGACGCAGTGCCGTATCGCAAAAAATGGCCTGGTGATTAAGGGGGGTAAATCTTCCAGAGCTGAAGTGATTAAGGAGGGATGCCAGCCAAAATCTGCAGTTTTATGTGTGGTCAGCTTCATGCATGGGTGACTATGGGTTGGGAATTAGCTGCATATGACCATACTATGCTGTAACCCACATCGACCAATCAGAACCCCTCTTTCAGTAGATGGCGCAGCCAGGTGATATTGGACAGTTGGAACACATCGCTGCTCTACGTTATTTTTAGTTGTTTGATAACGGAGGGAGAAGTCGGTTTGCTGGAACTTGGCCGCGTCCGCTTTTGGCGATGATCATGTCTGGCTGCTGAGCAGATGTCTGCTGCATGTTTGCACACAGTCTCTGGTTTACATTAACGTCTGCTTGTCTTTCCTTCTCAGGGCCGTCTACTTTGCATCGTACTCAAAAGCCAAGGAGCAGTTCAATTCAATATTTGTTCCGAACGGTAACCTCGTCCACATGTGTTCTGCGGGATGTGCAGGTAAGACCAACTGACCTTTCTACAAAATCAAAATGCTCTCCAATTTAAAGCTGAACTCCGGACACCAAAACTTTCATTTCAATATATCCCACAATAGCCACAAATAAGATGAGTTCCATTTGTGCGCACCAAACCCAGATATTACCTTGTAAAAGTAGCAGTGACATTGCCTGTGTAGAGAGCAGATCTGTGGGAGGAGGCCAGAAGGTCCCACCCACTACAGAAAACTACAGGAGGGGGGAGGAGACAACACTATCACCCTGCATAAGGAGAGCGCAGCAGTGAGCGGTCTGTATTACAGGAAGCTCCAACACAGAGGGAAAGTCTCACACTGGATCTGGAAGAAATACACAAAGCTCACCGAGTTTCTAGGATGGATACACTTGACTCTTGTATTAAGATAATAATTCCTTATCCCTGAGTTCAGCTTTAAAGCAACTGTAAAAATGTACCTCCTGAGAATGCATGCAACCCTCAGCAGCTTTTGAATCCGACACTTCTGGGAGTTTTGAATTCTTGGTCCCCCCCCCCCCCCCCCAGCTGTGCTTATTGGTTTGATCCATTGGCTCCTAAGCCAGTACTCTGTGCAGGGTCAGAAGAAGCAACCACTGAGCTCAGTGGTGACCAGGGGATTGCCACTTCCTGACGTGTCAGATTCTGAAGTTTCTTCAGGCATGGGTGGCTAAAGAGGTATGCATTTACAAATGTACCGCTACCAGTGTCCAGGCGCTAAATGGAAGACAACCAGGTGGCAAATGGTTGAATTGATAACCCTCTGCAGCTAGGGGGGGAACCGAAACACCTGGGATGGTGTTATGCAACAAATACAAACAACAAAAGGTTCCTCTTGATCGGTGGTGGCTGGTGCTGTATATTTTGGTGGGGGTGGCGACAAACAAGACATCCCAAACCCCCCCACCAGCCCCGCACTTGCCCCATCTAGGTTTACAGGCAGCTTAAGCTTCTTACTGCAACTCCTCCTTGGCAGCTTCACCCTGCGTCTCAGCCTCCACGGCGGCTTACTCCTCTGCGGCTTCCCTCTTTCCCTCAACGGCCAATAAGATCACTGCTTCTCTCAGCCAATCGGACCTGATTGGCCAGGAGGAGAATCAGGAAGACAGTAGCGAATATTAATTCACTATTAATTAATTCACTATATATTAATTCACTAGTCTGATGGAATGGACGGCTGGATGCTGATGAATGTGGTAAGGGGTCAACGGTGTGCAAAGGCCCACTGGGCAACCACCCTGAGCCTCGTTGTGGCTGAGTCGGCCCTGTATCACTCCATGTTGGTGACATCACATCTGGCGCACCGCCCATCCACATCTGGGTGCACACACCGGCTTCCCAGAGTCTCCTGCCTGGTCAGCACTGGCAGTGACATGTAGGAGTCAGCCTTAGGTTTTAGGTGAGATCGACACATATGACTGTTGACGGTGTTCATTGTCACTGACTGTCAGCTTTTATTTATACATTTTTATGGATATTCAGATTTTGCACTCAAATGAATAAACCTTTTTTTTTTTTTTTTTTTTTTTATATACTACTTGTGGTACTGCCACTCATGACCTTCTTTGACACTACAAGTATTTAGTGTTTTTTACCAAACCATCCCCCAGTGCTGGATCAAGAGGAACTTTTTGTTTGTATAGGGGTATAGATTGCCTATCTTAGATATTTTGTGCATTGCCTCCTCCCCCGGTTATCCATATCGCGCTGCCTCCGCGCTCTTGTAACCCCATAGCGCAGTGTCCCCTACTTTAGTTATCCATAGTGCACTAACCCCCCCCCCCCGTCCTTGGCTACCTTCCATGCAAGAATCACCTTTTTGAGGGTTAAAACAGGCAGTGAGGAGCAACCCTATCACATTGTTACTGCCTGTCAAACACACTCTGAAAAGTGATCCACTGCAAAGCGCTTTTCAGAGCAGCGGCAAATATAACCGCACAATGAATGAGTCCTTAGTGTATAAAATGACTAGGAATGTTCTACTAAAGACCCCTAAGATGTTCTGTGTGGTTTCCCCCTTTCTAATGGCCGGTTCTCAAGGGCAGAAAACAAGCTGCTCATTGTCCTTCTCTCATCAGCCTGACAACGTCTGTTAGGTGCTGGGAATTGGCCTGCGTTCCCCCGGGTGCTGGAAGAGAGAGAATGCAATGACTGGAGCCAGCCGGCTGCTTTACAAAGCAAAGTGGAATGAATATTGCGAAAAATTCTGGAGCCGGCTGGCAGGTTTTATTACAATACAGGTACAGAGAGCATAGACTGATATTATCAGGGACACAGGGAGCATAGACAGGCTGCACGTTTTGGTATTGGCCAGATTTTCATCTCTCTGAAGTTTATATATATTTAACACACACACACACACACACACACACACACACACACACACACACACACACACACACACACACACACACACACACACACACACACACACACACACTCTCTCTACTGCCTGAATATCTAGTCTACACTAAATTATAGTATTGTGTGTAATATATATATATATATATATATATATATATATATATATATATATATATATATATATATATATATATATATATATATATATATATATATATATATATATTACACACAATACTATAATTTAGTGTAGACTAGATATTCAGGCAGTAGAGTGTGTGTGTGTGTATGTACAGCATATTGAAGTGGTTAAGGGGAACCCCCAGCACCAAAGTAAAAAATGGCATGGGGTCCCCCCCAAAGTCCATACCAGACCCTTATCCGAGCAAGCCGCCATGGCAGGCCAGAAAAGGGCCACTCGCGAGCGCCCCCTCCTGAATCATACCAGGCCACTTGCCCTCAACATGAGGAGGGTGCTTTGGGGTCCCCCACCAAAGCACCTTGTCCCCATGTTGATGGGGACAAGAGCCTCATCCCCACAACCCTTGCCCAGGGGTTGTGGGGGTCGGGGGGTTTATCGGAATCTGGAAGGCCCCTTTAACAAGGGGGGGCCCCCAGATCTTGGCCCCTCTCCCCATGTGAATGGGTACCCATTCACCTAAAGTGTCGACAAAAAGTAAAAACGCCAAGAGACAGTTTTTGACAATTCCTTTATTTAAAAAAAAAAAAGTGTCCCGCGATGTCCATCTATCTTCAGTCACGCCGCCCGACGACCCCAAGAATAGAAAGGGGGAAAAAAAAAAAGATTGCCTCGATGGGAGGCGTCCCGCCGACTGCTGTCTCTTGGCTGTTATATAGGCAAGGGTGGGCCACCGTGACATAAACGTGACCCCATACCCATTCACATAGGGGGGGGGGTGGGATCTGGGGGCTCACATGGGGGGGTGGGATCTGGGGGCCCCACCGCCCTTGGTTGTGGTGATGAGGCCCTTGTCCCCATCAACATGGGGACAAGGTGCTTTGGGGAGGACCCCAAAGCACCCTCCCCATGTTGTGGTTTAGAAGGGGATGGGGGGGGGGGCACACACTTTATTTATTTTTTCAATGTTTTTTCATCTATATTACCGGGATCCGACAATGCATTACAGCCGCATGCAATTTTAAATGACATTTTTTTTTCCTTTAGAAATTACATTTTTTGCTGCGGGACTGTAAAACACATCAGATAGATGCGTTAGTTTACAGGCAGACTAAGGGAACCCCCAGGCACAATATTTATAGGAATATTTCATTTTTATGCATTATTAAAATTCCTGCTCCTGAAAAAAACATTTTTTATTTTTTTTGCATTGATACATGTCCCCTGGGGCAGTACCCAGGTCCCCATACACTTTTATGGCAATAACTTGCATATGAGCCTTTTTAAAATTAGCACGGTTGAACAATGTGTATATGTAAGAAATGATTGGTAAATATTTCCAACGTGTCTGTATTGTCACATAGAAAACAACTGTTAGTTCGGTAGAAACTTTAAAATGTTATTATTATTCTAAAGCAGTATGAACAAAAAAAAAGTAAGATTCCCTAATCCATGCTATACAGCAGATATGGATGAATCTCCCAGCTGGGCTACTGTATTCTGACAGCCATTAGCTGTCGGAACACCCAAAGAGTACTGGCATCTGATATGATGCAGCCGCTGTACAGCCAACAATTTACTGCTGGGCTCCTTTTGATTTTTCAGTTGATGTCGGGCAGGAGAGGGCTGATGGAGCCGTCCGCTAAGAAAAATTCAGCAGGAATTTACCAAAATTCTAACAGGGCACATATGGCCAGATTAAGAAGGCTTTGCTGTGCTATGCACTGATTTGATTGGACGGCTTTTTAAATCCTTTGGTCTCTTTTCACTAGTGGCGGCCCATGCATTAAGGGCATACGGGCGCCGCCCCTCTCTCCTGCCACCCCTCTATCACCAATAGATAGATTCATGCATAGCATGAATCTATTTATGGCCACCGCTGCCACCCCCTATTCAGGTACCCGGCCCCTTTTCGGGTGCAGGGCACCTGAATTACAGCGGCAGTTTTTTTTTTTTTTTTTGAAGCACCTGATTAGAGCCATAGGCTCGAATAGGCTTAAAAAAAAGTGACCTGCGAACGCCATGCTGGGCGCTCGCAGGTCACTCAGCGGTGTTAGAAAAGCGAATATTCATTTGCTTTTCTAGCACTAAACTGCCTCTCTGCCAATCAGGTGCTTGGGTCTGTTACCTGTCACCTGATTGGCTGAAACTACAGGCGCTGTTGGACACCTATCAGGAGGAGAGGACGGGAAATTAGGACGGCAGGAGAAGCATGGAGGACCACGCCTGGGGGGGGCCACACTGGTAGCGTATGATGGGCACACTGGCTGCTTTTTTTTTTTTTTTTCTAAAAAAATTTGCTCTACCCCCCCCCCCCCCCCCCCCCCCCCCCCCCAAAAAGAAATTTGAGCACCAGCCACCACTGCTTTTCACCATAATCTATATGGTTTTAAAGGCACCTTTCACATGGGCACTGTCACTTGCCAAAACCAGGCAGTTGAGGTGAATTTTTAAGTTGCTTCTGCCACCTGACAGGCGGAGGCTGCTGGACAGCCCCATACACATTGCCATGGCTGCTAAGCGTGGCTTCAGGGCAACAAAAAAAATAGGGCAAGTTGCATTCAGCAGGTGATGCCGCCTGCCACTGCACCCCACAGTGGTGACTAGGGCTAAAATAGTGTGGTGAAGAGGCATTTTAAATGGGTATGTGAAGTGCGGCATTACTCCTCCCAGGTCGCCTGCTAACTGTAGGCCGTCTGCTGCAGACAGCGCGATCCACTGTGGCTTGCAAGTCTGCAGCTAGGCCCATGTGAAAGAGGCCAATCCGTCTCCTTGGAACCCAAGCCCTACGCCATAGAAGCCATGGTTTCCATACACTGCACTGATGATGGCAAAAAGAAACAGCTGTATGCAGTTTGGAATAAACTATATTATTAGATTTGCACCTCTACAACTGGTTCTGTATGTGTTTGGCTGTTGAGGCATAATTCGGTAATTTGCATGGCTCCTCCAACAATTCTGAAATTGAATATTTTAATATATATGTAATGGAATGAGATTGTTTTCTAAGAAGGCTTTATTGTGCACCTCACAAATGTAATTAATTGAACCCTATATTTTCTTGCCAAAAAATTGCCCAGCCCAAAAGGACAGTGTTTAAATTCTTCAGTATACAAGGTTTACCTGCATCCCTCCAGTTGCTGAGTGAATACGTCATGCTGGGACTTGTAGTTCATTTGGCTGGAGTGTTGCAGAGCACCGTACAGCCTGCAATGTTCCCTTTATACTGACAGCATTGCAGGGGTGCGTGGATGGGAATAGCTGCCTGCTGCTCTGCAGTACATTGATCCATGCAAGAAATTTGCTCAGGCCAGCTGATTTGTCTGGCTGACCGCCCTACTGTAAATAGACTGTACAGTACATAGAGGAGCCAGCAACAAGGTTGTGTAATGGGGTGAGCGCAATGCAGAGTAGCTAAATGCTCCCATCTAGTGGCGAACTGTGGTTATAACTATTAATTTAATTGATGGTACTGCTACAGTGCAACTACGCTATGGAAGAGCTGGCCTGTAACTCTATTTCAGGGATCTCCAAAATTTCTAAACAAAGGGCCATTTACTGTCCTTCAGATTTTAAGGGGGCCAGACTGTGGCCAGTGAGAGTAGAAAACACGCAGACATCCATGGGAGTAATGTAGCGAATTCAAAGTAGTTCATGCACTACTTTGGTCCAACTTTCATGCAACTTGAAACTACAATGTTAACCCTCAAAAGTTGCAAGAAAGTGGTACCTGAATGTTTTACATCCAACAGTGGGTCCAATTTTGCAGAAGGACAGCAAGTCGCATCCAAGTCCTACCCATCCAATGTTGCATCAAAGTTGCACTCCGAAGTTGTGCAACTTTGGAGTTGTACAAATGTGTGAATAGAGCCTTCAATTTTTTTTTTTTTTAAGGAAAAAGCTGAAATGGAGGATGCTGCAGAGAGCACAGTATATAATCTGAATAATAAATCTTCTCCTCTTCTCATTCTTCCCAGCGTTTGTGACGAATACAATGATGAATCCAATCTGGATGGTGAAAACACGAATGCAGCTTGAGAGAAGGTGAGATTAGATCTTCTATGGTCATCATATTGCAGTCATGTGCTGCAGAAATCAACCTCCTAAATTGTTCCCGCTGTTCCTATTTTTTGGACCTAAGCACTGAAATACAATGGATTGCTTAGAGAACCATTGTGTTGTCACTGCAGTCCCCATGTCCACCAAATTAAAATTGGAGCCATGTGTCTCTGGGAACTATGGGATGGCATCAGGGGTGTATTTACCGCAAGACAAATAAGTTGTCTGTACCGCGAGGATATGCAGCTGCAGGCATCACCTCGGTATCATTTTTTTTTTTTTTTTTTTTTTTTTTTAGAGTCGGCTCTCTTGTAATGGCAATCAGATCGGCTTACTAGCCGCTCGATTACTATTACAAGCAGCGGGAAGGGACGTCCCTCCCCCCCCGGATCGACCAGCCAGCACGTACACCGGCTATCCGGACAGCCAAGCAAATTCGGGATCGGCTTCGATTGGCTGTTTGTAACAGTAAACCGGAAGCGATGACATGGCAATCGAGTTTTACAAATCGTATTCCAGTTGAATTCGAACTGTAAACATATTTCTGAAATCAACCCCGAACATCCTCTTCTGGGGTCCCCCGGCGGCTCTCGCAGATCCTCAGATCCACAGACACGAATGCTGGACTCGGCCCCAGGCACCCGCGTCATTGGATTTGGGCCGAGGGATTGGACCTTAATGCATGGGAAGGTTTACAACCCCTTTAAGCCAAAGGTGATTTAAAGAGTCCTTGTGATCATTTGATGAAGATTTTTCTTTTGTTTGTTCACTTTGCCACATTCGAATCGAGGGGGGGGAAAAATGTTTAAATTGTTTCGATACGGCCGATTCAAAATTAATCGTTTCGAATCGAAAAAAAAATTGGTAATTTCGAAAGACATTAAACGAATTCCAAATACGAATTGAACGAATCCAACTGAATGTAACAAATTTAAACAAAACTATTTTTATTTTATTTTTTGAAGAAACGAAAGCTTTCGACAATAACTTGCCTCTAACGAAATGCGTCTCATGTCTGGCTGCTGCATAGTGTAGAAATCTCTTCTCCACAGCACTGATCTTCCAAGACTGCAAAGGTTAACATCAGTAAAGAGTCGTGCAGCTCTCCCGTTTACTTCCACCCACCTCCTCCATTCATAGAACCCATACTTAACTTTCCCAGAATGTAACATGTTCTGTGATTGGAGGAGTCGGATTCTCTCATTCATCTGCCCATCTTCATAGCACTCTGAAATGAAGTTCTGGGGAAGATGCACTGAGAGAGCAGGAGCCAGCATCATTGAAAGTTGTAAACGGCAGGTGTTGGGGTAAAATTTTTAACAAACCGTTTACTGGGGAATGTTTATTGCACGCAATGTATTGAAGTAAAAACACCTAAAGGTTTAATACTTGAAGGTATTCATATGTCCCATTTTCTGTTATCAGGGAGAGAGGGTCCAAGCAGATGAACGCCCTGCAGTGTGCCCGCTATGTGTATCAGATGGAGGGGATGAGAGGATTTTACAGGGGCCTCACAGCCTCCTATGCTGGGATCTCTGAGACCATGATCTGCTTTGTAATATATGAAGGCCTTAAGAAGCACCTGGAGGATAACCCCCTAACCACGAGCAACACCAAACCCGGCGAGAAGTCCTCCTCCAACTTCTTAGGATTAATGTTTGCTGCAGCTTTTTCCAAAGGATGCGCCTCCTGCATCGCCTATCCACACGGTGAGTCTCCGGGGGGGTCACACCCTGCTAGGTTACTTGGAAAAACACTGACGCTGCCTGGGAAATCATTAACCGCAAGAAGGGGGGCATTTGTTGACTGGTTTAAGAGGCAATGAAGGGTAAACCTATCTCTTTACACATGAAAAGATGTTAAAGGGAAACGGTAGTTTTAATAGATATAGGAATATATCTCTATACACACTGTGCCTTAAAGTATTCATAGCCCTTGAAATTTTTCACATTTTGTGATGTTACAACCAAAAACATAAATTGTATTTTATTGGGATTTTATGTGATAGACCAACACAAAGTGGCACATAATCATATTATACTCCTTGGCTCGGTCTCTTCATTTTAAAAAGCTTGTCTGAGCGTTATAGTCAGAAAACAGGGGGGGTGTGAGCTGAAATTACGTAAAAGCTCAGGAAAGGACAGGGACAAACCCCGCCCCCCCTTTCATACAGCACACAGGAACCGAGTTGAGGCTGTTACTCACAGGCTGTGTGCTGAAGCTCCCTTGTCACCTTTTTTCTCTTGGTGTCTGGAAGACTTATCAGAAGTGACTCCTGCAGATAGCCAGGATTGAGACAAGTACACACTACAGATGGATATGCTTTGTTTAGATTTCATGTCTGAGGTTTACAACCACTTTAAGCAGGAGGGGGGGTGCAGAAAAAGGCAAGACCTGCAGACTATGGTTTTGAAGTGGTTCACCGCTCAAGGGGGTACGCACTTTGTAATTTCACCTTGGGTGCTTAAGGACCTTAAACCAGCACTGGTCAGTAGCCCCAGCAGACTCAAAGCTGTCACTCAAGTGACAATCTATAGTATTCTGCTTGCCTGCCCCCAACTGCTGCATACGTTTTCATGTTGGCAGTTGAGGGGCAAGGCATATGAGCTGGGCCAGCACAGACCTCAATTAGATACTCCCCAGAAGAGGAAAGGTGTATGATATGCAAGGAGAGAGAGAAAGGGCTATGCTAGGGGAATTGACTCTTCCTGGAGTAGTTTCTAACATGATCAAGGGCACATTGCAAGTAAGTAAATCATTTATATAAAGGACAATTGCTTACTCTACACTTTTACGTGCCGTTATATAAGCTGGTGTCAGGTTCTCTTGTTAAAATCCACCACTCAGTTCTCTTGGTAGCTAATCATGTACTGGCATTTCTGTGTGTGTGTGTGTGTGTGTGTGTGTGTGTGTGTGTGTGTGTGTGTGTGTGTATAGATAGATATATTATGAAAAAAGTATTTGATCCCCTGACGATTTTGTACATTTGCCCACTGACAGAAATCATCAGTCTATCGTTTTAATGGTCAGTTTATTTTAACAGTGAGAGACAGAATATAAAACAAAAATATCCAGAAAAACGCATTTCAAAAAGTTATAAATTGATTTGCATTTTAATGATGTATTTGACCCCTTTTTGGCTTAGTACTTGGTGGCAAAACCCTTGTTGGCAATTGGAGGTCAGATGTTTCTTGTAGTTGGCCACAAGGTTTGCACACACCTCAGGAGGGATTTTGTCCCACTCTGCTTTGCAGATCCTCTCCAAGTCATTAAGGTTTTGAGACTGATGTTTGGTAACTCGAACCTTCAGCTCCCTCCACATATTTTCTATGGGATTAAGGTCTGTAGATTGGCTAGGCCACTCCAGGACCTTTAATGTGGTTCTTCTTGAGCCACTCCTTTGTTGCCTTGGCCGTGTGTTTTGAGTCATTGTCATGCTGAAATACCCATTCATGACCCATTTTCAATGCCCTGGCTGAGGGAAGGAGGTTCTCAACCAAGATTTGACAGGACATTCCATCGTCCCTGTGATGCGGTGAAGTTGTCCTGTTCCCTTAGCAGAAAAACACCCCCAAAGCATAATGTTTTCACCTCCGTTTGACTCTGGGGATGGTGTTCTTGGGGGTCATAGGCAGCATTCCTCCTTCCCCAAACAAGTTGAGTCGATGCCAAAGAGCTCGATTTTGGTCTCATCTGACCACAATACTGTCACCCAGTTCTCCTCTGAATCATTCAGATGTTCATTCGCAAAATTCAGACCGGCCTGTACATGTGCTTTCTTGAGCAGGGGGACCTTGCGGGTGCTGCAGAATTTCAGTTCTTCACGGCGTAGTGTGTTACCAATTATTTTCTTGGTGACTATAGTCCCAGCTGCCTTGAGATCATTGACAAGATTCCCATGTGTATTTCTGGGCTGATTCCTCACCGTTCTCATGATCATTGAAACTCCATGAGGTGAGATCTTGCATGGAGCCCCCCCAGACCGAGGGAGATTGACAGTTATTTTGTGTTTTCTTCCATTAGTGAATAATCGCACCAACTGTTGTCACTCTCTCGCCAGGCTGCTTAGCGATGGTCTTGATAGCCCATTCCAGCCTTGTGTAGGTCTACAATCTTGTCCCTGACATCCTTGGAGAGCTCCTTGGTCTTGCTCTTGGCCATGGTGGAGAGATTAGAATCTGATTGCTTCTGTGGACAGTTATCTTTTTTTTTTTTTATACAAGTAACAAGCTGAGATTAGGAGCACTCCCTTTAAGAGTGCTCCAAATCTCAGCTCGTTACCTGTATAGAAGACACCTGGGAGCCAGAAATCTTGCTGATTGATAGGGGATCAAATACTTAGTTCACTCATTAAAATGCAAATCAATTTCTACCTTTTTTTTTAAATGAGTTTTTCTGGATATTTTTGTTCTGTCTTTCACTGTTAAAATAAACCTATCAATTAAAATTATAGACTGATCATTTCTTTCTCAGTGGGCAAATGTACAAAATCAGCAGGGGATCAAATACTCCCCCCCCCCCCCCCCCCCCCCTCACTGATAGAGAGATAGAGATTATATATCTCTATCTCTCCATCTATCAATTATATTATTTTTTTTTTTTTATAAAGATTGTGCAATATTTGACCCCCATGTCTTTTCCCTACAGAGGTGATCCGCACCAGACTGCGGGAAGAAGGCAGCAAGTACAACACCTTTTGCCAGACGGCACGTTTGGTGGCACGGGAAGAAGGCTACGCTGCTTTTTACAGAGGACTTTTAGCTCAGCTTTTCCGGCAAATCCCCAACACTGCTATCGTCCTTTCTACGTATGAACTCCTAGTCTATCTGATGCGCGACAAACCCAAGTAAACGGGCAAACCGCCCTCCTTGACATTCGCACTGCGCACTGACCAAACACAGACTGGCGTACTGTATTGGCTGTCTGGCCACTCCCTTACTCGGAGGAAATCACATTTTGGACTGTTTTCCCATTCTGGGAGGTTTTAGTTATCGTTAACGTTAGTAATTAATTTGTATATTTTGTTATTTTAAAAAAGGAAGTTGCAGAGTCGTGGATCCCACTGATGCTGCTAGGTAACGAAATCCCGCTATTTAATTTCCCCGGCCCTGGCCGGCATTGTATTTTTCACAAGTTGCATCTAATTTATATCTATAAAAGAACAGAGTGAAGACCTCTTTGAGTCGTGTTGTTCTGATATCTGTACTGTATATGATGGTATTGCAGTATAACATTTTTCCACTAGGTGGCGAATGAGCACACAAGAATGCTCACCATAGGATCATTTTTCCATACATTGATAAAGTATATGATCAGTGCAATGTGTGTCTTATTCAAATACCTAAGGAGTGTTCCCTGTTTGCAGAACTGGAGAACACTGATGAGTTACAGGAGAAAAATGGGAAGTGTTACACATAGCAGATCCTATTTCAGCTTCATGACCTAAGCAGTGCGTTTTATCACGGTCACGTAATTGTTTACATTTTTTTGGGGTTGTATTTGATATGTGCAAAGGGAGATCACACAAATACTTACAAAGTATAAAATTAAATAAAAGCAATGACAGAAACAGATTACAAAATATAACAAGAATACTTCACTAAAGATGCTGTTTCCGCCATGGAGTCCTGCCTGCTTGCGCAGCGTGGCGCACAGGTGAACAGACACATGCATGAGTGCAAGCTCTGATACAAGGCTAAGATCTTGCAGGTTTTGGCTGTGGAAATATAGGACTTGAATGTGAGGAAATGGACAATCGTAAAGAAGAAAGTGGTCAGTTAACAATAACATTTCTTTGCTATCAAGTCTAAGGTAAAGGCATACTTATGTCATTATATTGTCCCTTAACCAAGATTTGGAGTGTGGACTTGCCTTTTAAGGGATCACTTGCACCATGTGCATCTATCTCCATTGATCAATGCAGGCTCAACACAAGGATGCTGAGAACACAATTGTGCCACGTTCACCATACAAGTGAGCTCGTGTGCATTGCATAAAAATGTAGCATGTCTGCATTTTTATGCAGTGCAACACACAACAAAACATTATAACACACATTATTGTGCAAATGTTTGTTAACCCTCAAAAAACAAAAAAAAACAAAATACACATTCTTGTCCCTTAGGCCCCTTTCACACTGGGGCGTTTTTCAGGCGGTACAGCGCTAAAAAACGCCTGTACAGCGCCTGAAAAAATCCAGCCCCGTTCACTCCAGTGTGAAAGCCAGCGGTGCGCTAGCAGTACGGTCAAAAAAGTCCTGCTAGCAGCATCTTTGGAGCGGTATAGATTTCAATGGGACACCGCGGCAATACCGCCGCAAAGTGCCGCCGTTTGTGGGGGATTTTAACCCTTTTTCAGCCGCTAGCGGGGGTTAAAACCGCACCGCTAGCGGCCGAATACCGCAGCCAAAACAACGGTAAAGCAGTGCTAAATATAGCGCTGTTTTATCGTCGCCGCCGCTCCCGCCCCAGTGTGAAAGGGGCCTTAAAGCAGATTACACAGCACAGTGCTTGTGCTGTGTAATCTGCCCCCCCTCTAAACTGTAAAAAAAAAAACTCCCTGAACCTGCCACTTCCTGTATGCCCTCTGTAAACTGACCACGATAACCATGGCTACTCAGCCCTGACCACCGTGGTCAGAGTGTATCCCTCCGTCATACTCTGTCTCAGTGTTATTTACCTTTCTAGCTGATCTCTCCTGTAGAGGGCCCTATGTTCTCTAGAACAAGTATACATACATGTAACCAATAGCAACCAATCAGAGGTTGAGTGAAGAAATTAGAGTATTTGCTATGAGGTTAGTGGGGGGGCGTCTTGTAAAGCCCCTGGATTGTTTATTATGGGAGAATACAGAGACTGAATCTACTCATTGCCTGGCTGTCAGTCTGATCCTTTGCTTTCTGGCCATTCTCCATCACTGATTGGGAAGAAGTTCTAAATGAACATGCAGTGATGCAGAAAGCATGGGAACCAGAGCCAGCCAGGAGTATAGAATTTTCAGAAGGTGATCAGCAATGGCAGCCTACATATTTCTCTCAGTATGGGTTCCCTTGTGACCATTTGGGGGAATCCTAGTGGTCCCCAAAAACATTAATCCCTGGAAAGAGACTCTGCAATCCAAGATACCTGTGTGTACAGTAAATGCGCCCTTTCCCCTTATTTATTGCTATGGCAGAGATTCTGCTCACTTCCTGCTTTTCTGACCCCGGAGGAAGTGAGGGCTAAATCTCCACTACGGGGACCCCAGACAGTGATAAAGACTTGTCAGAGGGATCTAAACCACTCCCACTCTACTATTGTGACCAATCAGATTATGGGATTACACAATGGAAACAGAAATGTATTTATTATCGATTTATGATTGTATCCTTTCCATTGAAATTCACTTCTCCTCCAGATGTATCATATTGATTGGGTTGTGATCTATAGATCGATTTTATTCCTATTGAAGCAGATTAATCAGATTTAGTGATTATCACCACCGTATTTAACCTCTTCAGATCTGGAAGGTTTTACCCCCCCCCCCCTCCCCCCCCTTCATGACCAGTCCAATTTTTGTGATGCGGCACTGCGTTACTTTAACTGACAATTGTGTGGTCGTCCGACGTTGTACCCAAATAATATCGATGTTCCTTTTTTTCCCACAAATAGAACTTTCTTTTGGTGGTATTTGATCACCTATAAACAAAAAAAAAATTTTTTAGAAAAATTATTTATTCACCTTTTGCTATAAAACATCCAATAAAAAAATAAAATGTCTTCATCAATTTAGGTTAACCGTTTCCTGACCATCTCACACAGATATACTGCGGCAGAAGGGCACGTACAGGCAGATTAACGTACCTGTACATTGCCCTTAAAGAGACGGCTTGCGGGTGCGCCTGCCAGGAGCTCCCTGAGTGGGATCGCGGGTCCCGCAGACTTCTGTGATTGGGAGCGGTGATCAGTGTTGTGTCACACACAGCCCCCCCCCCCCCACACACACAGTTTGAATCATTCCCTAGGACACACTTAACCCCTACAGCGCCACCCAGTGGTTAACTCCTCCGCTGCCAGTCACATTTACACAGTAATCAATGCATTTTTAATTGCTCTGATCGCTGTATAAATGTCAATGGTCCCACAATTGCTCCAAAAGTGTCCGATCTGTCCGCCATAATGTCGCAGCCACGATAAAAATCGCTGCCATTACTAGTAAAAAAAATATTAATAAAAATGCCATAAAACTATCCCTTATTTTGTAGACGCTATAACTTTTATTGCAATTTTTTTTTTTTTTACCAAAAAAATGTAGAAGAATAGGTATCGGCCTAAACTGAGGAAAACAATTTTTTTTAAATATATTTTGGGGGATATTTATTATAGCAAAAAGTTAAAAATAATGCGTTTTTTTTTTTTTTTTTTTTTTCAAAATTGTCGCTCTTTGCTCAATACTTTGGTGAAGCTCCTTTGGCACCAATTACAGCCTCAAGTCTTTTTGAGTATGATGCTACAAGCTTGGCACACATTTTTTGGGCAGTTTCTCCCATTCTTCTTTGCAGGATCTCTCAAGCTCCATCAGGTTGGATGGGGAGTGTCGGTGTACAGCCATTTTCAGATCTCTCCAGAGATGTTCAAGTCTGGGCTCTGGCTGGGCCACTCAAGGACATTCACAGAGTTGTCCCGTAGCCACTCCTTTGTTATCTTGGCTGTGTGCTTAGGGTCGCTGTCCTGATGGAAGATGAACCTTCGCTCCAGTCCGAGGTCCAGATCGCTCTGGAGCAGGTTTTAATCAAGGATGTCTCTGTACATTGCTGCATTCATCTTTCCCTCCATCCTGACTCCCCATTCATATGCCCAGCCCCTTTTCAGGACGCCGGATACATGACATACTAAAAAACGAATTTAGAACGAAACAAATTGCACATGTCTAGTGTACACACGATACGAAAATCTGACAACAGACCTTTGACTGCCGAATATTTACTAGCCTGCTAACCAACATTTGTTGGCCGAAACAATTGTCTGACGGAGCATACGAACGGTCAGATTTTAGGCAAACAGTCTGTCATCACACAATTCCCTACCGAAAATCCGATCGTGTGTACGAGGCTTTAGACGCCTTCTTCTGACCCATACTGTGACTTTACTCACAGGAATGCAAAGCATAACAGCAGTGTAGGCAGCCTGCCGGGGTGAGTATTAAAGATGTCTTTTGCAAAAAGCATGTTCTTTCATATCAGGTGTCACCAGGAAAGAAAGTGAAAGATAATCCAACATTAAGACCCCTTTCACACTGGGCCGTTTTGTAGGCGCTATAGCATCAAAAATAGCGCCTGCAAACCGCCCTAAAACAGGTGCTCTATTCACTTCAGTGTGAAAGCCCGAGGACTCTCACACTGGAGCGTTGCACTGGCAGGGTGTCACAAAAAGTCATGCCAGCAGCTTCTTTGGAGCGGTGAACTCACCGCTCCTTCCCATTGAAATCAATGGGGGCAGTGCTGTCATACCGCCGGCAAAACGCAGATGCGGCTGCATTTTGCGGGTGGATTTAACCCCTTTTTCGGCCACTAGCGGGGGTTAAAACTGCACCGCTAAAACCACTCTTTACCGCTGATGCGCGGGGCGGCACAATGCGAAAGGGGTCTAAATGGGGGGAAAAAAAAAAAACACTACACTTTAAATCTGACCTCCAGCTCTGCACAGTTGTACCGGCTCCTCTCCTGGACTGAAGTTGCTTTCACTGTGAGCCTATCACCAAAATGTATTAAAGCCACAGGACCTACATGACAGCCACGCACCTTGCAGTTATTGATGTGGGTCAGGGATGGCAGTTCATTCATTCTGCTCAGCAGAGTTTTTCTATGAAGCCTTCCTGACATTCAATGTGTATAACAAACAGAGATTCCCATTTGCTGCATACTGTGACAATCAATCCGGCAATCGCACTGCGACATAACACATGAATAAGGTACGAGGTATAATCGCCCAGTTTGGGATTGGTGCTCCAAAATAACGATGACCTCTGTCTTGACCTGTACAATGCTATAGCTCTGCAGTTATATATATCTTTGTGTGACAGCAATATTCTTCAGGAATGTCCCAGCACCACCGAAGCCGAGCTAGAGCTTTACTGACAGCCAATCTCTCACATGAAGAGCATGCTCACAATGTTGTAGAGCAGACTAAAACAATACAGATATCACTTAACTACTCCTAGCCCAGGTCAATTCTGGCATGCCTCTCCTACAAGTAAATCATCATTTTTTTTTTTGCTAGAAAATTACTCAGAACCCCAAACATTATGTAGCGGTGTCCCTAACCCTTAAAGATCTAATGGTGACCTCCAGAGTCAGGGATTACTGACATCCTTCCTCAAAGTGTGGGTTATTCGGAAACATGGGCGCCAGTCACTTTTTGAATGCAAGAAAAAGATTTATTGTCTCTTAAACAGAACTGGTGGAGAGAGAGAGGGTTAGGGCCAGGACACCCTTAGGCAAATGCAATATGCAAACAGGCAGACTCCGAGGCAAAGATAATAGGCAGACAGCTATACAGGTGGGGAGGGCCTTTAACTGCTTCAGATCCACGCTATTGCCGAATGATGGCTACAGCACGGATCTGCTTTGCCCAAAGTACGTCTATTGATGTCCTCCCCTTTGCAGGCTCGCCACGCCACCCTGAAGAGTGTGCGTGGCGCTCGCTGTGATAACCCGAGTCAATGAGACTCGGGTGATCGCAGATCCGAGTAAGGGGCCGATCGCGGCACCTTACCATGTGATCAGCTGTCAGCCAATGACAGCTGATCACGTGATGTAAACAGAGGATCGGTAATCGTTTTTTTTTTTTTTCTCACGCTGACAGGAGGAGAAAAAAAGCTGATCACCATCTGCTGTTTGAAGTGCCATTAGTCCCGAAGAGGAAGAGCCACATATGTGCCCACCAGTACCGCCTGCCAGTCCCACCCGCTAGTGCCACAAATCAGTGCCCATCAGTGCCACCTCATCAGTGCTGCCTATTAGCGCCCATAAGTGCCACCTTATCAGTGCCGCCTTACCAGTGCCCATCAATGCAGCCTATTAGTGCCCATCAGTGTAGCCTCATCAACGTACATCAATTAAGGAGAAAAATTATCAGTTTTTTTTAATCAGTCATTTTTAATAAAAAAAACCCAGAGGTGATCAAGTACCACCAAAAGAAAGCTCTATTTGTGGGAAAAAAATTATAAAAATGTAATTTGGGTACAGTGTTGTCATTCAAAGAGTGACAGCGCTAAAAGCTGAAAATTGGTCTGGGCAGGAGGGGGGTTTAGGTGCCCAGTAAGCAAGTGGTTAAGCTGGATGCAGCAACTGTATTTGTAGAACTGCTGTCTCCTATGGCAACTGAACTTTCAACAATCAATAGAGATCTATACACATAACTCACAGTAATCCATTACAGATGTTCTCTCACATCTCACAGTATCCCACTGTAGATCTTCACTCACTGAGCTCCCGGTCTCTAACTAGTTTTCAAGATCCCAGTCATCACTGGATCTCCTAAGCTCTTCCACAGCTAACCCGCTGTATACTCCTCAAGCTTTACCCCTGCTAACCAGCTGGGTCCCTGGCTTGACACTGCTGAAGTTTTCCCACTTCTCCACCATCCCCGGCTGGTGAAAATGCTGCTCTCGTACTTCAGACTTCCATATACTGGCCTCTGATAACAGGAGTGGTTGTCCCTTGGTGGCGGATTGCTTCCCCTTTACCTCTTGGCCTTGATCCTCACTTGCCCCTGGCGATAGGAGTGGTTGTCCCTTATGGCAACTGTTTCTCCCTCACCGCTGGCAACAATTCAGTTCCCCATCCGTCAGAATCTCTGCAACTTAGTTGGGCTTCTGGCCTGAAGCCCCAACCCTGCGCTGCTTCTCTCAAACCTGGATAGGCCTCAGACAGCCTAGGAGCCAGGTGCTCCCGGATAGGCCTCTGGCTTCTGGCCTAGCAACCTGGAGCCTTGTAACACACGTCCACCCAGACAGCCGTCCAGGTGGCACAGAACCTCCTGAAAAAATAGGCTTACCCAGCAGGCCAAGGGGCCAAAGAAACCTCTGTCAATTGGCTGAGACAATCCATTCACTCTTATGCCCCGTACAGGAAATTCTGACGGAAAATGTCCGATCGGACCATGTTGTCGGAAAATCCGCCCGTGTGTGGGCTCCATCTGACTTTTTTAGTCGAAAAAAATTTGAGATCCTGCTCTCAAATTTTCCGACAACAAAATCCGATCTGACTTTTTCCTCGCATAGAGAATTCCAACGGACAAAGTGCCACGCATGCTCAGATCAAATTATGAGACCAAAACTATTGGCTAATAGCCTCTAAGTAGTCCTGTCATATGCAACGAACGTCACCACATTAAGAATGATCGGATTTTCCGACAACTTTGTCCGACCGTGTGTATGCAACACCAGTGTCGGACAAAATCCGTCGGAAAAAACCCGACGGATTTTGTGGTCGGAATTTCCGACCGTGTGTACGGGGGCTTAGTTCACTATGCCCTTGTCATTCTAATGGCACCTAGTGACAGAAGAGCGAGGCGCATCAAATCCAGAGTTAGAGAAAAGTCAGAGGATCCCCCTAACAATTAGCCAGGCTAGTTACCACCTAGCAAACTAAATTTGTTAGCAACCCTGCCTACAACCAGGGTGCTACAATTATTTATATATATATATATATATATATATATATATATATACACACATACACTGACACACAGTATATCACAAAAGTGAGTAAACCTATCACATTTTTGTAAATATTTTCGTCTATCTTTTCATGTGACAACACTGAAGAAATTACACTTTGCTACAATGTCAAGTAGTGAGTGTACAGCTTGTGTAATATAATAGTGTAAATTTGCTGTCCCCTCAAAATAACAACACACAGCCATCTAAACCGCTGGCAACAAAAGTGAGTACACCCCTAAGTGAAAATGTCCAAATTGTGCCCAATCAGCCATTTTCCCTCCCCAGTGTCATGTGACTCATTAGTGTTACGAAGTCTCAGGTATAAATGGGGAGCAGGTGTGTTAAATTTGGTGTTATCTCTCTCACTCTCTCATACTTGTCACTGGAAGTTCAACATGGCATCTCATGGCAAAGAACTCTCTGAGGGTCTGAAAAAAAGAATTGTTGCTCTACATAAAGATGACCTAGGCTATAAGAAGATTGCCAAGACCCTGAAACTGAGCTGCAGCATGGTGGCCAAGGCCATACAGCGGTTTAACAGGACAGGGTCCACTCAGAACAGGCCTCACGATGGTCCACCAAAGAAGTTGAGTGCACATGCTCAGCGTCATATCCAGAGGTTGTCTTTGGGAAATAGACATATGAGTGCTGCCAGCATTGTTGCAGAGGTTGAAGGGGGGGGGGGGGGTCAGCCTGTCAGGGCTCAGACCATACGCTGCACACTGCATCAAATTGGTCTGCATGGCTGTCATCCCAGAAGGAAGCCTCTTCTAAACATGATGCACAAGAAAACCTGCTAACAGTTTGCTGAAGACAAGCAGACTAAGGACATGGATTACTGGAACCATGTCCTGTGGTCTGATGAACCAAGATAAACGTATTTGGTTCAGATGGTGTCAAGCGTGTGTGGCGGCAACCAGGTGAGGAGTACAAAGACAAGTGTGTCTTGCCTACAGTCAAGCATGGTGGTAGGAGTGTCATGGTCTGGGGCTGCATGAGTGCTGCCGGCACTGAGGAGCTACAGTTCATTGAGGAAACCATGAATGCCAACATGTACTGTGACATACTGAAGCAGAGCATGATCCCCTCCCTTCGGAGACGGGGCCGCATGGCAGTATTCCAGCATGATAACGACCCCAAACACACCTCCAAGACGACCACTGCCTTGCTAAAGCAGCTGAGTGTTAAGGTGATGGACTGGCCAAGCATGTCTCCAGACCTAAACCCTATTGAGCATCTGTGGGACATCCTCAAAAGGTAAGGTGGAGGAGCGCAAAGTCTCTAACATCCACCAGCTCTGTGATGTTGTCATGGAGGAGTGGAAGAGGACTCCAGTGGCAACCTGTGAAGCTCTGGTGAACTCCATGCCCAAGAGGGTTAAGGCAGTGATGGAAAATAATGGTTGCCACACAAAATATTGACACTTTGGGCCCAATTTGAATCAGATTTTTGACTGAGAATATTGATGCGGAATCTTTTGTATTGTATCGCTTGGTTCAGGGGCTTTAGATTTAATATCAATCAAAACTTCCCAGAAGGTTTTTTGATTACAAAAACGAGAAAGTAAAAACCCTTTTGTTTCTCTTCCTCTAAGACTGGAGTAAGGACTTTCTGGTCTACCATCTCCCCCCAGCAACAACGGGAGAGCCCTTGCTTTTTCGGGATCAATGGGAAGTTGTGTTAATAGAAATCTTTCTGGAGGATAACCATGCCATGATGTCTAGAATGAATCGATTGGCTGTCGTCTTCTGCCATTGAGGTAGGAAGGTAACCAGCCTTACTCCTACTGGCGATCTGGCTTTATTGCTTTGGGGTTTGGTTACAAGAGCCAAAGAGGAGGTTACTCTTTGGCTTCCTCTTGTGACCCATCCAGTTCTTTTTGGGGTAGTCTTTCTTTTCTTCTTGAGGACGTCTTCTTGGTCCACGAAAAAAAATCTTTTGTGGAGGTTTGGGCTTTTCAGTTGGGAAGGTTTTCTTCCTGTCTGCCGTTCTTTCTATGGCTTTGTCCTGTCCTGAGCAGTCTCCAGGGAATGGGAGGTTGCAGTCTCATTTTGGATGCAGGGTCCCCTGACCAGGTCTTCATCCAAATAACCAATCTGGCTACCATGGCTAGGCCTCCTGATCTTGCTGCTACTTATCTGCGCGCCTGGGTTTAGAGAGAGCTGAAATCCGGGACCCCTCCTGCCCGCTGCTAAGGAGGGTTGCCCGCGGCTGCATACCTGTCTTCCTCCACGCCAGTACAAAAGGCTCCGGTAGGTCCACTGACCCCCTGCCACTCAGAGGCTCCACTCTATTCCATACTTCCTGTGCTATGGCTGCTGAACCCCTGTCCTGGTCAGTCCTTGAGAGATGGAGCCCTTCAGGTCCTTTGGCAACATGTCTTCTCCGGACGGAGGAAACACTAAGGCCGCGTACACACGAAGGGACTATCCCACGGGATTATCCTCTGAACCCAAGTCCAGCGGATAATACCCTCGTGTGTGGGCGCCGGCGGACTTTTTGGCGCCAAAGTCCGGCGGACCAAAGTTTTAAGTTTGGTTTTAAAATTATCCGCTGGACTTGGCAGTCCGGCGGACAATCCCGCCGTTAGTAGGCTAGTCCGCCGGACTTTTGAAATGAACGGACTTGCCGCTCATCGGCAAGTCCGTTCATTTAGCACGTGACTTCAGGTTACGTAGCTAGCGTAGGCAGTAAATGCCGCCGCGCTAGCTCCGTAAGCTGGCATGGATTTAAAGGGACTCCCTACGCCGAAAAAACGGCGTGGGGGTTCCCCCCAAATCCATGTCAGACCCTTATCCGAGCACGCAGCCTGGCAGGCCAGGAAAAGGGGGGGGACGAACGAGCGCCCCCCCCCTCCTGAGCCGTACCAGGCCGCGTGCCCTCAACATGGGGGGTGCCCTGGGGAAAGGGGGGCCGTGCGGCCCCCCCACCCCAAAGCACCTTGTCCCCATGTTGATGAGGACAAGGGCCTCTTCCCGACAACCCTGGCCGTTGGTTGTCGGGGTCTGCGGGCGGGGGCTTATCGGAATCTGAGAGCCCCCTTTTATAAGGGGGCACTCAGATCCCGGCCCCCTACCCTATGTGAATGAGTATGGGGTACGATGTACCCCTACCCATTCACCTAAGGTGTAAAATGTAAAGTAAAAAAACACCCACACTTAAAAAAATAGTTTATTGCACTGCTCCGGGGGTCTTCTTCCGTCTTGGGGGTCTTCTTGCCGGACTCCCCCGCCATTTACCAAGCTCTTTTACCGAGCGGGGAAGTCCGGCTACCTTCTTCGTCGTCGCCGCCGTCGTCGTCTGGGGGTCTCGATCCGCCTTCGGGGGTCTTCCGGGGGTCTCTTCTGTTCTTGCGGCGGTCGTCGTCTTCCGCGCCGCCGGCGCCTTCTTCTTCTTCTTGTCCTTACTGTGAGAAGTTTTTGCTATAGGAAACAGCAGTTGCTACAAGATACAGATTGCTGCATTCAGCTTAAAGGCCCTCTATCTGTATTGCTGTCTGCCTAGTTCTATTTTTGGTCTGCAGAGTTTGCCTTAAAGTGTAAGTAAACCCTCCTATTGTTTTCAGCCAAGGAAGCTGCCACCTTTGCCTCTGTTTAATCTACAACTGCCATGATGCTGCACATGTGATCAGTTATGACACCAGCCATTGGATGGTTTGACAGTTTGTTTGAGAGCACAACCAATGGGAGTGTTACATTTCCGGCACGTGCTGTAAATGAAACAGTTTTATGGATGAGTTTACTTCCGCTTTAATTGCTATTGCATTTGCCTAAGGGGGCCCTGTGCCCTAACCCTCTCTCCCACCGTTCCTGTTAAGAGAAATAAAATCTCTTTGTTAATTTTTACAAAAAATGACTGGCGCCCAATCTTTCCACCTTGCACTACACCCCCTATGCCTAGTAACCTGAACCCTGAGGAGGAATGTCAGTTCTCCCTGGCTCTGGGGGTCACCATCAGGCTCTTGGAAGTCGGAGATACTGCTAGAGTTGTATTGCTTATCATTATTAGACCTCAATATACAAGGTTTACTGTTAGATACTGTGCTGGTGTTTATAGTTAGGTACACGTTAGAAACATTCGTAGGTCTCAATGGAGCACAAGTGTGGTGACCTCAGTATGGAACTGGGGCTAGAGGAATAGTCTGCAAGAGATGCAAAAAATAAATAAATGCAACTTTTTTTTTTTTTTTCAATATGGGTTCATCTTTTTTTTTATTTTTATTTTTATGTTGTGTAGCGCACTACCCCCTTGGGAGCTGCAGTGTTGTTCATTACCTTTTTGTCAGGTAACCCCGTTTCTTCCTGTCCCATGCAATTTTAAACACCAGACAACTTTAAAGTTGATAATGCTTCATTCTGGCGTAAATCAATAAATGATGACATAGATGATATGAGATGCCCCGTTATCTTATCATATTGGCATGTTGCAAATTTACTCCTGGTGACTCCCTCCTGCTCTCAACTTTTTGCTCTATCAGAACTTAACACTTCCATTGCGGACTAACCACTCTGAATAATGCTTTGAGTTTAGACTACAAAGTCACAGGCCACACTGCCTATTTCCATGACTCTTGTTGTCATATCTCCGTCATGTCCTGGAAATTGTGTATCACTGCAGTCCTTGGACACACAGCGTGTTCATGGAATAGCACTACTGGGTTGCACTCTCTTTGCTCACTCCCAATCAACAGTCCATGTTACTCACAGAAAGCGGATTCCCAGTTTCCTCCGTCCACTTGACTCCTACTTCCTCCTCCTCTGATGTCCGGTACATCCCCGCATGGGATGCCCGGTCCTCATTAGGTTTCTACATGGTTGCTGTTCTTCCAGGGGCCAGATGTGGGCCACCCTGGACTCCTACTCCTCCGGTTATCCAGCGCTGGGGTCTCTGAACCCCCAGGCCTTCAAACCCCGCCCGGAGGCTCTGGGGTCTCTGAACCCCCGGCCCTCTGTCTCTCTCTCTCTCTCTCTCTGGGTCCCCCGTTGAGCATGTGACCCCCCTTTTTATATGAGAGACACCCATTGACCAAAGAAATTAACCATTGGTCAATTCTCTCACATGGGTTTCCTGCCACTCAGGCCTCAGTCCTTCCTCTCTTTCCAGTCCTACCCACTGTCCAGCAGAGGAGGTATTCCTGAGCCCAAGTTTAGGCGGCCACACCCCATTCTACACTAACACTGCCATCCCCAAATAAACAACCAGGCCTAAGAAAAGAACAAGGCCCTGGCCAATTTTACCTACAGCTAACCTACACTTACAAAAAGAACCCATACTAAACACCTATCTAAGTGTGGGGCCCGCTACAGTTGAAATACGCCTTGAAAGGCTGGTTCATAACAGAGTTGCACAGGAACGCGTTTCTCGTTTCTGCGCATTCCCTTGCAGTGCGATTTGGCAGGCTATGCTTTTCAAAGACCCCCTCCACTTCAGGAACACACAAAAAGTAGTGCATGCACTACCTATTAAAAACACGATGCACCCGCAGAAAATCGAAAGGTAGTGCGTTTCAATCATGGTGCAGGAAATTCACAAATAACGCACCTTTCCCGTACTGCGTTCTAGTGTGAACCGCCACTAAAAGAACTACTAAAACGGATTTTCCTATGGGCCCATTCACACCAAAACGCGGTGTGGAAATCGCTCATTCCATGTGGGTTTCCCACACCACAGGTGAATGCGCAGGTGCCATTGAATTGATGGCACCCCAAATGCAGCTTGTTTGCGGCCACCAGTTTGGTGCGGAGCATTCCACAAAAGTAGTGCTTGCACATAGGCCGTCAAAACTGTGCTGTGCAGAAAAATGCTGCTAACAACAGGAGAAATAAAAGTGCACAGGACAGTAGTGCGCTATAATCCCCAAAAAACAATTACATTTGTTCTCAGGTGCCTAGAAGGTGCAGACTGGGGAAAGCTGGCTTCTGATTGGATGCTTTGGGTTGCTGTACACCAGCGTGCCCTGTGCTGATACCATGTAATTGTAGGTCATCACGTTGTTAACATTCCCTCTATGCTGTATGGAGTATTACATTTTTTATAAATAATAATGGCATGTCACAGGTGTCCTCTACACATCTGTCTGAGTAACAGAAGCGTGCGTCTGCTAATAGCATCCAATCCATTCACGTAAGGTTTGCTGCGTGGGCGTACAGCTGATGCTCGTTACAGAAACCTGCAGAGAATCCTGACACTACATCACGATGCGTCTATTAGTATTCTACATTCATACATTCACCCACGTAGTCGAGGAGACGGCGGGGGGGGATCTGCAAAGTCACACGCACACCGCTATCGTACTCGCAGACTGGAGTACAAAGAGCTGCGTCATTTATACTTGAAATAGAACTCCAGTGGAAAGAGAATCACCAGTAAACTTGCATAATTATTTGTGCTTTTAGAATGCATTTTTTTTTAACCATGGCTGCATAAGTGCCTGTACTGAAGAATAACAACCAGATGCCAGATGCACACAAGCTTCATTTGCAGATTGAGAGATGGGTGCCTAAAGATCAGAAAAATCCAGCTCAACGTGGCAATACCATTTAATGCGGGTCGGCTCCAGCAGGGTTGCCTACAGTGCATTGGGGTCAGGGGTGTATCTACCGCAAAGCAAACATGGCGTTTGCCTTGGGCAACATTTTTCAGGGGAGGGGCGGCGCCACCCCCAGGCAGGAGGGACCAGTGGCGACGCTACTGGCGGGAAATTGCTGCCCCTAAGTTATTTCTTGCCCACCCCCCCAGGGGGTGCTTTCTCTCCGGTGGTGCTGGACAGCATGGCACTCTCTCGCTCTGGTGGTGCTGGACAACATGTCTCTCTCTGGTGGTGCAGGTACAGCGCGTCTCTCTCTCTCTCTGGTGGTGTGGGTACAACGTGGCTCTCTCTAGTGGTGTGGGTACAGCCTGGCTCTCTCTCTGGTGGTGCGGGTACAGCGTGGCTCTCTCTGGTGGTGCGGGTACAGCGTGGCTCTCTCTGGTGGTGCGGGTACAGCGTGGTGGCGCTCTCTCTGGTGGTGCTGGTACATCGTGGCTCTCTCTCTGGTGGTGCTGGTACATCATGGCTCTCTCTCTGGTGGTGCGGGTACAGCGTGGTGGTGGTGCTTTCTCTGGTGGTGCGGGGTACAGCGTGGCTCTCTCTGAAGGTGTGGGTACAGCGTGGTGGTGGCCCTCTCTCTCTGGTGGTGTGGATACAGCGTTGCTCTCTCTCTGGCTTCCCCTGGCACTGTCCTCTCTTTTTCCTTTAGTAGTCCACTCAGCTTCTTTCTGCGTTCCACTCTTTCCCCCAGCAGAGTGCAAGCTGGGGGCTGAAGTCTGCTGCCTGTGGATAACAATGAGGCTTACAATCCTCCAGTACTACATGTCCCATGATGCATGGGTGGCCTGGGTTGCCATGGATAGGCTTAGTAGGCCGAAAATGCCTCCGCTCCTCCCACCACCACCAGCGGCCAGCCCTGCATGTCCCTGCATGCAGTGCAGGACATCAGCGGCTGGCCCTGCATGTCGGAACCTGTGGCGTCGGTAGCCGGCCCTGCATGTCACAGCCAGACATGCGGCCCAGAGGCCCCCGGTCCACCGCCCGGTCTGCCCTATGGCCAGTCCGGGCCTGCGTGGAACAATGCACAGCCAATACTATGGTATACGTGGAACAATGCACAGCCAATACTATGGTATACATGGAACAATGCACAGCCAATAGTATAGTATACGTGGAACAATGCACAGCCACTACTAGGGTATACGTGGAACAATGCACAGCCACTACTATGGTATACGTGGAACAATACGTGGTCAATACCATGGTATACGTGAAACAATGTAGGGCCAATACTACTGTATACTTAGGCAATGCAGAGCCATTATTATGGTATACATGGAACAATGCACAGCCAATACTATGATATACGTGGAACAATGCACAGCCAATACTATGGTATACGTGGAACAATGCACAGCCAAACCTATGAAATATGTGGAGCAATGCAGAGCCATTATTATGGTATACATGGAACAATGCACAGCCAATACTATGATATACGTGGAACAATGCACAGCCAATACTATGGTATACGTGGAACAATGCACAGCCAAACCTATGAAATATGTGGAACAATGCACAGTCAATAGTATGGTATACGTGGAAAAATGCACAGTCAATAGTATGGTATACGTGGAAAAATGCACAGCCAGTACTATGGTATACGTGGAACAATGCACAGCCAATACTATGGTATACGTGGAACAATGCACAGCCAATACTATGGTATACGTGGAACAATGCACAGCCAATACTATGGTATACGTGGAACAATGCACAGCCAATACTATGGTATAAGTGGAATAATGCACAACCAATACTATGGTATATGTGGAACAATGTACTGCCAATACTATAGTATACGTAGAACAATGCAGAGCCAATACTATGGTATACATGGAACAATGCACAGGCAATAATATGATATATGTGGGCAATACAGAGCTAATACTATGGTATACATGGAACAATGCAAGCCAATACTATGGTAGACATGGAACAATGCACAGCCAATACTATGGTATACCTGGAACAATGTACTGCCAATACTATGGTATACGTGGAACAATGCAGAGCCAATAATATGGTATACTTGGGCAATGCAGAGCCCATACTATGGTATCCATGGGACAATTCACAGCCAATACTATGGTATACATAGAGCAATGCACAGCCGATACTATGGTATATGTGGAACAATGCACAGCCAATACTATGGTATACATGGAACAATGCACAACCAATACTATGGTATACGTGGAACAATGCACAGCCAATAGTATGGTATACGTGGAACAATGCACAGCCACTACTATGGTATACGTGGAACAATGCACAGCCACTACTATGGTATACGTGGAACAATGCACAGCCACTACTATGGTATACGTGGAACAATGCTCAGCCACTACTATGGTATACGTGGAACAATACATGGTCAATACCATGGTATACGTGAAACAATGTAGGGCCAATACTACTGTATACTTAGGCAATGCAGAGCCATTATTATGGTATACATGGAACAATGCACAGCCAATACTATGATATACGTGGAACAATGCACAGCCAATACTATGGTATACGTGGAACAATGCACAGCCAAACCTATGAAATATGTGGAACAATGCACAGTCAATAGTATGGTATACGTGGAAAAATGCATAGCCAATACTATGGTATATGTGGAACAATGCAGAGCCAATACTATGGTATACGTGGAACAATGCAGAGCCAATACTATGGTATACGTGGAACAATGCACAGCCAATACTATGGTATACGTGGAACAATGCACAGCCACTACTATGGTATACGTGGAACAATGCACAGCCACTACTATGGTATACCTGGAACAATGCACAGCCACTACTATGGTATATGTGGAACAATGTACTGCCAATACTATAGTATACGTAGAAAAATGCAGAGCCAATACTATGGTATACGTAGAACAATGCAGAGCCAATACTATGGTATACGTAGAACAATGCACAGGCAATACTATGGTATATGTGGGCAATACAGAGCTAATACTATGGTATACATGAAATAATGCAAGCCAATACTATGGTAGACATGGAACAATGTACTGCCAATACTATGGTATACGTGGAACAATGCAGAGCCAATAATATGGTATACTTGGGCAATGCAGAGCCCATACTATGGTATCCATGGGACAATGCACAGGCAATACTATGGTATACGTGGAACAATTCACAGCCAATACTATGGTATACGTAGAACAATGCACAGCCGATACTATGGTATATGTGGAACAATGCACAGCCAATACTTTGGTATAAGTGGAATAATGCACAGCCAATACTATGGTATACGTGGAACAATGCACAGCCACTACTATGGTATACGTGGAACAATACGTGGTCAATACCATGGTATACGTGAAACAATGTAGGGCCAATACTACTGTATACTTAGGCAATGCAGAGCCATTATTATGGTATACATGGAACAATGCACAGCCAATACTATGATATACGTGGAACAATGCACAGCCAATACTATGGTATACGTGGAACAATGCACAGCCAAACCTATGAAATATGTGGAACAATGCACAGTCAATAGTATGGTATACGTGGAAAAATGCACTGTCAATAGTATGGTATACGTGGAAAAATGCACAGCCAGTACTATGGTATATGTGGAACAATGCAGAGCCAATACTATGGTATACGTGGAACAATGCACAGCCAATACTATGGTATACGTGGAACAATGCACAGCCAATACTATGGTATACGTGGAACAATGCACAGCCGATACTATGGTATATGTGGAACAATGCACAGCCAATACTTTGGTATAAGTGGAATAATGCACAGCCAATACTATGGTATACGTGGAACAATGCACAGCCACTACTATGGTATACGTGGAACAATACGTGGTCAATACCATGGTATACGTGAAACAATGTAGGGCCAATACTACTGTATACTTAGGCAATGCAGAGCCATTATTATGGTATACATGGAACAATGCACAGCCAATACTATGATATACGTGGAACAATGCACAGCCAATACTATGGTATACGTGGAACAATGCACAGCCAAACCTATGAAATATGTGGAACAATGCACAGTCAATAGTATGGTATACGTGGAAAAATGCACAGTCAATAGTATGGTATACGTGGAAAAATGCACAGCCAGTACTATGGTATATGTGGAACAATGCAGAGCCAATACTATGGTATACGTGGAACAATGCACAGCCAGTACTATGGTATATGTGGAACAATGCAGAGCCAATACTATGGTATACGTGGAACAATGCACAGCCAATACTATGGTATACGTGGAACAATGCACAGCCAATACTATGGTATACGTGGAACAATGCACAGCCAATACTATGGTATAAGTGGAATAATGCACAACCAATACTATGGTATATGTGGAACAATGCACAGCCAATACTATGGTATACATGGAACAATGCACAGGCAATAATATGATATATGTGGGCAATACAGAGCTAATACTATGGTATACATGGAACAATGCAAGCCAATACTATGGTAGACATGGAACAATGCACAGCCAATACTATGGTATACCTGGAACAATGTACTGCCAATACTATGGTATACGTGGAACAATGCAGAGCCAATAATATGGTATACTTGGGCAATGCAGAGCCCATACTATGGTATACATGGAACAATGCACAGCCAATACTATGGTATACGTGGAACAATGCACAGCCAATACTATGGTATACGTGGAACAATGCACAACCAATACTATGTTATACGTGGAACAATGCACAGCCAATAGTATGGTATACGTGGAACAATGCACAGCCACTACTATGGTATACGTGGAACAATGCACAGCCACTACTATGGTATACGTGGAACAATGCTCAGCCACTACTATGATATACGTGGAACAATACATGGTCAATACCATGGTATACGTGAAACAATGTAGGGCCAATACTACTGTATACTTAGGCAATGCAGAGCCATTATTATGGTATACATGGAACAATGCACAGCCAATACTATGATATACGTGGAACAATGCACAGCCAATACTATGGTATACGTGGAACAATGCACAGCCAAACCTATGAAATATGTGGAACAATGCACAGTCAATAGTATGGTATACGTGGAAAAATGTATAGCCAATACTATGGTATATGTGGAACAATGCAGAGCCAATACTATGGTATACGTGGAACAATGCACAGCCAATACTATGGTATACGTGGAACAATGCACAGCCACTACTATGGTATATGTGGAACAATGCACAGCCACTACTATGGTATACGTGGAACAATGCACAGCCACTACTATGGTATATGTGGAACAATGCACAGGCAATAATATGATATATGTGGGCAATACAGAGCTAATACTATGGTATACATGGAACAATGCAAGCCAATACTATGGTAGACATGGAACAATGCACAGCCACTACTATGGTATACGTGGAACAATGCACAGCCACTACTATGGTATATGTGGAACAATGCACAGGCAATAATATGATATATGTGGGCAATACAGAGCTAATACTATGGTATACCTGGAACAATGTACTGCCAATACTATGGTATACGTGGAACAATGCAGAGCCAATAATATGGTATACTTGGGCAATGCAGAGCCCATACTATGGTATCCATGGGACAATGCACAGGCAATACTATGGTATACGTGGAACAATTCACAGCCAATACTATGGTATACGTAGAACAATGCACAGCCGATACTATGGTATATGTGGAACAATGCACAGCCAATACTATGGTATACATGGAACAATGCACAGCCAATACTATGGTATACGTGGAACAATGCACAGCCAATACTATGGTATACGTGGAACAATGCACAACCAATACTATGGTATACGTGGAACAATGCACAGCCAATAGTATGGTATACGTGGAACAATGCACAGCCACTACTATGGTATACGTGGAACAATGCACAGCCACTACTATGGTATACGTGGAACAATGCTCAGCCACTACTATGATATACGTGGAACAATACATGGTCAATACCATGGTATACGTGAAACAATGTAGGGCCAATACTACTGTATAGTTAGGCAATGCAGAGCCATTATTATGGTATACATGGAACAATGCACAGCCAATACTATGATATACGTGGAACAATGCACAGCCAATACTATGGTATACGTGGAACAATGCACAGCCAAACCTATGAAATATGTGGAACAATGCACAGTCAATAGTATGGTATACGTGGAAAAATTCATAGCCAATACTATGGTATATGTGGAACAATGCAGAGCCAATACTATGGTATACGTGGAACAATGCACAGCCAATACTATGGTATACGTGGAACAATGCACAGCCACTACTATGGTATATGTGGAACAATGCACAGCCACTACTATGGTATACGTGGAACAATGCACAGCCACTACTATGGTATATGTGGAACAATGTACTGCCAATACTATAGTATACGTAGAAAAATGCAGAGCCAATACTATGGTATACGTAGAACAATGCAGAGCCAATACTATGGTATACGTAGAACAATGCACAGGCAATACTATGGTATATGTGGGCAATACAGAGCTAATACTATGGTATACATGAAACAATGCAAGCCAATACTATGGTAGACATGGAACAATGTACTGCCAATACTATGGTATACGTGGAACAATGCAGAGCCAATAATATGGTATACTTGGGCAATGCAGAGCCCATACTATGGTATCCATGGGACAATGCACAGGCAATACTATGGTATACGTGGAACAATTCACAGCCAATACTATGGTATACGTAGAACAATGCACAGCCGATACTATGGTATACATGGAACAATGCACAGCCAATACTATGGTATACGTGGAACAATGCACAGCCAATACTATGGTATACGTGGAACAATGCACAGCCAATACTATGGTATACGTAGAACAATGCACAGCGGATACTATGGTATACATGGAACAATGCACAGCCAATACTATGGTATACGTGGAACAATGCACAGCCAATACTATGGTATACATGGAACAATGCACAGCCAATACTATGATATACGTGGAACAATGCACAGCCAATACTATGGCATATGTGGAACAATGCACAGCCAAACCTATGAAATATGTGGAACAATGCACAGTCAATAGTATGGTATACCTGGAAAAATGCACAGTCAATAGTATGGTATACGTGGAACAATGCAGAGCTAATACTATGGTATATGTGGAACAATGCAGAGCCAATACTATGGTATAAGTGGAATAATGCACATCCAATACTATGGTATATGTGGAACAATGTACTGCCAATACTATAGTATACGTAGAACAATGCACAGTCAATACTATGGTATACGTGGGCAATACAGAGCTAATACTATGGTATACATGGAAAGATGCAAGCCAATACTATGGTAGACATGGAACAATGCACAGCCAATACTATCGTATACCTGGAACAATGTACTGCCAATACTATGGTATACGTGGAACAATGCAGAGCCAATACTTTGGTATAAGTGGAATAATGCACAGCCAATACTATGGTATATGTGGAACAATGTACTGCCAATACTATAGTATACGTGGAACAATGCAGAGACAATAATATTGTATACTTGGGCAATGCAGAGCCAATACTATGGTATACGTGGAACAATGCACAGCCACTACTATGGTATACGTGGAACAATGCACAGCCACTACTATGGTATATGTGGAACAATGTACTGCCAATACTATAGTATACGTAGAACAATGCACAGCCAATACTATGGTATACGTGGGCAATACAGAGCTAATACTATGGTATACATGGAAAGATGCAAGCCAATACTATGGTAGACATGGAACAATGCACAGCCAATACTATCGTATACCTGGAACAATGTACTGCCAATACTATGGTATACGTGGAACAATGCAGAGCCAATACTTTGGTATAAGTGGAATAATAGACAGCCAATACTATGGTATATGTGGAACAATGTACTGCCAATACTATAGTATACGTGGAACAATGCAGAGACAATAATATTGTATACTTGGGCAATGCAGAGCCAATACTATGGTATACGTGGAACAATGCACAGCCACTACTATGGTATACGTGGAACAATGCACAGCCACTCCTATGGTATATGTGGAACAATGTACTGCCAATACTATAGTATACATAGAAAAATGCAGAGCCAATACTATGGTATACGTAGAACAATGCAGAGCCAATACTATGGTATACGTAGAACAATGCACAGGCAATACTATGGTATATGTGGGCAATACAGAGCTAATACTATGGTATACATGAAACAATGCAAGCCAATACTATGGTAGACATGGAACAATGTACTGCCAATACTATGGTATACGTGGAACAATGCAGAGCCAATAATATGGTATACTTGGGCAATGCAGAGCCCATACTATGGTATCCATGGGACAATGCACAGGCAATACTATGGTATACGTGGAACAATTCACAGCCGATACTATGGTATATGTGGAACAATGCACAGCCAATACTATGGTATACGTGGAACAATGCACAGCCAATACTATGGTATACGTGGAACAATGCACAGCCAATACTATGGTATACGTAGAACAATGCACAGCGGATACTATGGTATACATGGAACAATGCACAGCCAATACTATGGTATACGTGGAACAATGCACAGCCAATACTATGGTATACATGGAACAATGCACAGCCAATACTATGATATACGTGGAACAATGCACAGCCAATACTATGGCATATGTGGAACAATGCACAGCCAAACCTATGAAATATGTGGAACAATGCACAGTCAATAGTATGGTATACCTGGAAAAATGCACAGTCAATAGTATGGTATACGTGGAACAATGCAGAGCTAATACTATGGTATATGTGGAACAATGCAGAGCCAATACTATGGTATAAGTGGAATAATGCACATCCAATACTATGGTATATGTGGAACAATGTACTGCCAATACTATAGTATACGTAGAACAATGCACAGTCAATACTATGGTATACGTGGGCAATACAGAGCTAATACTATGGTATACATGGAAAGATGCAAGCCAATACTATGGTAGACATGGAACAATGCACAGCCAATACTATCGTATACCTGGAACAATGTACTGCCAATACTATGGTATACGTGGAACAATGCAGAGCCAATACTTTGGTATAAGTGGAATAATGCACAGCCAATACTATGGTATATGTGGAACAATGTACTGCCAATACTATAGTATACGTGGAACAATGCAGAGACAATAATATTGTATACTTGGGCAATGCAGAGCCAATACTATGGTATACGTGGAACAATGCACAGCCACTACTATGGTATACGTGGAAGAATGCACAGCCACTACTATGGTATATGTGGAACAATGTACTGCCAATACTATAGTATACGTAGAACAATGCACAGCCAATACTATGGTATACGTGGGGAATACAGAGCTAATACTATGGTATACATGGAAAGATGCAAGCCAATACTATGGTAGACATGGAACAATGCACAGCCAATACTATCGTATACCTGGAACAATGTACTGCCAATACTATGGTATACGTGGAACAATGCAGAGCCAATACTTTGGTATAAGTGGAATAATAGACAGCCAATACTATGGTATATGTGGAACAATGTACTGCCAATACTATAGTATACGTGGAACAATGCAGAGACAATAATATTGTATACTTGGGCAATGCAGAGCCAATACTATGGTATACGTGGAACAATGCACAGCCACTACTATGGTATACGTGGAACAATGCACAGCCACTACTATGGTATATGTGGAACAATGTACTGCCAATACTATAGTATACGTAGAAAAATGCAGAGCCAATACTATGGTATACGTAGAACAATGCAGAGCCAATACTATGGTATACGTAGAACAATGCACAGGCAATACTATGGTATATGTGGGCAATACAGAGCTAATACTATGGTATACATGAAACAATGCAAGCCAATACTATGGTAGACATGGAACAATGTACTGCCAATACTATGGTATACGTGGAACAATGCAGAGCCAATAATATGGTATACTTGGGCAATGCAGAGCCCATACTATGGTATCCATGGGACAATGCACAGGCAATACTATGGTATACGTGGAACAATTCACAGCCGATACTATGGTATATGTGGAACAATGCACAGCCAATACTTTGGTATAAGTGGAATAATGCACAGCCAATACTATGGTATACGTGGAACAATGCACAGCCAATACTATGGTATACATGGAACAATGCACAGCCAATACTATGGTATACATGGAACAATGCACAGCCAATACTATGATATACGTGGAACAATGCACAGCCAATACTATGGCATAAGTGGAACAATGCACAGCCAAACCTATGAAATATGTGGAACAATGCACAGTCAATAGTATGGTATACGTGGAAAAATGCACAGTCAATAGTATGGTATGCGTGGAACAATGCAGAGCTAATACTATGGTATATGTGGAACAATGCAGAGCCAATACTATGGTATAAGTGGAATAATGCACAGCCAATACTATAGTATACGTAGAACAATGCACAGCCAATACTATGGTATACGTGGGCAATACAGAGCTAATACTATGGTATACATGGAAAGATGCAAGCCAATACTATGGTAGACATGGAACAATGCACAGCCAATACTATCGTATACCTGGAACAATGTACTGCCAATACTATGGTATACGTGGAACAATGCAGAGCCAATACTTTGGTATAAGTGGAATAATGCACAGCCAATACTATGGTATATGTGGAACAATGTACTGCCAATACTATAGTATATGTGGAACAATGCAGAGACAATAATATTGTATACTTGGGCAATGCAGAGCCAATACTATGGTATACATGGAACAATGTACTGCCAATACTATGGTATACATGGAACAATGCAGAGCCAATAATATGGTATACTTGGGCAATGCACAGCCAATACTATGGTATACGTGAAACAATGCACAGCCAATACTATGGTATACGTGGGCAATACAGAGCTAATACTATGGCAGACATGGAACAATGCACAGCCAATACTATGGTATACGTGGAACAATGCAGAGAAAGACGGTAGACAGAGACAGAGACTGCTACCAGTGTGAACCTAGCCCTATGAAGTGTGTCCTATGTGTCTAGGCTGCACAACGCTGACAATGACTCACCCCTGTACAGTGCAGTCAGCGCTGAATGTCTGGTGCTAAGAGTTACAGTTCCCACTGGAGACTGTAGACTGTAATTGTCTGTTATTTTTGCTCAGCCAAGCTAAAATCGTGACTCATTGGCCAGATTTTGTTGCCCGATCGGTGCCCATGTGCAAAGGGATGTAGGCAGGTTTAGTCTACTTTCTCCGCTGCAGCTGGCAATCTCCTGTAGTGGCATTGCAGTTAGAGAGGAAGTCAAGAGGAATATAGTTACTCTATGGTTTCCTGGGTCACTGGGGAAGCATCCAATTGGATGCTGCCGCCTCATGTGACTCTGACAGCCATCTTGGGTCAGACAGAGTCTATTAAAGGCCCTGGCTCCCGGGTTTGGCATGTATTATGAGTTGGTAGGGTAGGGACAGGTACCCTGCCTGGTAGAGATAGTACTAGTGGCGAAGGATTGGTTTCTGACAAAGAGGGTAAGCTTAGGGTTTGCAACCCTTCTGCTGTCAGTATGGCTGCAGCCTGCTCTTTACACGCTCTTGGAACTGTGAGTGTTCTCAGTTGGGCTGTCTTCCCACCGGTTTATTTGTGAACTGTCTCTGCATTATTTGAATACAAGTTCTTTCATTGCACTGGGACTGAGTGTGGTATTCTTGCCACACCACACTGCACCCCACCTAAAGGGAACTAAGGCCTAGCACTTTTATAGTCATACATGAGCTGTTCTTGTTACCATAACAACCTGATTCCACCTTTCATATATAGGGGTGACGTTTGATGCATAAAAAAAAAATTAAAAAAATCGGCCTGTGACGACCTGAACATTATGATTTTACGGCTTACCTTCAATTATACAGGTGGGCTGAGTTCTCAAAATTGACATTGGCAGAATGGCGTATTGAAAGGTCAGGGGAGGATTGCACGTCGCTCGTTACTGTTCGTGACACAGAGAGCCAGGACACCCTGATGGGTTGAAGACCCGGCAGCTGGGCAATCTTCCTGGTCGGTATATATGCAGCATGGGACCGCTATTTATATTGTCCCACAGCAAGTAGAAGTTGGGATAGAGGCAGAGCCGCTGATAGGGGGGGCCACCAGGCCTCCTGTAGGGGGCCCGGGCACATAGGGGGGCCCGAACAGCAGTAGTGATCAGTGCGGTTGGGTGGAGGGGCAAATACAGAAGGATGCCCTGTGCGGCTCTCTCCCTCCCCCCGGCTTTTAGCTGCTGCAGAGAGACACAAGGAACCGTTCCTGTAATTGCTCCCCCCGCACAGATCCCCCTCCCTGTTCTGCGTGCTTCGGTCCCCCCCATGTGTGCCCCCCTGTCACTCTGCCGCCCTCCCCCTCCTCTCCCATGGCGCTGCCGGCTTCCATGTCCTGTAAAAAAAAGAACAAGTTGTAAAGAAAATCATTTTTAAACATTGTAATAAATAATTTTTAAAAATTTGAAAATAAAGTAATTTTAGAAATGCAGAAAACACCTAATTTACACAGGTTCGATGTTATTTTTGGGTCCGCTAATAATGATTTTAGTGTATTTTAAGTGAAAATATTGTGTACAGGCCCCGTGATTTCTAACAACGCGTTTCAGGGCATGCACGGGCTCCTTCATCAGACCTCTGATGAAGGAGTCGTGCATGCTCCAAAACGTGTTACCGCCCACCACCTTCACCTGATGTTACAGCGGCCGTTCCAGCTTGGTTCTAGAACCCGGGCTGCCTCATCGCATCGACACCTCCTGTCATGAAGATCCTGCCAGAAATCTAAACCCGGGCCGTCCTGGCCCTCAGATTCCATTGCGCATGCGCATGCGCGCCCGGGCGCGGGCACGTGCACAACCGCGCACAGGGAGACGGGCGCGCGCCCTAGTTAGCACCAGCCGGCCTATTTAAGCCTGACTTGAGCAGACGGTCTTTGCTGTCTGCTCTACAGCGTTGTGGTGTAGTAAAAGAAACCTGATCCTGTGATACCTGTTCCTTTGACCCGGCTTGCCATAAAGACTATCCAGCTTTCTGCCTGTACCCGACCCCGGCTTCCAGTGACCATCCTCCTGCCTGATCCATTGTACCTTGCTCTAAGTTCAGATTCATTACCTGACTTCTTTGATGAACTCTGGTTCCTTGTTAAGCCTTTGTCCAGTCTGCAGTCTGGCCCTCTGTAACGATCCTGTTCACCTGTTGGTTCCAGTCCATTCAGTGGTTCCGTTTCCTGTGTCCAGTTCCTGTCAGCTCTGCTATCCAAGCTTACCTGTGAACTTGTTCGCCAAGCCATTGTCCAGTTCCTGTCAGCTCTGCTATCCAAGCTTACCTGTGAACTTGTTCGCCAAGCCATTGTTCAGTTCCTGTCAGCTCTGCTATCCAAGCTTACCTGTGAACTTGTTCGCCAAGCCATTGTCCAGTTCCTGTCAGCTCTGCTATCCAAGTGTACCTGTGAACCTGCTCGCCAAGCCGTTGTCCAGTTCCTGTCAGCTCTGCTATCCAGTTTACCTGTGAACCTGCTTGCCAAGCCGTTGTCCAGTTCCTGTCAGCTCTGCTATCCAGTTTACCTGTGAACCTGCTTGCCAAGCCACTGTCCAGTTCCCGTCAGCTCTGCTATCCAGTTTACCTGTGAACCTGCTTGCCAAGCCGTTGTCCAGTTCCTGTCAGCTCTGCTATCCAGTTTACCTGTGAACCTGCTTGCCAAGCCATTGTCCAGTTCCTGTCAGCTCTGCTATCCAGTTTACCTGTGAGCCTGCTTTCCTGTGATCCTGCCAGCTCTGCTATCCGGTTTACCTGTGAGCCTGCTTTCCTGTGATCCTGCCAGCTCTGCTATCCGGTTTACCTGTGAGCCTGCTTTCCTGTGATCCTGCCAGCTCTGCTATCCGGTTTACCTGTGAGCCTGCTTTCCTGTGATCCTGCCAGCTCTGCTATCCAGTTTACCTGTGAGCCTGCTTTCAGTGATCCTGCCAGCTCTGCTATCCAGTTTACCTGTGAGCCTGCTTTCCAGTGATCCTGCCAGCTCTGCTATCCAGTTTACCTGTGAGCCTGCTTTCCTGTGATCCTGCCAGCTCTGCTATCCGGTTTACCTGTGAGCCTGCTTTCCAGCGATCCTGCCAGCTCTGCGATCCAGTTTACCTGTGAGCCTGCTTCCCAGTGATCCTGCCAGCTCTGCTATCCAGTTTACCTGTGAGCCTGCTTTCCTGTGATCCTGCCAGCTCTGCTATCCGGTTTACCTGTGAGCCTGCTTTCCAGCGATCCTGCCAGCTCTGCTATCCAGTTTACCTGTGAGCCTGCTTTCCAGCGATCCTGCCAGCTCTGCGATCCAGTTTACCTGTGAGCCTGCTTTCCAGTGATCCTGCCAGCTCTGCTATCCAGTTTACCTGTGAGCCTGCTTTCCAGCGATCCTGCCAGCTCTGCGATCCAGTTTACCTGTGAGCCTGCTTTCCAGTGATCCTGCCAGCTCTGCTATCCCGTTTACCTGTGAGCCTGCTTTCCAGAGATCCCGCCAGCTCAGCTAACCTGTTTCCTTCCCACCGGTCTGTTGATCCTGCCAGGCACCCGTGCTCCTCCTCACTCCTGGCTCTCCCGTTCCCACACCAGGGGACCAGGAGTGGGAGACGCAAGGGAGGCCTCTCCCTGCAATCTCGGGCTCGCACCACCAGGTACGTGACACCTCCTCGCCAATCCACGTCACCAGGGACTCCGACAGCTGCAGGACGGCTCTCTCTCTCTCCCCCAGACAGAGGATTACAGCGATCCGCAGGAGGACTAATCATTATATGCCTATGACCTCTTACTATCTTGTAAGTGTTTTTAATCCCATTGTGCCTGTAATAAATCTTTTAACCCCTGCTTTTAGAGGCGCCTTTCTGTTTCCTTTATGACCCTACAGAATGATTTGTACTTCCTGAAAGAATGAAAAGTGTTCTCTGATTGGGAGAGCTGGAGTGCATGACATCACCACTGCACCTCTCCACCTCATCCAATCAGAGAACACTTCATATTCATTAATAAAATGCAAAGCATTCTCTGAATGGCACCTGTGCTAAGCAGCTGACCTCCTGTGTTCAGAATGGAGAAGGACAGCCGCTCGGCCTGGGATCTGGTGATCACAGGGTTGCCTATTTCAGTCATTTCTGGCTTCCAGGGGCATCGGCTGGATATAGCTGGATCAATGCAAGTATAAAATATCCATACCTGGAATTCATCTGTAAAGGGTTAGTTCACCTTTACAAAAAAACTGCATATTAAAGTGGTTATAAAGCTAAACATTTTGTACATCAATGCATTCCTTGCATTAAAGTAAAAAATGTCTAGGTGTCAGCATCCCCCCTCACCCCCCCCCCCTTTTACTTACCTGAGCCCTCATTTGATCCAGCGCTGTGCACGTCTGCTGAAGCCCGCTGTCGGCTGACGTCACAGAGCTGGTCCAGGCTGGGGAAAGATTGCAAAAATATGGTCGGGATACACCCAGATCGGTACCTGGCTCAGTTTCAGAGACCATGAAATCAGGCCAAAACAGAAGTACAGTTAAATCACACTTGTTTAATAATAAAAGTAAAAAGAACAAATGTAGTCAAAACATAGCCAAAGTTCAGTAACCGGAACAGATAGTCAGCCAAGCCAGAAGTCAGGGATCAACGTTGTGCAACAGCAAGCAGGATCTAGAGCCAGAAGGGATGTCAGCAAAGCAAGTCTTGAACAGGATCGCAGGAGATAGTCTCTGTGATGTTGACCAAGGCGAAGGCAGAGATCCTCTGGACTGGACGGCTTAAGTAGGCAGGACTGACGAGCAGGATATCATCAACAGCTGAGTAACTGTGGAGAGATAGGAGCTGGCAATTAGCCGACAGCTGAGCGGCCAGCTCAGAGAAGGAAGGGCTGAGCCCAGCCCTGACACTCAGCCTCTGAGAGCCTGAGCCAGCCACTCCTGCCCCCTCCACAGACCAGCGCTCCAATGAGTGCGGCGGGGGGCAAAGCACACAGTGGTGACTGACAGTCATTGGCTCTCTGCTCATGGAGAGCTGCACCCTGCAGTGCACCATAACACGCGGTAACACAAAAGCATGCGTTGGGGTGCATGGTGTTGCCAAAAAGTATGTTTTTTTTTTTTAGACATTTTTGGTGCGTTACCAGCTTATTAATTTGAATGAGCTTCCTTAACCACCTCAATACCGGGCACTTTCACCCCATTCCTGCCCAGGCCATTTTTCAGCTTTCAGCACTGTCACACTTTGAATGACAATTGTGTGGTCATGCATCACTGTACCCAAATACATTTTCAATCATTTTCTTCACACAAATAGAGCTTTCTTTTGGTGGTATTTAATCACTGCTGGGATTTTTATTTTTTACTAAAAAAAAAAGACAGAAAATTTGGAGAAAAAAAAAAAGTTTGTCTGTCAGTAAATTTTGTAAATAAGTAATTTTTCGCCTTCACCGATGTGCGCTGATGAGGCAGCACTGATGGGCACTGATGAGGAGGCACTTATGGGCACTAAGGAGGAGGCACTAATATGCCATACTGATGGGCACTGATATGCAGCACTGGTGGGCACTAATAGGCAGCACTGGTGGGCACTATTAGGTGGCACTGGTGGGCACTGATAGGCGGCAGGGATAGACAGCACTTTTGGACAGTACTGATGGGCAGCACTGATGAGCAGGCACTGAAAGTCTGCACTGACTGGCTTCACTTATGGGCACTGCTGGGGCTTTCCTGTAATCGGGGCACTGATGATCAGTGCCCTGATTACTTGCCCAGGTCTCCCCTGCAAGGAGATGCTGCTGATCGGCACTCCTTGCCACACACCCTGTCAGTGTGAGGTGAGGAAAGCTGATTCACGGCACTTTCGTATTTACATGTGACCGCCTGTGATTAGACACAGCCGATCACATGATTAAAGAGCCACGGCTCTTTCCAGAGATCAGGTTCTCTCCTAGCAATACGGCGTGGCCACTATCGGCGTTCTGGTGCTCCGTCATATGATGTCCACCGTCCCTCTGTCATCGGTGGTTAAAGTGGAACTTCACTCTCTCAAATACCATTGACTATTTGTAATTCTTATGCTGCTAGCATTAGTAAGTAGCTAGGAAGGTAAATTATATTTACTTTTTGAACGTTTTTTTTTTACAGTTTTTCAGTTACTTCCTGGTTTCCAGACCTAGGCAAATGATGTCATGCATCCCAGGAGTCTTTAGAAGAGGAGAAGGGGAGGAGGGTTTTTCTCAGCTAAGTACACCATCCTGCCTGCATGCCTGGGCTAAGGGCAGCTAGATTCCAGAAAGTAAATGCTACATGAATCATCTGCCCTTACTCAAGATGGCCACAGCCAGAAATACTAGTGAGACTTTTTCAAAGTGATTTCTCAGCAAAATAAAATATGGAGACATAGATGGATGGGGAAGTTTGCTTTGAATACAAAAATTATAGGTGCACTGAATGAAAATTTTGGTGCTGAAACCGAAAATGAATGCAGGATGCACTTGGTCAAAAACTGAAACTGAAAAAATGACAGTTTTTAAAAAATATATATATTTTTATATATAATTGTATTATATTCGACTTCCTAATTAAAATAATGAATATGAATGTACTGTCAGCCATTATTGGCACATTTAGCACAAGAAAAGCTCGAGAAAAATGCATCCCTTTAAATTCTTTTTTTTTTTTTTTTTTTATTCTTTATTTATTCAAAAGGAGGCAAAACATCTAAATTCACATTAATTCCAATTTCCAGTAATAATTACATACACATTTTCTTCTGACTACTATTCATTTCATACTAGCTTAATGTTCCGTAATTGTCTAAACAAACCTATATATATATCTTCATTTACCAATACCTATGTGTATGTCCCTACAAAGGGAGAGGGGAAGGTAAGGTATCTTCACCTTCACTTCATCTTTCCCCTCAATTAACTCTGTAAGCCTCCCTTTAATTTTATCCTTTACTAAACCCATTCCTATTAAAACTGAAAAAAAAAAAAAAAAAAAAAAAAAAAGAACCAAAACAAAAAAAAACAAAACCCTTATCTCTTTCCCCTCCTCCCTCCCCCTCCCCCTTCTGTCCAACCCTCTAGATGGAGGGATTTAATATATATACGTACATATACATTCACCTCTCCCATATGCATACATGTACATAGTTACTGGACACCTGTATATATGTATATATACACACATATACACCTACACATACATACGCAAACACATATACATACACACCTACATACATATATATATAACTATACATATATATATACATACACATGCCTGCACACCTACACATATATTTATAGACACACCTGCCTATGCACCCTGTATGGATAGACATACGGGCAAACCTCTACTCCCCCAGATCTTCTGTCATCCTCCTCTTTCCCCCGAGTATACAAATCGGTTCCATTCTGACCAAGTTTTATTATATTGTTCTTTCTTGTTTTGGGCCGAGAGGACTAGATCTTCCATGGCCCCTAACTCTCTGACCTTATTTAACCATCTTGCAATAGTAGGCGGCCTAGAGTCCCTCCAGCACAAGGTGATACAAACTTTAGCTGCATTTATCAGATGGCACAACACTGACTTCTTGTATTTCTGCAACGGAATTTGTGAACTATGTAGTAGAAAAAAGGCGGGGTCTGGTGGTATTTTAAATTCTGTAAATTTTTGGGAAATCGACTGGACATCTGTCCAGTACTGTCTGATCTTAGAACAGGCCCAAAAAATATGAAACAACGTTCCTCGTTCCTCCTCACATCTCCAACATCGATCTGAGGCCCCTATCGAGAATCTACTAAGTCTTGATGGAGTAAGATACCATTGCGTTAATACTTTATAATTACATTCTTGAACTCGTGTGCACATTGATGTGTTTAATGTAAGGTAAATAATATTCTTGCGCTGTACCGGGGTAAAGGTCTTATTAAGGTCTTTTTCCCATTTATTTATACTTGGCATTACATAATCTTCTGCGGGGGTATTTAAAAACATATACATTTTAGAAATGACCCGAGGGAGTGGTCCTTTTCCTTCAAAGCATTGTTCGAATGTAGTTAATTGGCGCCGATAGTTTATCAGTGTTCCCAATGATCTCAAAAAGTGGCTTAACTGCAGCGCCTGCCAGAGTTTTATTTCAAAGGGCCCTCCTAATTGTGTCAAAACTGCGATTGTAGGCCAGGACTCTGAGGAAAGAAAATGTGAAGCTTGAAAATATCCCCTATTTAACAGTTTCCTAAAGACTCCTGGTTCCATCCCTGGTGGGAAGTCAGGGTTTCCCAGAATAGGGAACATAGGAGATTGTCTCGATGAATATTTGTGGTTACAACAAATTTTTGCACTTATTTGCAGCGTAGGTCCTATTGTAGGATGCTTTTTAAGAGATGCTGGTAGAGCTGCATAGCACCAGGGTGCTCTTTGCAGAGGTACCGGGCTAAGCTGTTGCTCCATGTCTACCCACCGTTTTAATTCTTTATGCCTGCACCAATCTACTACCCGGCCGAGATGGACTGCTTGGTAATATTTAGATATGTCTGGGGCTGCTACTCCGCCGTGGCCTTTAGGCATCGTCATCAAACCTCTACTGATCCTTGGCCGTTTCCTTGCCCATATGAATTTAGTAAAAACTGAACTAATTTGGCGAAGGAAAACTGCCGGGATCTTAATCGGTAGTGCCTGAAAGAGGTATAAAAATTTTGGTAGGATACTCATTTTGATAATACTACAACGACCAAACCATGAATGTAGTCCATGATGCCATTTATCCAGTAAGGACCCTACTGTTTGGTATAACGGTGGAAAGTTTATTTTAAAAGTGTTTCTTTCGTTAGATGGTATATGTGTACCTAAATAATTCAGTGCCCCCGTCACCCACTTAAACTTAAAATTTGGTTGAATGGAGTTACGCAGTCTAGAATGTAATGCGACCCCCATCGCTTCCGATTTAGTATAGTTTATTTTCAGATGTGATAGGGTACTGTATGTTTCAAACTCCTTCATAAGGTTGGGTAGTGATACGTGTGGGTTAGACATGGAGAACAGCAGGTCATCTGCATACGCTGAGACTTTATAGTTCCTATCTCCCAATTGTAGTCCCTGAATATCCGGGTTTTGTCGGATCTTACTTAATAATGGCTCTATCGATAAAGCAAAAAGCAACGGTGATAGAGGGCAACCCTGGCGTGTACCGTTCGAAATCTTAAACAATTTTGAAAATACTCCGTTCACTCTCACAGAGGCATGTGGGGTGGTATAAACACTTGAGATCCACTGAATAATATGTTCCCCCAGTCCCACATGCCTCAGGACTTCGAACAGGAAACGCCAATTTACCCTATCAAACGCCTTTTCGGCATCGGTGCTCAGAAAGACACAGGGGATATTTATTTTGTTTGCGTAATGGACCAAATTGAGTACCTTGATGGTGTTGTCTCTTGCTTCACGCGAGGGAATAAATCCTACTTGGTCAAGATCTACCAATTGGCTCAACAATGGCTGCAATCTTGAGGCCAGTGCCTTCGTGAAAAGTTTCAGGTCTACATTTAATAAAGAAATAGGCCTATAACTGCCGCATTCCGACGGGTCCTTCCCATTCTTTGGGATTACCGTAATATATGCTAAAAGCGCATCCCGTGGGAATGCGGCAGTCTGGCCCATCTCATTAAGCATCTTTATCATCTGTTTACCCAACAATGGAAAGAAAATTTTGTAATATTGTATAGAGAATCCATCCGGGCCTGGAGCCTTCCCAGGTTTAACTGTTTTTAAAACTACATTTAACTCCTCAAGGGAGATTGGTGCTTCCAGTTTTTGCCGATCTAGTGATGATACCCGTGGTAAACGCACCGAGCGGAGATATTCCTCTAGTAGGTCCCCAGACACTGGTGTTGGAGTTAAATTATATAAAGATGAGTAATATTCTCCAAATACTTGAGATATTTCTTTTGGTAGTGAAGTTAATCTTCCATCTTTCCTCTTTATTTGGGGTACATATACTGTAGTATTTTTTTCTTTAAGTTTCCCTGCCAGTAATTTACTGCATTTATTTCCTAGTTCATAGGATGCCTTTCTACCTAATTGTAATGCGGCTTTTGCTTTAGACCGGAGGATATCTGTAATCTGTCGCCTCACATGTGCCAATTCTATCCCCAGAGCTGGTGCTTGCGTCCTCTTGTGCTGGAGTTCCAGAGCCCGAACCTCCTCCAACAATTTCCTTATCTGTCTTTCCCTGTCTCTCTTCAATCTTGATCCATGTTTGATCAGAATCCCCCGGATCACCGCCTTGTGTGCCTCCCATACCATACCCGGATCACTCCCCGGAGTATCATTCATCTGAAAGTACGCTGTCATCTCTTTTGCTACATCTTCCCGGATATCGGGGTTCTGCAACAAGCTCTCATTTAGGCGCCACCTTCTCTCCGGGGAATAGACCGCGTCAGATAAAGAGAGGCACAGGGTAACCGGGGCATGGTCTGACCACGTTATATTCCCAATCTGGACCTCCAAAACTGAAGTGAGTAGATAATGTGGTATCAGGAATAGGTCTATGCGGGAGTACACCTGGTGGGGATTAGAGAAAAAGGTATAATCTCTTTCGTTTGCGTGCATAATCCTCCACACATCTACTAACCGTTCCTCGTGTAGCTTCCGCACTATGCCCTTCCTGATACCCCCTGTTACAGCGGACCTTCCTGAGGAAGTGTCTAAACAGGGGTCCAAGGGAATATTTAGATCTCCCCCTAGAATCAATTTCCCTTCTGTAAATTCTGTTAATTCTGACAATACTTTCCTCATAAAAGAGTCTTGGTGGGCGTTTGGTGAATACAACGTGGCCAGAGTTACTTTAACACTTCCTATAGACCCTTTAAGGAAGAGAAATCGACCATTTTTATCTGAACGTTTATCTGTAAGTAACCATGGGATCTGATTGGAAATTAAAATAGATACTCCTTTGGACTTTGCCTCTTGATTACAAGCGTGATATACGCATGGAAAGAATCTGTTCTGTAGGAGGGGAAATCCATCCTCCCTAAAATGCGTTTCCTGGACAAATGCTATATCGGTACCCCACCTTTTCAGATCATTAAGAAGCATCTTTCTCTTCTCTGGGACATTTAGCCCTTTAACATTTAGTGAAGTCACCTTTATTCCCTCCATCTCTCAAGGGTCGAACATAAAAAAAAAAAAAAAAAAAAAAAAAAAAAAAAACCCCAACAATCGGGTACTTCCCCCCTTCCCTTACCTAATCCCCTACCCCCCTCCAAAGAGGGCACCCACCTCTACACCACTCGCCTGTGGTTTCCGTGGGTGCTAAACTATGTGGGGTACTTGATCTGAGTTGGCAGGGGAGCCCGGCTCCCCCCGTCCATCCCCCCGACTATCTTCATACAGCCGGGTAGATGGACGGAGCTCCTCAGACTCGTGTGCCTCTACTCCGCCATCTCAGACCACTCCCCCAAACGCATCCCTTTAAATTCTATGTATGTCTTTACACCGATCCGTTGCGGTGTTAAAAATCCTGCTCGCTGCATTTTTGGTCAGTTAAAAAAAGAAACACACCAAAAACACATCTCCAAGTTGAAATGCATTGAAAAAGCAGGAAGAACGCATAAATAACCCATGTTACACTTACATTAATGTATTGCACCAGGATGTCATGGTCTGAATGCAGATCTGGTGGGTTTGATCCTTTGAATTTAGGCCTCGTTTACAAGGGTGGGCTGGGGGGTGGTAAAAAAATATTTGGATTAACCGCTTCCTGACCACCAAGCAGCAAGCTAACATGGCCAGCACCCATGTTGATACACACTGCTGCCGTGTGGTAAAACGTATACTACAGATCGAGTTTGAAAGACGCAACGCTTCTAAACACGACCCATTCAAATGAATGTGAGCGCAACGCAACCGCTTGGCTCGCGGTTGCAGCGTGGCTGAGAAAACAGGGAACATTCAAGGGGCAGCAGCATCACCTTAAGAATACCTGGCAACCATTGCTCTACCACACTCTGAAAAGGGATCCATTGAAGATCACTTTTCAGAGGAGCAATAGAGCATGACACTCGCGTAAACTTGTGTGCATTTGTTTGTCTAAAACTAACTTTAGTGTATTTTTTTTCTTCACAGAAATGTTAGGCTTATATACTGACATGACATGAAATTCTCTAGGGTCTCTGCTTTCAAAAAATATTGACTGTTTGGGGGTTCTTAATTAATCTTCAGTCCTAAAAAGATTTTTTAAATGTGGTAAAAATGGCCCTGGCAGCGAAAGGGTTAAATTGTATTTCTAAGCAAAACATTTTGTTAAAGCAGCATTGAACCCAAAAAGCCAAAATGTAATATATTGTAGCTCACCAATCCTTGGATGTGGTGGCTGCATTAGTTTTCTTTTTTCGGGCTTTTTCCCCCATTCTGTTTTCACCTGGTGATCTCCTGTATCAGAGTGTATTCACTGTGGACGAAGGAGCACCTTTGGAAAGCTGAGGGTAGTGTTATGCCGCGTACACACGAAGGGACAATCCCGCGGGATTATCCTCTGGACTGAAGTCCAGCGGATAATCCCCTCGTGTGTGGGCGCCGGCGGACTTTTTGGCGCCAAAGTCCGGCGGACCAAAGTTTTAAGTTTTGTTTTAAAATTATCCGCTGGACTTGGCAGTCCAGCGGACAATCCCGCCGTTAGTGGGCAAGTCCGCGGGACTTTTGAAATGAACGGACTTGCCGCTCATCGGCAAGTCCGTTCATTTAGCACGTGACTTCAGGTTACGTAGCTAGCGTAGGCAGTTACTGCCGCCCCGCTAGCTCCGTGACCTGGCATGGATTTAAAGGGAATCCCCACGCCGAAAAAACGGCGTGGGGGTTCCCCCCAAATCCATGTCAGACCCTCATCCGAGCACGCAGCCTGGCAGGCCAGTAAAGGGGTGGGGACGAACGAGCGCCCCCCCCCTCCTGAGCCGTACCAGGCCGCGTGCCCTCAACATGGGGGGTGCCCTTGGGAAAGGGGGGCCGTGCGGCCCCCCCACCCCAAAGCACCTTGTCCCCATGTTGATGAGGACAAGGGCCTCTTCCCGACAACCCTGGCCGTTGGTTGTCGGGGTCTGCGGGCGGGGGCTTATCGGAATCTGGGAGCCCCCTTTAATAAGGGGGCCCCCAGATACCGGCCCCCCACCCTATGTGAATGAGTATGGGGTACGATGTACCCCTACCCATTCACCTAAGGTGTAAAATGTAAAGTACAAAAACACACACACTTTTGAAAAAATATTTTATTGCACTGCTCCGGGGGTCTTCTTCCGTCTTGGGGGTCTTCTCGCCGGACTCCTCCGCTCTCTTCTGCTCTTTTACCTAGCTCTTTCACGAGCGGGGGGAGTCCGGCTACCTTCTTCGTCGTCGCCGCCGTCGTCTGGGGGTCTCGATCCGCCTTCGGGGGTCTTCCGGGGGTCTCTTCTGTTCTTGCGGCGGTCGTCGTCTTCCGCGCCGGCGCCGCCGCCTTCTTCTTCTTCTTGTCCTTCTTGTTCTTCCGATGTTGACCCGTCGCTGTCTCTGCCCGGAATGCCTGTGCCGCTCTGCGCTCGGACTTATATAGGGACATGGGGGACAGGGTCACATGTTCATGTCACATGGTGACCCCGCCCCCTTGCGATGTCACAGTCCCAGCATCCTCCGGGACTGTGACAACACAAGGGGGCGGGGTCACCATGTGACATGAACATGTGACCCTGTCCCCCATGTCCCTATATAAGTCCGAGCGCAGAGCGGCACAGGCATTCCGGGCAGAGACAGCGACGGGTCAACATCGGAAGAAGAAGAAGAACAAGAAGGACAAGAAGAAGAAGAAGGCGGCGCCGGCGGCGCGGAAGACGACGACCGCCGCAAGAACAGAAGAGACCCCCGGAAGACCCCCGAAGGCGGATCGAGACCCCCAGACGACGGCGGCGACGACGAAGAAGGTAGCCGGACTCCCCCCGCTCGTGAAAGAGCTAGGTAAAAGAGCAGAAGAGAGCGGAGGAGTCCGGCGAGAAGACCCTCAAGACGGAAGAAGACCCCCGGAGCAGTGCAATAAAATATTTTTTCAAAAGTGTGTGTGTTTTTGTACTTTACATTTTACACCTTAGGTGAATGGGTAGGGGTACATCGTACCCCATACTCATTCACATAGGGTGGGGGGCCGGTATCTGGGGGCCCCCTTATTAAAGGGGGCTCCCAGATTCCGATAAGCCCCCGCCCGCAGACCCCGACAACCAACGGCCAGGGTTGTCGGGAAGAGGCCCTTGTCCTCATCAACATGGGGACAAGGTGCTTTGGGGGGGGGGGGGGGCCGCACGGCCCCCCTTTCCCCAGGGCACCCCCCATGTTGAGGGCACGCGGCCTGGTACGGCTCAGGAGGGGGGGGTGCTCGTTCGTCCCCACCCCTTTCCTGGCCTGCCAGGCTGCGTGCTCGGATGAGGGTCTGACTTGGATTTGGGGGAACCCCCACGCCGTTTTTTCGGCGTGGGGATTCCCTTTAAATCCATGCCAGCTTGCGGAGCTAGCGCGGCGGCATTTACTGCCTACGCTAGCTACGTAACCTGAAGTTACGTTCGAAATGAACGGACTGCTCCGTGTGTGGGCAAGTCCGTTCATTTTCAAAAGTCCCGCGGACTTTTGGCCGGCGGATTATCCGCTGGAGAAGTCCGTGCGTGTGTGGGCAAGTCCACACGCTCGGAAAGTCCAGCGGACCTAGCTGGAAAGTCCCGCGGGATTGTCCACTGGACTAGGTCCGCCGGCAAAAGTCCGCACGTGTGTACGCGGCATTAGATGGACTAGCAGATTTAAATACACTAACAAATTGAAGCTGAACTCCAGATTACGCTGCAGTTACAACAGTCTCCCTCCCCCCCCGCTTTCTTAACCTGTAAAGTGCCTCTAAGAACCTTGGTAGTATTCCTCTAGCACATAGGTAAAGAGATATGAAAGCCTCGCATAGTACATGTGAAGGACTGCCTAGCACCCAGCCTTGGTGCCTCCATCAAGATAATGGAAAATTTATATCAAATACTTACCGTAATTTTCCTTTCCTGATGGACTCCATGGCAGCCTACGTATGGGTTAATCCCGCCTCTCCTACCTCATAGGACCCCACTCCCATAAATCTTTGCTCCCAGCTAGGCCCCGTGTTCCATAACTTAGCCTACTCCAGCAATGGGAGGGAACTCCTGCTGCCATGGAGTCCATCAGGAAAGGAAAATTACGGTAAGTATTTGATATAAATTTTCCTGACAGACTCCATGGCAGCCTACGTATGGGAAATAACTAGCCATACACTCCCGGGTGGGAAATATTGCTGGTTAACAGAAAAAAGGTTTAATTGGCACCGTCAACAGATAAGACATTCAAACCAAAATTAACTGAGGAAAGAGCCGCTGGCTCAACACAATAGTGCGTCATAAATGTATTTATCGATGACCATGATGCCGCTCTGCAAATCACTTCTGCAGACACATGACGGGAAGCTGCCCAAGACGTTGAAACACTTCTAGTCGAGTGTGCCGTCACCGCTTCTGGAGGGACCAGACCCTTAGCCGTATACGCCCTTTGAATAGCCTGGACAATCCAGGCTGATATGGATCTGGAGGAAGCACGTAATCCTCTGTTCTTCCCTTGGAAGTAGATGAAAAGGTAATCCGATTTCCGGAAGGGAGCCGTTGCTTCCAGATAGACTCTTAGGATTTCTCCGACATCTAGAGGATGGATACTAGAATCATCAGATGAATGGAATGTTGGGAGAACTATTTCTTGATTCTCATGAAAGACGGACGTCACTTTGGGATTTGATCCCAACATAGGGATCAAGACCACCCTATCAGGAAAAAAGGTGATAAACGGTTCTTTGAAACCCAGAGAGCTGATCTCAGATACCCTCTTGGCAGATGTTATGGCCACCAGGAACACCGTCTTGAGAAAAAGATCTTTGATGGACAATTGATCCGTTTGTCGAAAATCTTCTCCTGAAAAGAAGTCCAAAACGAGGGGAAGATCCCACTTGGCAAATCTTGGCCTCCTTTGAGGTCTAAGTCTTGTTGCACCTTTAAAGAATTGCCTGACGAGAGGATGTTTTGCCCAAGCAATGCCTGTGAATGCAGAAATTGCAGAGACCTGAACTCTAAGAGAGCTAACGGCCAAGGGCAACTCCAGGCCTGTCTGCAGGAAACTCAGAATGTCCGATATTCTTGGGTCCTTAAATGAACCTCCAACAGTAGGGATGAAACTCACGAATCTTGCCCAGATTCTTTGGTACACTCTGTTAGTTCCCGCTCTCCTGGCACTCATCAAGGTTTCAATTGCTGTGTCAGGACACCCTAAGGCTGTCAACCTTTCCCTTTCAACCACCAGACCATCAGGTGGAGATGGGATGGACATGGGTGAAGCGATGCTCCCTGTAGCAGGAGATCTGGCCTGGGAGGAAGAGGGACTGGGTCCCGACAACTGAGCTGCGTCAGGAGAGGAAACCATGGCCTGTTGGGCCAATATGGAATTACCGCTATTACTTCGGCTTCTTCCCAGCGGAGTCTTGACAGAAAACGGAGAATGACCGGTACTGGGGGAAAGGCATACGCCTTGAGAAACCTCCACTGGTCCGTCAACGCATCTATCCCATAAGCTTGGGACAACGATTCCTCGTGTAATACTTTTCGAGTTTCGCATTGCAGGGTGATGCAAAGAGGTCCACTTCCGGTGTTACTCCTAGAGACAGAATCCAATTGAACACTTCTATGTGGAGGGACCACTCGTTGTTGTCCAATGCTACTCTTGAGAGGAAGTCCGCCTGGACATTCTGGACTCCGGGGAGGTAAACAGCCGTTAGATTCGACAAATTCGCCTGGGCCCAAACCATAATCGGACTGACCTCCTCTAGTAGATCTAGACTGCGTCTCTTGATGTAGGCTACCGCGGTCGTGTTGTCCAACCTCAACAGAACCGAAGCTCCTAAAATCAGGTGACGGAAGGCTTGAAGAGCTTGAAAGGCAGCTCGGAGTTCCAAGACATTTGACACTATCCCTTGAGATGGGAAGTCCCATTTCCCTTGGGCTACTTCTGATAGACAGAGGGCTCCCCAGCCGCTGTTGCTGGCATCCGTCGTCACCACAATCCAGGAGATTGGTGCAATAGAGTGGCACTTGAGGAGATTCTCCTGATGAAGCCACCATGGAAGACACTCCCTCATGGACGAGGTCATTCTGACAAAGTGATCTTGTGACTCTGGGATCCATTGCTGAAGAAAACCCTTTTGGAAGGGTCGCATCCTCCACTGTGCCCATTTTACCATGGGAGCCGTGGCCACCATGGTGCCGATAACTCTGAGGCAATATGATGCTCTGAGACGAGGACATGCCAGGGCGAGCCGAATCCTGTCTTGAATTACTGGGATCTTCTCCATGGGTAAGGAAATGGTACTCTTTACCGTGTCGAACTGCGCCCCTAGGAATATCAGGGACTGGGTCGGATCCAACTGACTCTTCTCCCTGTTCAACAACCAGCCGAACTCCGTCAAGACCGAGATGACTTGGTCCCGATGTAAACAAAGCTGGTCTCTGTCCTGCGAGAGCAGGAGTAGATCGTCCAGGTAGTGGTGTAACCGGACACCTTTGACCCTGATTAGGGCTACCACTGCCAGAAGTACTTTTGAAAACACTCGAGGTGATGTTGTCAACCCGAAAGGAAGACAGGTGAACTGGAGATGTCTCTGCTCCACTGCGAACCTGAGGTATTGCTGAAAATTCTTCGCGATTGGAACATGAAAATACGCATCCTTCAGGTCTACTGAGACCATCCAATCCCCTGGCTGAATCGTTTGACTTATGGTCAAGAGAGTCTCCATCTTGAACCTCTCCTTCTGGATGAAGGAGTTCAAATATGTTAGATCGATGACTGGCCTCCAAGACCCGTTCTTTTTGAGAACCATGAAGAGGGGAGAATATATTCCCTGAAATTTTTCTTCTACTGGTACCGGAATGACGGCCCCTTGAGATATCAGAGAGTCCGTGTATGATAATAGAATTTCCCTCTTCTCTTCTGACTGTGGAAGAATGGTGGGAATAAAGCGGTGTGTAGGTGGGTCGGTGAAAGTCCAGGTATGACCTGTAGATATAGTTTTGATTGTCCAAAAATCTTGAACCGAGGCTGCCCAGACGTGCTGGAAACGGAGTAATCGTGCTCCTACCTGCTCCACCTGGACAGGCTCCATATCAAAAAGACTTAGCCGTATCCCGACCCCCAGAGGGTGTGGCTTTTGTGGACTTCTGTCCTGAAGGCTGATTTCTTCGCCAGTTTTTCCTGAATTCCCTGCCAGGTCTGTAACGACGTGCGTCTCTAGCACGTTCCTGATCATGTTTAGGTTGAGCTCTTCTCTGGCTCAAGAGACGACGATCCTGGGGTAGGAAACCTGACTTACCCCCGGTAGCGCGTGTGATGGCCGAGTCCAGCTTGTTCCCGAAGAGGGAGGAACCCTCAAAGGGAATCTTGCACCATGCCTGTTTGGAGGCAGGATCCGCCACCCATGGACGCAACCACAGGGCCCGTTTAGCTGTGACCGAGGATAGCATGACACGCGATACCAACCGGATAATGTCCAGGGATGCCTCACCCAGAAAAGCCGATGCCATCCTCAATTCGTGCACTGGGGAATTCCTGACCACATCATCGGATATACTTCCCAGGGTTGCACCTACGTCATCTGTCCATGATTCCATGGCTTTCGACAAAGCCGCAAGAGCTAAGGCCGGTTTGCAGGCCATCCCTGCAGTAATATATATCCGTTTGAGATCAGTGTCGATCTTCCTTTCCAAACCATCTCTGAATGACACTGTATCTTCCAGTGGAAGCGTGACATGTCTCACCAATCTCATGAGCGCCGCATCAATGAGGGGGGCTGAATCCAGATATTTCACCTCCTCACTCTTGAATGGGTACATTTTTGCCACTTTGGTGATTAAAGAGTTCTTTCTCTCAACCTTTCCCCACTCATCAGATATGATTTCACCAAGCTCGCTTAGGAAAGGGAAATTCGGGCGCTCTTTTTTCAGATGTTTAAAATACTTCTTTTGTTTGGAGGGCATCTCTATTGGGTCTTCCCATTTTAGCGCATCTTTAACTGCCCTGACCAAATGAGGGACTTGAGAGAAGTCGAATCCCGCTCCATATTCATCCACCTCGACCTCCTCATCTGAGGATCCATTTGACGAGAGATAGTCATGAGAGGGACCCGGAACTTCAAGCTCGACTGCGTCCGCAGTTGAGGCCGGTGCTGAAGGGGGAATGGTTATGTTGGCTGACTCTGTCCTGTTCAGAGATTCTTGCACCACCTTCCTGACCAGTGCTTCCACCTGCTGGTCACCTGCACCTCTCTCTTTCGCAGCTCTGGAGTAGCATGCTTCGCAGAGAGATCTGTCCTCTGGGACATAAGCCCTACACCCCCAGCAGGCTTTTTTCTCCGTGCGACCGGAATGGCGGCGGGAATCATGTTTAGAGCCGGACCGTGTGATGTTTAGAAGAAGATCTTGACTTTGATTGGTCACGCTGAGACCTGGATTTCTCTTCACGTGCTGCTGGATGTTGATCGGACCTAGAAGGGCTGAGAAAAGAACAGGAAACAAAATACTTATAATTTCCCCAATAACCCTGACAACCCATGCAAAAACAGGTAGAGGAAAAAAATTCCGTCCTACCTGCGGCATAAGGGCTGACCACTAGGCGGCGACGACACATCCATGGCAAGGAAAAACAGCAGAGACTGCAGGCAAGACATGATAATGCATAAACATCCCATAGCTAGCAGAAGCAAGTAACCATTGCTGCATAGAACAAAAAGGGTGTTCAGCCTACCTTCCACAGATACGCTATAGGGACAAGAGAACCGGCGTCTGTAGATTCCCCCTGGAAGCCAGGGCATAGCTGTATCTGACAGCTATTTAAATTTGCCGCCCTTGATGACGTCACGGCGCTCCGAACGTTGTCGTGCGCCGCCTTGCGACGTCCGCGCGCATGCGCGGCCACCGCCGTTCCGACCGGACTGCGCATGCGCGAGCCAAGCCTCGATCTGGCTCGTGGCCGTGCGCATGCGCCGTAGGGACGAACAGCGGCGGACTGGAACGCAGATGCGCTCCAGCCGCCATCCTTGAGGACAAACAGGGACATACAACAAATATACACACCGGCTGCCATGGAAAAAATACACCATACGATACCCATCCAGCACGGAACGATCCGACCTGACCCTCCAAGCGCCATTCACAGGCGGGCACGACCGGGCATCAAAAGTGGAAGGCCTCCTGCTAATAGCGAGGACGAATGGCCAAATTGCCGCTTGCCAGTCAATGACTGGATAGTAAGCTCTTCAGGGCACCACAACATCACCCGTGTCCACCCTGCTAATAGCTGGGCAACTGGACTCCAATACCGCCATCTCTTCACCGCCAACGCAAGGGGAAAACGCCAGGACTGGATCACTACTCCTTAAGGTAAGAACTACCTCTTTAGTCCTAAGGAGGAGGACAAAAAAGGAACACGGGGCCTAGCTGGGAGCAAAGATTTATGGGAGTGGGGTCCTATGAGGTAGGAGAGGCGGGATTAACCCATACGTAGGCTGCCATGGAGTCTGTCAGGAAATAGCTTCTTCCACTCTGTAACCAGGTATTATAGCTGAATATTGCTCCCAGAACTAGACAACACTAGCTGAGATGCAAACTGGAACTGACTTTATTGTAAACTCACACAGAATATATACTACACAAGATCAGGTAAGTGCTTGATCACATTATCTTAAACAATGAAAATAATCATTATAGTAACAGCAGTACATCTAATCAACAGCTAACACAAACATAAATAGTAAGCTAATTAACACAAACATATAACATCCAACAATAGTTTGGAAGTGGACACAATACTAGCAGACAGACAAACAATAGGTGGCTCAATTAACAATGCGAATTCACACCTAGGAGGCACACAATGTATACCATGAGAGAAAGACACCTTAATAAACAGAATATAGCAGGAGACCCCAGCATCAGGTTGTTTTGAGACGATTATATTAACATATATTCGGAGTCTGGGGGGGGGGGGGGTGAAGTAGTAATCGCTGCTTTGAGCACAGAGGCCCCAAATTTGTATCCACGTCCTAGGTTTCCAGGGTCTGTGTATTTCATGGAGACATGGACCTGAATCTGAAGAAAAACCACCTCAAAAGGTCCCCCAGGCATACACCTTCCAAGAATAGAGCCCCATCACATGCCAGGGTTCATAGTCAGTAGGCAAGAGACTATCCTGCAGGGCCCTCCAAAAGCCCCTGTCCTGGTTGGGTCTGTCACAGTAAAGTATTATTTATTTTGGTGGCAAAGAAGAAAAATTACACTTACATCTAAAAAAGAGATAAAGGGCAGGAAACACAAATGAGGAATGCCTACAGTATAAGCGTTCCACATGCATTCCAACAAGCGCAGGTGAAGTTTACCGGAAGTCCTTCCCTACGCGTTTCGTCATTTACATCTGACGTCATTGTCCCCAGAACAAGCGATGTAGGGAAATCTTCCAATGGAGACAACTGTTCCATAGTTCCAAGCTGTCCCTCATTTGAGACTATGACAGACCCAACCAGGACAGGGGATTTTTGGAAGGGACTAGGGGCAAGCCTCCTGCCCACTGATTATAGTCCACGGAGAGAGCAGATCATTCTCTAATGATAGACAACAACCTGATGGTCGCTGAGAGAGAGGCTTTTATTAATCCTCTAAATGAGGACGATAACGCTTCCCTTCTAGAGTGGATAGAAAGGTGTAATATTAATATTGTACAGGGTAATAGTCAAAGGAAATATGGTGGCCCTCCTGCAGACTGTGTTGGAGAGTCTCCTTCACTTGGGACAGAAATATTTATCAATCATAATCCTCAAAAGGTGTACGAAGATAAATAAATTCCACTGTATCAGACTGCTGGGACATTGTCTGCCTTCTGATGACTTTTCTAGTGGACAGAATACACAAGTTTATGTTAATTGGGTCACCTATTGTTTCTTGACACTTACCTGTCCAGGGCACCCGTGATGTCCTCACTCGAAGCCGATCTGTCCCTCGGCTCTCGGGTGAAGACGCCGCCATCATCGGTAAGGGAATCAGGAAATTCAGCCTTGCGGCTTCACAGCCTAGTTCTCTACTGCGCATGTGTGAGTTGCACTGCACGCCCTCGCTGGTCCCTGCTGTCTTCTGGGACCTGTGTGTCTCCCAAAAGACAGCAGGGGGATGGAGGAGGCGCTGGACATGGCGTAGATCACGGCGGAGCCTGCGGTGATCTATGCCCGGAAGTGGGAGCAAATACCTGGATTATACAGGCATATGCTTCCCCGTCCCCCTGAAAAGGTGCCAAATGTGACACCGGAGGAATCCGATCAGCAGAAGTTCCATTTTTGGGTGGAACTCCGCTTTAAGGCTGGGTTCACACTAGCGTGAATTGGATGTGGGTTTTCTGCATCCAATTCGCAATAGCACGATATTGTGACTGAATGAATGAATAATTTGTATAGCGCTACAAGGCAAACTGAATCGCCTCAAGGCGCTGTATTGGTACTTTGTTGTCAGGCTTCTTAGAAGAGGTAGGTCTTGAGTTTCTTCCTGAAGGCCTGATGGTTTTCTTCCATGCGGATGTGGGTTGGTAAAGCATTCCATAGCCGTGGTCCTTGGACAGCGAATCTCCATTCCCCCTTTGATTTGTAGCGGGATTTGGGAATGAGGAGGAGGTTTTGGTTAGATGATGGAAGACTGCGATTTGGTGTATAGTGTTTTATTTTCTCGAGTAGGTATTGAGGAGAGTCTCCATGTGTGCATTTGTGGGTGAGGCAGAGGGTCTTGAATGTGATCCGATTCTTTACGGTTAGCCAATGTAGGCTCCTCATGGAAGGGGAGATGGATTCCCAGGGTTTTTTCCCAGTTATCAGCCTTGCCACCGTGTTTTGGATAAGTTGTAAGCGTGCAAGTTGATATTGGGGTAGCCCTATGTAAAGGTAGTTTGCATAGTCAAGTCGTGAATTAATGACTGTTTCAACTACCACTGCTTTGTCCTCCTTTGGAATGAAGGGGATGAGTCTGCATAGCAGGCGGAGCAGATGGTACGAACCACTGACTACTGCTCCTATTTGTGCATCCATTGACATCAAAAATGACTCCAAGACTTTTGGCCTTGGTGAGATGGTCTGTCCAAAGATGGTGGGTGGTGTCCAAGGGATCTTGGTTCGGGAATTTTGGTTTGCGTGTAGGAGAAGAAGCTCTGTTTTTGATTCGTTGAGTTTGAGGGAGCTAGTGGTCATCCAGTCGTCTATCAAAGTGAGGTATTTTTCTAGTTGGTGATGATGGTCTTTTTGTCCGGTGATACAAAAATATTAGTTGCGTGTCGTTAGCGTATGAGTAGAAGCAGAGGTCTGATATTCTGATGATTTTGAGGAGTGGGAGGATGTATATGTTGAAGAGCACTGGCGACAAGGGTGATCTTTGAGGGACTCCGCAAGAGATTGCCCGGGTTTCAGAGGTGAATGCTCCTAGTTTCACTGTCTGAGAACGATTTCCTAAGAAGGATGCGAACCATTCTAGATCTGAGTTTGTGACTCCTGCTACTTCTGTGAGGTGGATGAGTAGGAGTATTGTGGTCCACTGTATCAAAACGCTGCACGGAGGTCCAACAGTACCAGGAGACATGATTCTCCGTCATCTGCTGCTTCAAAGGCGTCGTCCCATATCTTGAGGAGTGCTGTTTCTGTTCCATGGCCCGGGTGGAAGCCTGATTGTAGAGGGTGCAGGAGTTTGTGCGTGTCCAGGTGGCGTTGTATCTGATATACTACCGCTTTCTCCATAATCTTGGAGATGGTGTTAAGGCTTGTTATCGGTCTTCGGTGGTTAGGGTCCTGAGGGTCGAGGTTGGGTTTCTTTAGCAGGGGTTTGATGCCTTGTTTGAGGGCACCCGGAACAATCCCTTCTTTAACCGCTTCAATACCCACCCATAGTCATATGACGCCCACAAGGTGGATCTCCCATCCTGGGTGGGCGTCATATGACGTCCTCCCATTCCCGGCCGCCTAGGGGGCGCGCGGTGTCGCTCGGGACCCGGTGCGAGTGCCCGGCGGCCACGATGTCCGCCGGGCACCCGCGATTGCCCGTTAAAACAATGGGACCGTGGAGCTGTGTGTGTAAACACACAGCTCCACGTCCTGTCAGTGGCGAGGAGACCGATCATGTGATCCCAGTACTGAGGAACACCGATCGGTCTCCTCCCCTTGTGAGTCCCCCTCCCCCCACAGTTAGAATCACTCCTATAGGGAACACATTAACCCCTGCAGCGCCCCCTAGTGTTAACCCCTTCCCTGCCAGTCACATTTACACAGTAATCAATGCAATTTTTTATAGCAACGATCGCTGTGTAAATGTGAATGGTCCCAAAAATGTGTCAAAAAAATGTCCGAAGTGTCCGCCACAATGTCGCAGTCACGAAAAAAAAATAATAAAAAAAAAAAAAAATCGCAGATTGCCGCCATTACTAGTAAAAAAAAAAATGCAATAAATCTATCCCCTATTTTGTAGACGCTATAACTTTTGCGCAAACCGATTAATATACGCTTATTGCGATTTTTTTACCAAAAATATGTAGAAGAATACGTATCGGCCTAAACTGAGTAAAAAAAATTGTTTTTTTTTTAAAAATGGGATATTTATTATAGCAAAAAGTAAAAAATTGTGTTTTTTTTCAAAATTGTCGCTCTTCTTTTGTTTATAGCGCAAAAAATAAAAACCGCAGGAGGTGATCAAATACCACCAAAAGAAAGCTCTATTTGTGGAAAAAAAAAGGACGTCAATTTTGTTTGGGTGTAACGTCGCAATGGTTAGTTAAAGCGACGCAGTGCCGAATCGCAAGGGTGTAAAATGGCCCGGTGCTGAAGCGGTTAAACGACTGATTTATGAGGTGAGTTATGGTAGGAGCCAAGATGTCGGAACATTCTTTCAGGAGTTTTGTGGGGATGATGTCAAGTGGTGATGTGCTGTCTGAGGTTTTTGATGATCCGTGGTGATTGGGGTCAGAGAAAACGTTGGTAATTGTGGGATGTTCATGTCGATATCTTGTTTTCGCTTTGGTTGACTGAGGTTGGTTGTTTTTTTCTGATGAATTGTTTTCCGGATGTTGTCGATGAAAAAAACTGATAACTCATTGCAGAAATCTTGGATTTTGTTTGCTGGGGACTCTAAGCATACCGGGTTCATCGACTGAGCGGCTATTTTAAAAAGTTCCCGAGGGCGGTTTAAGGCCAATGAGATGGTATTTGAGAAATAATCTTTTTTAGCTTTGAAGATTGCTTTGTGATTATTCTCTGTAGTTTGTGTGGTTTTCCTTGGTAGGATTTCTTCTCCATGCTCTTTCAGCTCTTCTGCGTTCTTGCTTGAGTAGAGTGAGAGAGCCATTAAACCATCCCGAGTTTTTCCTCTGGATGAGTGTTCTGCATTTTGGAGCCACTGAGTCTGCTGATTGTAGTAATACCTTGTTTAGGGAGCTGAGTGTTTGTTCCGTTGAGTGGCTTAAATTCAGCTTTGCTATTTTGTTTGATAAAGTAGTTTTGAAGGTTTCGGAGTGTAGTTTCTTCTGCGATCTGGTCCAATGAGTTGTTGCTGCAGGTTTCCGTTTTTGGTGGGTGGTATTAGTGGAGATTTTAAATTTGATGGCGTGGTGGTCCGTCCATGGTAGTGGTATGTTGTCGTCCATATTTTGTTTGAAGAGGAGGTCCAGGGTGTGTCCTGAACCATGTGTGGGAGTCTTTATCAGTTGCTGGAGACCCAGTTCTTCCAGTTGGTTGATGCAGGCGGTCGCGATAGGGTCTTGGGTTGAGTTTGCCCAGAGGTTAAAGTCTCCAAATACCAGGAAGTTTTGGGATTTCAGGGTGTGTATTGAGATGAATTCCGTGAGGGGTGTAAGTAGATTGGTCTTTGGTCCTGGTGGTCTATAGCAGAGTAGAATGTGAGTGGTGTCATGGGGTGTTGATTGAAGATGTAGCGTCAATGTCTCCATAAAAGGCACTGAGTTCTGCAAAATTGGTTTGGTGAGCACAAGGTGAGATCTCTATGACTGGTTCTCTATGGAGCAGGTTCACATATCTTTGCTGTGGCTCCGGTGCAAATTTGCACTGGGTCCTGTACGTCTTTTGGTCCATTTCAGGTCCGACTTCAGCCAAAAATTCAGGCCTGAAACAGTGAACTGAGACGCACTGGACCCCTGCTGTGAGCCGCATGTGGCTTAGATGTGAGCCCAGCCTTAATTTCTTAATTTTCCAAAATATTTTGACAAAAAATTACATCTTCAAAAAACTTGCCATGCCTCTTACTAAATGCCTCAGACTGTCTACTTTCCAAAAAGGGGTCAAGTGTGTGTGTGTGTGTGTGTGGGGGGGGGGGAGGGGTATACTGCCCTGGCATTTTAAGGGCCTCAAGAGGTACATCAGGATCCCCTAGCACCAAAGCCAAAAGTCTCGGAGTCATCTTCGACTCAGAGATGTCAATGAATGCTCAAATAGGATCAGTAGTCAGTGGCTCGCACCATCTTTTCCGTCTGCTACGTAGACTCATCCCCCTCATTTCAGAAAAAGAGAAAGCAGTAGTAGTTGGAACAATCATCAATTCCCGACTCGACTATGCTAACTCCCTCTACTTAGGACTACCCAAATACCAGATTGCACGCCTACAAGTCGTCCAAAACACGGCAGCAAGACAAATCACTGGAAAAAAAAACCTGGGAATCCATCTCCCCAGCCCTAAGGACCCTTCATTGGCTAACTGTTAAGGATCGGATCACTTTCAAGACCCTCTGCCTCACCCACAAATGCACACAAGGAAACGCTCCTCAATACCTATGTGAGAAAATAAATCACTACACACCCATCCGCAGACTTCGATCAACTAGCCAAAACCTCCTCCTCATCCCTAAATCCCGCTACAAATCCAAGGGAGAACGAAGATTCGCAGTCCAAGGACCTCGGCTAGGGAACGCTCTACCCACTGACATCCGCATGGAAGAAAACCATTGGGCCTTCAGGAAAAAAACTCAAAACCCGCCTCTTCTAACAAGCAGGAAGCACAGGACGGATCAAGCGCCTCGAGGTGATTCAGTTCGCAGTTGCAACGCTATACAAGTTTCATTCACATATATTCTCATATATATATATATATATATATATATATATATATATATATATATATATATATATACATACACACACATACACACACACATTTAATTCATAGTTTGTAGACTCTGTAAACCAATCAATATCTACTTATTAGGATTTTTTTACCAAAGACATGTTGCAGAATACATTTTGGTCTAAATTTATGAAGTAATTAGATTTTTTTATTGGATGTGTTTTGTAGCAGAAAGTAAAAATTATATCCCCTCTTACATCAGGGTCTCCATCAGTCCCCCGTCCCCATTAAAGTCCCTAGTTACATCAAGGTCCCCAGCAGTCTCTCCTTACATCAAGGTCCCCAGCAGTCTCTCCTTACATCAAGGTCCCCAGCAGTCTCTCCTTACATCAAGGTCCCCAGCAGTCTCTCCTTACATCAAGGTCCCCAGCAGTCTCTCCTTACATCAAGGTCCCCAGCAGAGGCTCTTCTTACATCAAGGTCCCCATCAGAGTCTCTTCTTACATCAAGGTCCCCATCAGAGTCTCTCCTTACATCAAGGTCCCTATCAGAGTCTCTCCTTACATCAAGGTCCCCATCAGAGTCTCTCCTTACATCAGGGTCACCATCAGAGTCTCTCCTTACATCAAAGTCCCCATCAGAGTCTCTCCTTACATCAGGGTCACCATCAGAGTCTCTCCTTACATCAAGGTCCCCATCAGAGTCTCTCCTTACATCAAGGTCCCCATCAGAGTCTCTCCTTACATCAGGGTCCCTATCAGAGTCTCTCCTTACATCAAGGTCCCCATCAGAGTCTCTCCTTACAGCAAGGTTTCCATCAGAGTCTCTCCTTACATCAGGATCCCTATCAGAGAATCTCCTTACATCAAGGTCCCCATCAGAGTCTCTCCTTACATCGGGGTCCCCATCAGAGTCTCTCCTTACATCAAGGTCCCCATCAGAGTCTCTCCTTATATCGGGGTCCCCATCAGAGTCTCTCATTACATTAGGGTCCCCACCAGCATTTTTGGTGTGCTTTTGAAACTAGGCACCAAAGATGTAGCATGCAGAACTTTTAAAAATGCACTGTGCCTGCAGCACACGTGTGAAGAGTTCCATGGGATTTAGCCCTGGTTCACATTATTGTGATTTGGAATGTAATTTGACATGTCAACTTGCATGCCAAATCTGCGGCAATGGCACACCGTCATCATCAGTACGCCGCCGCATTTGCAGCGATGCACCCATTTCCAAAAGTAGTTTCTGTACTACTTTTGGCGATTTTGGGATGCAATGTCCATTATGTGCAGAAACCCGCACAGATGTCTCATGCGAGTTCAGGTGAACTCGCATGATTTCATTCCCGCACTCCTAGGCTAAAGGGGAATTCTTTTTATTTTCCTTGTGCTTTTCAGCAGGGCAACAAATGCAGGTAAAGGGGAATCTGTGAAAAAGCCCTGAATCTTATTTTATATGATGTGCGTCCTTATGTGATGATCAAAAGACGCACCGAAATTTCACCCGCCAAAACAAATAGGCTGAAAATGGTGTTATTGGGGTTTTGCCGATAATGGCTTATGGTGGGTTTTTCCTAGGTCATGTGACTCAAAAAAAAACCTGCATCAAAAGCGTAACACGGGTGCGTTATTGATGCATTTTCAATGCATTTCAACGGGCAGGTACATTTTTTTTTTTAACTGACCAAAAATGCAGAAAGCAAGATTTTTAACACCACAACCGAAGCGCAACGGACCGGTGTGAAGACATACAGAGAATTTAAAGGGATGCATTTTTCTTGAGCTTTTCTTGCAGCTAAAAGGTGCCAATAATGGCCGACAATTAATTCATATTCACAATATTAATTAAAAAGTCAAACAGAATATGTTATATATATATATAAAAAAATAATTTCGGTTTTTGGCCAAGCGCATCCTGCATTTTTGGTACCAAAATTTCCATTGGTGCACCTCTACAGCTTTATTTATTTCAGTCGTTAATATTGCCTCAAGAACAGGATTTAAAAATAAATAAAATTATATATCTATCTAATGTATAAGTAAATGTAAAATAAATCAAAAAATATTAATTAAAAAAAAAAATATATATATATCCTAGAGATGGTTGTAACCCTTCTCTACTCCATCCAATGCTAATACAGATCTGGGTTCCCGGGCTGCTCGGTATGAATGGTGCTGATCATCAGATGACGGCCTACTCCGCGCACATGGCCGCCCGTGCTGCTGGAAGAGTTTCCGAGGCCCCGTGAGTCATCCCCGCTCCCCCTCCCGGGGTCCTCCACCGCACGATCTCGGCCTTTCACGACTACCTGACGCCCCCGGACTACAGAGCCGCCCACGTGCGCGCCACAGAGCGGCTGACCCCGCCCCCACCAAGGCATTCCCCAGGACGCGCTGATTGGGAGCGGGGCGGGGCCTCTTGCTCGGGCTCGGAGATGCCGTGCTCGGATTGGCTGGCGCGCTCCGTACAGTAAGCCGTGTGCTCGCGCCGGCCAGGACATCCAGCGTCGCCCGCTGCCCCGATTCTATCCGCGCATGGAGGAAATCAGCCGAGTGCCGCTGGCCGGGTGGGCCGCCGCTACCGGAGCCACCGGGCTCACCGGACTGCTTCTCTACCGTCTGCTCCGGAGGTCAGTGTGGGGAGGGGAAGGGGCGAGCCTTTTGTTATTACTGGAGGAGGGGAGTGACCGCCGGAGAGCCGCTGTCACCATCCAGGCCGAGGAGAGGGTATATATTGGGGTCCTGGGTTAATGGAGGGGGAGATATATGGGGCTCCTGAGGTAATGGAGGGGGGGATATATGGGGCTCCTGAGGTAATGGAGGGGGGGATATATGGGGCTCCTGAGGTAATGGATGGGGGGGGGGGATATATGGGGCTCCTGAGGTAATGGAGGGGGGGATATATGGGGCTCCTGAGGTAATGGAGGGGGGGGATATATGGGGCTCCTGAGGTAATGGAGGGGGGGGGTATATGGGGCTCCTGAGGTAATGGAGGGGGGATATATGGGGCTCCTGAGGTAATGGAGGGGGGCGGTATATGGGGCTCCCGAGGTAATGGTGGGGGGCTATATGGGGCTCCCGGGGTAATGGAAGGGGGATATATGGGGCTCCTGAGGTAATGGAAGGGGGGGATATATGGGGCTCCTGAGGTAATGGAAGGGGGGGATATATGGGGCTCCTGAGGTAATGAAAGGGGGGATATATGGGGCTCCTGAGGTAATGGAGGGGGGGATATATGGGGGTCCTGAGGTAATGGAGGGGGGGTATATGGGGCTCCTGGGGTAATGGAAGGGGGGATATATGGGGCTCCTGAGGTAATGGAGGGGGGGATATATGGGGCTCCTGAGGTAATGGAGGGGGGGATATATGGGGCTCCTGAGGTAATGGAGGGGGGGATATATGGGGCTCCTGAGGTAATGGAGGGGGGGGGGATATATGGGGCTCCTGAGGTAATGGAGGGGGGGATATATGGGGCTCCTGAGGTAATGGAGGGGGGGGGGGGGTATATGGGGCTCCTGAGGTAATGGAGGGGGGGGGGGTATATGGGGCTCCTGAGGTAATGGAGGGGGGATATATGGGGCTCCTGAGGTAATGGAGGGGGGCGGTATATGGGGCTCCCGAGGTAATGGTGGGGGGCTATATGGGGCTCCTGGGGTAATGGAAGGGGGATATATGGGGCTCCTGAGGTAATGGAAGGGGGGGATATATGGGGCTCCTGAGGTAATGGAAGGGGGGATATATGGGGCTCCTGAGGTAATGGAGGGGGGGGATATATGGGGGTCCTGAGGTAATGGAGGGGGGGGTATATGGGGCTCCTGGGGTAATGGAAGGGGGGATATATGGGGCTCCTGAGGTAATGGAGGGGGGGATATATGGGGCTCCTGAGGTAATGGAGGGGGGATATATGGGGCTCCTGAGGTAATGGAGGGGGGGATATATGGGGCTCCTGAGGTAATGGAGGGGGGGATATATGGGGCTCCTGAGGTAATGGAGGGGGGGATATATGGGGCTCCTGAGGTAATGGAGGGGGGGATATATGGGGCTCCTGAGGTAATGGAGGGGGGGGGATATATGGGGCTCCTGAGGTAATGGAGGGGGGGGGGGTATATGGGGCTCCTGAGGTAATGGAGGGGGGGGGGGGTATATGGGGCTCCTGAGGTAATGGAGGGGGGGGTATATGGGGCTCCTGAGGTAATGGAGGGGGGGAGTATATGGGGCTCCTGAGGTAATGGAGGGGGGGGGGATATATGGGGCTCTTGAGGTAATGGAGGGGGGGGGATATATGGGGCTCTTGAGGTAATGGAGGGGGGGATATATGGGGCTCTTGAGGTAATGGGGGGGGGGGATATATGGGGCTCCTGAGGTAATGGAGGGGGGGATATATGGGGCTCTTGATGTAATGGGGGGGGGGTTTATAGAGTTCTTCAGGTTATGGGGGTCCTGGGGTAATGGCGAGTAGTGGGGGTTATTATAGGATGGGGGGTGTTTATAGGTTATTGTTGCTCTGTGTGGTTCTTTGGTGATTGTAATGAGGAATGTTGCAGAATTGGCCAGACCTCTGTCAGGATCAGCAGGTGATCATGGCAGTGGGTATATTGTGATCGGTGGCGGATGGTGGAGGGGGTTTATTGTGATCAGTGGCGGATGGTGGGGGGGTATATTGTGATCAGTGGCGGATGGTGGGGGGGTATATTGTGATCAGTGGCGGATGGTGGGGGGGTATATTGTGATCAGTGGCGGATGGTGGGGGGGTATATTGTGATCAGTGGCGGATGGTGGGGGGGGTGTATTGTGATCAGTGGTGGGGGGGGGGGTGTATTGTGATCAGTGGCGGGTGGTGGGGGGGGGTGTATTGTGATCAGTGGTGGGGGGGGTGTATTGTGATCAGTGGTGGGGGGGGTGTATTGTGATCAGTGGTGGGGGGGGGTGTATTGTGATCAGTGGTGGGGGGGGGGGGTGTATTGTGATCAGTGGTGGGGGGGGGTGTATTGTGATCAGTGGTGGGGGGGGGTGTATTGTGATCAGTGGTGGGGGGGGGTGTATTGTGATCAGTGGTGGGGGGGGGGGGGGTGTATTGTGATCAGTGGTGGGGGGGGGGGGTGTATTGTGATCAGTGGTGGGGGGGGTGTATTGTGATCAGTGGTGGATGGTGGGGGGTTGTATTGTGATCAGTGGCGGATGGTGGGGGGGGGGGGTGTATTGTGATCAGTGGCGGATGGTGGGGGGGGGGTTGTATTGTGATCAGTGGGGGGTTGTATTGTGATCAGTGGCGGGGGGTGTATTGTGATCAGGGGGGGGGTGTATTGTGATCAGGGGGGGGGGTGTGTCGTGGTCAGTGGCGGCTGGTGGGGTGTTGTGGGTGGGTACACTTATTTTGTCCTCTGGTTATCATGTCACCCTCTGCACAATCTGCCCATTCCTGACAGTTGCTGCATTTCCCTGACAGATGGTGGGGGGGGGGTGTATCGTGATCAGTGGCGGATGGTGGGGGGGTTGTGTCGTGGTCAGTGGCGGATGGTGGGGGGGGGGGTGTGTCGTGGTCAGTGGCGGATGGTGGGGGGGGTGTGTCGTGGTCAGTGGAGGATGGTGGGGGGGGTGTGTCGTGGTCAGTGGCGGATGGTGGGGGGGGGGGTGTCGTGGTCAGTGGCGGATGGTGGGGGGGGGGTGTGTCGTGGTCAGTGGCGGATGGTGGGGGGGGGTGTGTCGTGGTCAGTGGCGGATGGTGGTGGGGGGGTGTGTCGTGGTCAGTGGCGGATGGTGGGGGGGTGTGTCGTGGTCAGTGGCGGATGGTGGGGGGGGTGTGTCGTGGTCAGTGGCGGATGGTGGGGGGGGGTGTCGTGGTGGAGGGGGGGGTCGTGGTCAGTGGCGGATGGTGGGGGGGTGTGTCGTGGTCAGTGGCGGATGGTGGGGGGTGTACTGTGGTCAGTGGCGGATGGTGGTGGGGGGGTGTACTGTGGTCAGTGGGTGGATGGCGGCTGGTGGGGGGTGTCGTGGTCAGTGGCGGCTGGTGGGGGGTGTACTGTGGTCAGTGGCGGATGGTGGTGGGGGGGGTGTACTGTGGTCAGTGGCGGATGGTGGGGGGGTGTGTCGTGGTCAGTGGCGGATGGTGGGGGGGGTGTGTCGTGGTCAGTGGCGGATGGTGGGGGGTGTACTGTGGTCAGTGGCGGATGGTGGTGGGGGGGGTGTACTGTGGTCAGTGGCGGATGGTGGGGGGGGGGGGTGTGTCGTGGTCAGTGGCGGCTGGTGGGGTGTTGTGGGTGGGTACACTTATTTTGTCCTCTGGTTATCATGTCACCCTCTGCACAATCTGCCCATTCCTGACAGTTGCTGCATTTCCCTCGTAGTACTTTCTCAGGGCACTGAGAGCTGTGTGCGGCACAATGTGGGTTTCCATAAGTCCTGGAATAAATAATGCAGAAGCGTCTGTTTTGCAACTCTATATTGACTCTGAACACGTGAATTTTTATTTTATTTTTTGCAGCTTCAGCAGTTTGCTTGGTAGAGGTTTGTATTGTATATGTCCGACTATCATACTGTTGTTTAACAACATTCGAGGGGTTTACTAAGTACAACGAGGCAGCTGGTTTTGTTGTGGTGTTGCAGAGGATTTAGACTGCAAATATTGCTCAAATACACAGAGGACATTCTATACATGTTGCTGATTTTGCAAACGCAAGGATTGCACCCAGTTCGTTTTTCTTTTTTCCAGGCTGTAGCCGATTTCTAAAGAAAGTGACCTGTGAGACCGGGTTCATGTTTGTGCAGTAAAACATGTATGTTAACCTGTGTTGCCTTAAAGTGGACCCCCAACAAAAAATTCACAGGTGCATTGATTGATTCAGGTACTTGTATAGCGTTGTCAATTTACACAGCGCTTTACATATACATTGTACATTAACATTAGTCCCTTTCCTCAAGGAGCTTACAATCTAAAGGTCCCTAACTCACATTCATACATATACTACGGCCAATTTAGACAGAAGCCATTTAACCTACCAGCATGTGTTTAGAGTGTCGGAGGAAACCCGCACAGGGAGAACGTGCAAACTCCAGGCAGGTAGTGCCGTGGTTGGGATTCGAACCAGCGACCCTTTTTACTGCTAGGCGAGAGTGCTGGCCACAATGTCTACATACCCATTCAAAAAAAGATTCGTAACCCACATTTTAATTTAATGTACTTCTCCAACACCTGCGAGGTACTGCTTCTTCCTGGTGCCAGTCTTCGGCTGACCTGATTGGCCGGCATAGGATGTCACATGCACAGGAGTGCAGTCATCCTGGAACACAGGCAGGGAATTGTATTTTATCGCAGAAGGGTCATTGCGTGACTTCTGCAATAAAGAGCCTACCTGTTTGCAAAGTTTTTTTTATTTTCATTCGGTTTAGGCCCACTTTAAGAAGCTGGCCTCCCAATGACATCTACATATAAAATACAGTGTGGATTTCCATGGAAAGGGGGGATTGGGATGTGTGTGTATACTATAGTTCATAAGAGGAGTTGAGTAATAATGATTTATATTTATTTTTACAATGCCTTATGGGACGTGTAGTTCCGCAACAGCTGGAGGACTGTAGTTTGGTGAACCCTGTTTTAAGGGAACACTGTACACTAAAATGAATGGCAGAACACAAATCGATCAGCTGGTGCTTGCTTTCTCCTATAAAATAAATATCAAAGGTATTGATTCTTAAGCCTCGTACACACGATTGGATTTTCCAAAGGGAAATGTTCGATGACAGGCTGTTGGTGGAAAATCCAACTGTTTGTACACTCAATTGGACAATTGTTGTCAGATTTTCATTGGACAAATGTTGGATGGCAGGTTTTAAAATTTTCCGCGGACAAATGTCTGTTGGATTTTCCGAGCGTGTGTACACAAGTCCTTCAGACGAAGGTACAAACGCGCATGTTCGGAAGCAAGGAGGAGCCAGAAGTAGTCAGTCTTGTAAACTAGCGTTCGTAATGGAGAATTAACATTTGTGACGTGGCAAATTATGAAATCTTGAAATGCGGCGCACAATTCTCTTCTTCTTTAATGGGATAATAATGAAGCTGCTTTGCTGGTGATACTGATGGAGATATTGCAAACAAATTTCCAAAGGCTTTTTTTTTCTATTGATATCAACAATAATCTTCTTTTTTTTTTTTTTGGTGCAAGTTACCACACTATTATCCCGTAGTTTTTAGGATCAAAGGTACAACTATGTTGGTGTCCCTTTTCAATTTTACATTGTATTTTTTTTTTTAAATGTAACTGCCTACTCCCAAACTGTCATTTGAAGTAAAACACATAGCCAAGTATTCTACACAATTTTTTTTTATTGTGCATTAAAAAAAAGAAAACAAATAAAATTAGACATGAGATCTGCCAATAGAACTTAACCAAAAAGTGCATTCTATGCATCCAAAAATATACCATAACGAATCAAATCATTATTTTTCAACCAAAAAATAAAATAAAATAAAAGCCTCATGCATGTGTCCTGCGTCTTAATATAGAGGGTCAACAATGGCAAGAGTTGGTGAAAGCAGGGGTCCATCATCAGATGATTTTCGGAATTATCTCCGGGATTCTTCTCCTGGAGCTCCCGCAGCAAAGGCATATGACATAATTGGTCACGATTAATAAAGCAACCAATTTTTGGTCCAAGAAATCCTCCTCCTCCTGTTCCTGGACTGGACTTGGGTCAAAGCAATAACTCCAAGGCCAATAATAAATAACACGTTATCGCCTCCGATTCCGCAACATGTCTGGTTGACGAACGGCTGTTCAGAAACAAACTGAAAAGCGCAAATCAACACTCGCCAAACTTCTACTAACACAAAATTAGCAGAAGGAGTCCAAAGGGTGGCGCTGAAAAACCACGTTGGTGTTTGTTGGCTGACAATTGTGTGCCGTTTGTATGCAAAACAAGTTTGCGGCCAACGCTCTTCAGACAAGTCTGAGGTTTTGTTTGCGGAAAATCCAATCAGGTACGAGGCTTTGGTCACACTGGGATGTACTAAAACAGGAGAGTGCAAAATCTTATTCTAACTTCAGCTTGTTCAATTAAGCTTTGACAAAAAAAACCTGGAAGCTGATTGGCTACCATGCACAGCTCCACCAAATTTTGCGCACTCCCATTTTAGTAAATCAACCCCACTGTTACTACTAGCCCTTCTCTCAGTGGGATGAAATTTCACATTCAAATGACAACATAAAAAATGGTATAAACCTAAAAGTATATTACAAACTGTTTCGAGTTGTTCGACTGGCTGATCATTGTTTTTAAATGTTGAACACAAATGTTGATTGCTGCTTTTAACCAGCTGCTAGCAAGCTTCAGAACTTTTTGAAGCTTGCTGAAAGCCTGCTAACAGCTTGCTTAAAGTAATTCTATAAGATAAAAAAAAATAATAACATTTCATACTTGCAGCCTCGATCCTCTTCTTTTTAGTTAGTCCTGTCTTCCCAATAGCAAGCCTCTTGCTATAGGGGCACACGAACAGGCTTGCCCCCTGAGCCGCTCTCCTGTGAATGGACATTGCCCATTCGCACGCAGAGCCCAGCCCCCCCTCCTGTCTCCTAATTGGCTGTGATTGACCACCGCAGAAGCCAATGACTTCTGCTGCTGTGTGAGCCAATGAGAAGTGAGCGACCCAGAAGAGCTGTTCTAATGTACATTGCTGGATAAAGATTGTGTTTTTAGGTAAGTATTATGGAGGATATGAGAAGCTGCTCCCAGAAGGTTTTTTATTTTAATGCATAGTATATATTAAGGTAAAAAATATTCTGCCATTAGAACCACTTTAAAATGGCCATCAGCACTCCCACTAGGATTTGTATTCAACATTTACAAACTGGAACTGAATGGTACTTTTAAAGGCTTCAACAAAGCTTGCCGAAAGCTCTGCAAATGCTTTGTCAAGTTTTCCGTTCGTACTGCTCTTATACAAGCTGAAATCTGTGTGAAATTGGTTTTAGGCCTCATCCACATTGTGCTTAACCCACTTGCCGCCCGGTCAATAGCAAATTGAGGTCCGGGAAGTGGTTTCGTTATCCTGACTGGGCGTCGTATGACGTCCTTCAGGATAACAGCCGCTGCGCGCATCGCGACGATCGGTGGAGCGGTGTCAGTCTGACACACTGCTACACCGATCTTGGTAAAGAGCCTCCGGCGGAGGCTCTTTACCACGTGATCAGCCATGTCCAATCACGGCTGATCACGATGTACACAGGAAGAGCCGTTGATCGGCTTTTCCTCACTCGCATTTGACAGACGCGAGTAGAGGAGAGCCGATTGGCGGCTCTCCTAACGGGGGGTATGCGCTGATTGTTTATCAGCGCAGCCCCCCCCCCCCCCCTCAGATGCCCACTCTAGACCACCAGGGAAGCCCCCAGCATGTGGATCGCCAGGTACATCCCCCATGGCCATCCAAAATATGCCAATCAGTGCCCACAAATGGGTGCTGATTGGCACATCATATTTGTTATAAAACAGGGATGCCCAGCAATGCCACCTATCGGTGCCCATCCAGGCCCACCTATCAGTGCCCATCCATGCCACCTATATGTATGCATCAGTGCCGCCTATGAGTGCCCGTCAGTGCACATCAGTGCCACCTCATCAGTGCAGCCATATCAGTGCCTGTCATTGAAGAAGAAAACGCACTTATTTACAAAAAAAATTAAGTGACAAAGAATAAAAATCGCAGAGGTGATCAAATACCACCAAAAGAAAGCTCTATTTGTTGGAACAAAATGATAAAAAATGTGTTTGGGTGCAGTGTAGCATGACCGCGCAATTGTCATTCAAATTGCGACAGCGCTGAAAGCTGAAAATTGGCCTGGGCGGGAAGATGTCTAAGTGTCTGGTATTGAAGTGGTTAAAGGAGAAGTACAGCCAAAGCTTGTTTGGCTGCACTTCTCCTGTAGATCACAGGAGTGCTGTTCGTTCTACACTTCTGACCTGTTTTCAGGAGAGAGCAGACTGACATCCATTCTCTGCTGATGTCAGAGTGGGTCCAAGCACTGCATCATCACAACTGCGGAGTCAGGACCTGCCTAAATCCCTGGACCGGCACCCGGCTCAGCCTCTTGGCGAGCCGCTGAAGGCCTGGGCCGGCTGCTTCCGCCCCCTCCACAGCCCAGTGCTCCAGTTAGTGAGGAGGGGGCAGAGCAGACCATCACTAGCTCTTTGCTTGGGAAGCTATGAGAACTGAGAGATCGGAAATGGAAGAAATAAAAAAAAAAATAACCATCAATTGCCCTCAGTCTGGAGCTCCATGCAAGATTTCGCCTCATGGGGTAAGGATGATCATGAGAAAAGTGAAGGATCAGCCCAGAACTACACAGGAGGAGCTTGTGAATGATCTCAAGGCAGTTGGGCCCACAGTCACCAAACAAACCATTGGTGACACAATACGCCACCATGGATTGAAATCCTGTGGTGCCAGCAAGGTCCCCCTCCTCAAGAAGGCACATGTACAGGCCTGCCTGAAGTTTGCCAATGAACATATAAATGATTCAGTGAAGGATTGGGAGAAAGTGCTGTGGTCAGATGAGACCAAAATTGAGCTCTTTGGCATTAACTCGCTTTTACATGCCGTGTTTGCGTTTTAGAATAGTTTTTTGACTATTTGAAGGGAAAAAAAATGTAGCCTTAAGAGTGGACCAAAATCCCTCGTGAGATGTGTGCAAACCTGGTCACCAACTACAAGAAACGTCTGACCTCTCTGCTTGCCAACAAGGATTTCTCCAAGTACCAAGTCATGTTTTGCTTGGGGATCAAATACTTATTTTACTAACTGAACTGCAACTTAATTTTATAACCTTTGTATCGTGTTTTTTCTGGATTTGTGGTTGATAATCTGTCTCTCTTATTGAAAAATACACCCTTCATTTCTTTGTAAGTGGACAAACCTCCGAAATCTGCAGGGGAACAAATAATTTCCCCCCACTGTATGTAGCTGTGTTTTAGATTCGTTTGTGTATGTTTGTTGGTGAGATGTGACCGATAAAAGCTGCATGGTGGTTAGATTCTTCTTATTTTTTGGAGCTGGTGTTTAGGTTTTGGAAACTTTTTATTTATTTATTTTTTTTGAAACTGTGCTGTCTGTCACCAAGATAATATTGCCTCCAGATCTGCCTGACACTGATGCCAAGTGACCTGGATAGCATTCAGGGACAGTGTAACAAAGCCTCTTGTGTCTTACATCTGTCGGGGTCTTTGCAGTCATAACAGTTGCTACTGTGTATCTGTCCAGGAAGATGTGCTATATTTTGCTTGGAGGACCTCGGACCCTCTGACTGGAGGAAGCACAGCTCTCGGGGCAGGCTCAGCTAGAGTCCTTATTGCTGTAAAGTCCTACAAATGTTAACCTTACATAAATTAAAAAGCTTCAAGTTTTGCTAGGTGCTTGTTTAATGATAAACTGCCCTGGGAGAAAAAATATAGACTACTGTCCCTTCCTAATCATGCTAGTTGTCTGGCTTTCTGCTTCCACTTTTGAGATAATGACCCCCAGTGCAGAGTGAGGTCCGATCTCATGGTCTGCCTGTAAGGATAACAGCCACAGGGCTTGCACTGAAAACAAGTGCGCTATCAAAGTCCAAGGTTTCCTTCCTGGTGGTTTCACTTTAAGCGGCTGCTGACACTTTCTGCATGTTTGTACTTCAGTACAAGGTGAATTTTCCAGCCGTGTCTTTCCATTGTGATTAGAGGATTTTGTCATACATTTGTGAAAATATTGAAGCCGGACATCCCTTGTTTAGAAAGGGAAGTCAACCATGGCATCCCACAAATCACTTGAGTTGCCTTTGAACCATCGCCCAGCACTTTAAGTTCAGTTCAGTTTACACCAATTTTCGGGGTCTGACATGTTATGAATGCCCCTGCACCTCCCTCTTCACCTTTGTGACGGCTAGTGGAGGATCCCCCCCCCCCCCCTCCCGCTAGCTGTAAAAAAAAAAAAAAACTCCTTCACAGGGCTCTGTGAATGTGAAAACTACAAGGTCAAGTGGCCTTTGTGGCTGTCGGCTTGCAGTTTTTATTGAACTACCACGGCGCTATGAGCTGTGGTAGTTCATTCTTCCTGTCAGCATGGATCAGCTTCCTCGTATGAGGTACGACCAAGCAGAGACCTGCATGGCATCAGCGATCTGGTGATCGTTGGTGCAATGGTTTAAAGCAGGGATATGCAATTAGTGGACCTCCAGCTGTTGCAAAACTATAAGTCCCATCATGCCTCTGCCTCTGGGTGTGTCATGCTTGTGGCTGTCAGTCTTACTGTGCCTCATGGGAATTGTAGTTCTGCAACAGCTGGAGGTCCGCTAATTGCATATCCCTGCTTTAAAGGCTCCAGAAACGATCCTACATTTACTTTTTTGCAGGAAAAAAAAAATGTGCATTTAAAGATGATGTAAACCCAAAATGTTTTGTTTTATTTTTTTCGTCTGGCACAATATAGAGTATGGAATTTCAGATCAGCTGTGCCCAGTCCTGCCACAAAGAGTTAAGCCAGCTCTGAGCAATCCTCGTATTTCTTTTTTTCCGTGAAATAAAACAGACTAACTGTGAAAACTTTGTCCGTTCTTCCCCCTTGCTGTGATTGACAGGTGATTTACATATCTTGTGCACTAGCCTAAGACCTGCATTATTTTTTAATTCCCACCCCCGACTCCTTTCTTCAGCAGCTCTCGGGATTGGCTGTTTCACACCTCAGCATGATTTGGCATGCTTAAGTCATGTGGGGACTTTTCTGGGTTTTGACTGGATGTTAGTGATCATAGCAGAAGTTCAGTGTAAGAAATACACAGGAGAAAATGCATGTTGATAAGGGGAGTGTAGAGGTGGGCGGGGAGTCTACTGACATCACAACTCCACCAACTGAGCTCTGGAAAATAGACCCACCCACAAAATATGCAGTTTTTGCGGGTCTCATAGCAGACAGAGGGGAGACATTTGACAGATAAGTATACATGCAGGAGGCATGTATATCCTTCTAGATAACCAATATTGCAGTCATTTAGAAAGGATGAGAGTGGGTTTACATCCACTTTAATGTCAAAAGGTAAACTTATCCTTTTTAAGGTTAAAGTTAACCACTTGCTTACTGGGCACTTAAACACCCTTCCTGCCCAGACCAATTTTCAGCTTTCGGTGCACTCACACTTTGAATGACAATTACTCAGTCATGCAATACTGTACCCAAATGAATTTTTTGTCCTTTTTTTTTTCCCACAAATGGAGCTTTCATTTGGTGGTATTTGATCACCTCCTGGGTTTTTTATTTTTTGAGCTATAAATGAAAAAAGACCGAAAATTGTGAAAAAAAAAACGAATTTTTCTTTGTTTCTGTGAAAAAAATTTTAGCAAATTAATTTTTTCTTCATAAATTTTGGCCACAATTTTATACTGCTACATATCTTTGGTAAAAAATAACCCAAATTAGTGGATATTATTTGGTCTTTGTGAAAGTTAGAGACTCTACAAACTGTGGTGCAAATCATACAAAATTGATCACACCTGATGCACTGGTGGCCTATCTCCTTTCTTGTGACCCGAACAAGCCAGGAAAGTACAAATACCCCCCAAATGACCCCTTTTTTTGAAAGTAGACATTCCAAGGTATTTAGTAAGAGGCATGGTGAGGTTTTTGATGTTGTAATGTTTCCCCACAATTCTTTGCAAAATGTATTTTTTTTATTTTTTTTCACACAAAATTGTCATTGTAATAGGGTATTTCTCACATGGCATGTGTATACCACAAATGACACCCCAAAATTAAACACATGTGTGGGACTTTTACGCAGCCTGGCCACTTAGAGAGGCCCAAAATGCAGGGAGCGCCATCACGTGTTCTAGGAGCATAAATTACACATCTAACTTGTTGACTACCTATTACACTTTTGAAGGCCCAGGAGCACCAGGACAATGACACGTGGCACTGATATCGCGTGGCACTGATATCGCGTGACGATGACAGGTGGCACTAATATGTGACACTGATGACAGATGGCACTAATATGTGACACTGATGACAGATGGCACTGATATGGCACTGATATGGCACTGATGACAGATGGCACTGATATGGCACTAATGACAGATGGCACTGATATGGCACTGATGACAGATGGCACTGATATGGCACTGATGACAGATGGCACTGATATGGCACTGATGACAGATGGCACTGATATGGCACTGATGACAGATGGCACTGATATGGCACTGATGACAGATGGCACTGATGGCACTGATGACAGATGGCACTAATATGTGACACTGATGACAGATGGCACTGATATGGCACTGATATGGCACTGATGACAGATGGCACTGATATGGCACTGATATGGCACTAATGACAGATGGCACTGATATGGCACTAATGACAGATGGCACTGATATGGCACTGATGACAGATGGCACTGATATGGCACTGATGACAGATGGCACTGATATGGCACTGATGACAGATGGCACTGATATGGCACTGATGACAGATGGCACTGATATGGCACTGATGACAGATGGCACTGATATGGCACTGATGACAGATGGCACTGATATGGCACTGATGACAGATGGCACTGATATGGCACTGATGACAGATGGCACTGATATGGCACTGATGACAGATGGCACTGATATGGCACTGATGACAGATGGCACTGATATGGCACTGATGACAGATGGCACTGATATGGCACTGATGACAGATGGCACTGATATGGCACTGATGACAGATGGCACTGATATGGCACTGATGACAGATGGCACTGATATGGCACTGATGACAGATGGCACTGATATGGCACTGATGACAGATGGCACTGATATGGCACTGATGACAGATGGCACTGATATGGCACTGATGACAGATGGCACTGATACGTGGCACTGATACGTGGCACTGGGGACAGGTGGCACTGATGACAGGTGGCACTGATACATGGCACTGGGGGACAGATGGCACATTGATTTCGTTTTTTTTTTTTATTCTTGCACTTACGGCCGCTGCAGCCGTTCATCTCTCTCTCCTCACACGCTGTCTGTGTGAGGGAGAGCGGCGCTGAGAGATGATCTCATATGTTTACATATGAGATCATCTCTCCATTGGACACGCCGATCGCGCTGTAAACGGCCGCTGTGATTGGCCGTTTACAGCGATCTGTGACTGGCCGTGTCCGAGAGACACGGCCAGCACAGAAGTTCCCCGATGTGCGCTCTTAGGAGCGCGCATTAGAGAAGTAAGCATGAGGACATCCAGGGACGGCCTCCCAGCAGGGAGCGTCCACGCTGAAGCCGTCTTTCGGCTATAGCGCAGGCGCGAAGTGGTTAAACTGAAGGCCTGCTTTTGAAAACTGCAAGCAGACAGGCTCTTGCAGACATGCAATATCTTTTATAAAATTAACCTACCTGCCTGCCTGCACTCTTTGTAATGTACACTGAGCAGTGCAAGTGGCAGCTCAATTTACATTACATTACAGCATCTTGATGTCATCTGTGCTGGCCAATGAGAACGGCTGCAGCCTGGCACCCAGAAAAAGCCCAGTAGAAGATCCTGGCGAGGGACTTATTGCATAGTTTAGCTCTGCTTTTAAAGAGGTTGTAAACCCTGTTTAAAAAAAAATAATAAACCCTGCAAGTTAAAGGCATAATGAGCTAGTGTGCATCGCATACTAGCCCATTATGTAATCCTTTCCTTAGAACAAAGCTCTCTCAGCGGTGCCTGCACACTGCTGAGACAGCTGATGTTTTCCCCAGAGTTTATTCCGTGTTCGTGGGCTCCAGCAAAGCGATTGGCCCGTGATGTCATGTCCATGCATGCACGCAGGAGCCGACGTTCATGGCATGAGGCTCGGAAGTAACAGCACTTGTGGCTGTTCCTTCAGAGCACATGTGCCAGTGATGTCACTGGCTGCATGTATACTAAATATCTCTTAAACCGTACATGTTTACGAGAAATTTTCATTACCCATATGTAAATGTCAGCAGAGTAAGTTTAATTTGTCTTTAAGGGCTTGTTCACACTGGTGGCTACATTGTAATGACAAGTCACACTGTTCACTCTTTTTGTAAATGATAGTACTGCAAAACAACCCATTAGTAATGAAAGCAAAACACGTGTGTGTGTGTGTGTGTGTATTGATTTTTATTTAATTTTTTCTTACATGGGCTTACCGTATATACTCGCGTATAAGCCGAGGCACCTAATTTTACCACAAAAAAAACTGGGAAAACGCATTGACTCGAGTATAAGCCTAGGGTGAGAAATGCGCAGCTACTGTAAGTGGAAAAGATGGTCAACAATGCCCATTTCCAGCCTAACTGTGCCTATTTGCAGCCATAGGTCCCCCTAAACTTCAAACTTGGTAGTTAAGGGTTCCTAGATGCCCCCTAGCTGCAGCCAATTTGGGGTCTCTGGACCCAAAGGGTCCCGAAATGACATTGCTGCAGATGGACACAGTTAATTTTTTATGATAGGGTTACTTTTACAGGTAAACCTTACATATCTGGTCAATTGTAAAAGAAGGTAAATACTTATTACTGCTGCCGCACATTATTCTGAGGCTCCATGCACACTAGGAGCAGAAAAAACTTCAATGTTTTTAGCTTAAAAACGTGGCATGAGACGCATATTGTACAAAGTTTAGGCGAGTCTATGAGAGTTTAAGAGCGTTTCGTTTATAGGTGTTTTATGCACTACACGCCCCTCTGCAAAAGCCAAGAATTGATGTACAGTGACAACACGCGTTCCTTTCAAATTTTTTATTTATTTATTTTTTTCTTTCTTTTAAAAAACAAAACAAAAACTTGACATTCAAAAGTGATGAGGTGTTGAGGAGAGCCTGACGTTTTTACAGCTCCTAAACTTCTCCAGAAAACACGATGGAGACGTTTTTTTTTTTTTTTTTTTTCCTGCCTCTGAACGTCCTTGACAGAAAACGCCTCATAATGTGCAAAGACACATAGAACACAATAGAAGTGCTTCTAGAGGCAGGAGGAAAAAAAAGGTCAAACTCCTGTAGAATCAGCGTGTTTTTTTTTTTTTTTTTTTTTTTTTTTTTTTTTTTAAGTCCAGTGTGCATGGAGCCTGGCTCTTCAGGAAGTATCCATCTCCTGAGCGCCCCCCGGCAGCTCTTACTAGTTCCCCCTTCTGACTTCCAAATCACTTCAGGATTAAAATGAATGATGTGGCGGCCAGGTGGCAAAACCAATAACTGCTACTGGGGACCCGGAAGATTGACTCTCCCTGAAGTGTCTGTTTCCAGCAGTTTTAAAAGGACAGTTTCTCAGGGTCAGAGCAGATGAGTATTCTCTTCTTTTACAGGTACCGTGGATTTTAATTAATTTATTTTTTATTTATTTATTTTTTGGTTTCACAATAACCTGCATGCAAAGCGGTTACATTTCTCGCTGTGCATTTTGGCAGGCTTGAGCATGTAACTTGCACTGTAATGTTGATCCAATTTAACAATTTTATTGCTGCGAGTTTATACAAATGTCATGTCTGCTCTGGGCTGTTAAAACATGAGTTTTTAGAAGGTCTGCTTCATTTTCTTTCTGCTTTAAGGACTCATTAATGGTTTGGGTGCTAAGAGGTACTGCATCTAAATTCCCTTTAAATTAGGCTTTTAACCACTTCAGTCCCAGAAGGTTTTACCCTCTTAATGACTAGGCCATTTTTTGCGATACGGCACTGCGTTGCTTTAACTGACAGTTGTGCAACACTGTACCCAAATGTTTTCTTTCGCCATAAACATAAAAAGAGAAACAATTTGGTATTTATTAATTTTTTTTGGTATCCGTGCTATAATAATGCACCGACTACTGTATAAATGACACTGGCAGGGAAGGGGTTAAAACTAGAGGGCGATCAAGGGGTTAAATGTTCCCTAGGGAGGTGTTTCTAATTGTGATCGTGGGTGGCCGGTAGCCAGGCACAGCACTGGACCGAGAAAGGACTCTGTGATGTGTTTTGGGGGAACAAAAGTGGCAAAGACATTTTGTACCCGTAACGTGATTGTAAACCCCCCTCCTTGTAAAACAACTGATTCAGTTTAAAATAGAAAGCACTTGTGTTTAGATTAAAAAAATTAAATAAAATAAATGTTTTTCCAAGTGATCATATACCCTCAGTGCAATATGATCATTGGAGGAGAGCAGGCTGAGTTCCCTGCATAGCCATCGCACTGTGCTTTCCTGCCTGGTGTGGTCAGTTTTGAAATGGGGAAAGCAACAGGACTGGCAGGAAAACCAGGGATTTCACACAAAGGAAGCATTACAAAGAGAACAGGAGACTTTCTCATACAAGTACATGGTGCAGAAAGCACATATCAGGAATATGGAATGTTGGGTTTACTTATTCTTTAATGAAAGGAATGCATTAAAGACTTTTTTTTTTTTTTTTTATAACTTTAGAACCACTTTAATATTCAGTTTTGTCAACATTCAATGCATTATAAATTGTCTAATTTCTGTGTCAAACCTCTTTAAAATGTAATAGTATTAACTGGGGATAAAATATTTCCACAGCTTTCTGCCAGCAACTTTTTTCTATCTATTTTATTTTTTTGTACAGTTTATGTAGAACTGCGAAGTGGCAAAAACATTACATCGAGATTGGCCAGTCATTGTGGGCACTTCTACATATGTGGCTGTAAATCTCTGTCATGTTTAGTTGTAACTTATTTTTAGTTGCCTTTTAAAAAAAAAATTGAATTTGAGTGTTGCTTTTTTAAGAGTTAAAGTAAAAGATTTAGGAGTTTTCCTCTTAGTATCTTAGAAACTCCCGTGTGACTTGTGCTGCGTTCTGTTTTATAGGAAACGCCCAACGCATGTCAAAGTGAACTGCTGGTTTTGCAACCAGAATTCAGTGGTGCCCTATGGCAATCGTAACTGCTGGGACTGCCCAAACTGTGAACAGTACAATGGATTTCAGGAGGTAAGAGAACTTCAGAAATGTTTGTTTTGTTTTTTATTTATTTTTTCCTGCTTTAGACAAATGATGGATTGCTTCATGCAGCACAAACACAATGTCTTGATCCACAGACCCTAAAATCGGATTGTAAGGTCTCCTTCATTGCCTGATTGCCTGATTGCTGTAACAAGCCTTCCATTACTATAGAAGGGATAGAGAAGCCCCAGAGGCCAACCAGTTACTATTGGCTTTCTGACAAGTAATTCAGACTGGCAGGGTCATTGTTGAGGTTGTAGGTGGAAGGGCTCCCAATTAACAGCAGGAGAAAAGGGGGGGGGGGGTGATGGGTTGTATTTTCTAACTTCCTTGATTTGCCTGAATATCAGTTGCAGTAAGGTTCGGTTCACACTAGTGCGCCAGACATCGCATGTGATTCCTAGTGCAGATCACATGCGATGTCTGTGCGATGCAAATTCAGCCATACAAACGCTATACAGCCATACAAACTTGTGCAGGACCCTTTTTTTGGGCCGCATTAGAATTGGATCATATGGGTGTTCGCCCATGTGATCTGATTCTGCAAATCGCACTACATTTTGCAAACTGATTGTGGGGTGTCGTTCGCATTTTAGATGCGGTGCAAATTTGCGCATATCTAGTGAACCGAGACTTTTTTTTGAAAGGTGTTTATTTTAGTTTTTACAACAAAAGGTACAAAGAAAATGGACTCGGTACAGGCATATTAAGGCGCCTTTGGACATGCCAAATCGGGTATCCATTAATGGACAAAAAACAGGCAGTACGTTGAGAAAAACAAAGACCCGGCAACACACACCAAATACGACCCCGTATCAACGACAGATTTTCAAAGTTCCCATATGTAGCAGAGAGTTTTGCACAAAACAATCCCTGACCAATGTGTAGCCATCCATCAGGTCACTGTTCCAAAGCTACATTAGTGTATAGGAACTTACTGAGTGAGCTGCGATGATAGGACCCCCCCACAAATCCTCAGCAACATCGATCCATGGTCGCCATATTTTGATGAATTTCTTGGGGCATGCCCTACTTTTTAAATATCAATTTGGGGAGAATCCTATGAACCCTACGAAAGAAGGCGTGGGCCGAAAGAGGGCCCACATCCTTCCAATGCAATAAGATGGTTTTATGTGCATAAAATAACAGTATATGTAGTAAAGTCCTAGCATGTGTATGAGGAACAGAATCATTAAGAACTCCTGAAAGTCCAACCTCCGGAGTGTACGGTATTGGCAGATGAAGCTTGTGGTCTAAAAAAGCAAATGGGTCCTTCTAATAGGTCGAGAGTCCAGGACAGCTCCAAAACTTATGTAAAAAAATTTGCAGCAATCAAATCGCATCTAGAACAAGCAATATCCTGACCCAGTCCCATCCGTACCTGGCTGGTGTGTGATGTATGAACTTAAATTGGATCAACTGGTCAGCAGTGCTGATTATATCCTAAAAGCATATCTAGGTTGCCTCTTCCCAGTCCTCTTCCAGGAAGCTCAGGCATTGACAACAGCCATTTGCTATGAGAGTTCTGGCAAGGATCAGCCCCCATCAACCGGCGGTGACCATTAAAGGTCATTGCCAACTTGGAGATCTCCAGCAAGAAGAGGTCCTCCTATAGAAGATTCCGTGAGCTCAACGGTCAATGACCCAAACTATGCCCAAATGGCATGTCGTAGTAAAAGATATTTAACCACTTCAGCCCTGGACCATTTGGCTGGCCAAATACCAGAGTGTTTTTTTCAATTCGGAACTGCGTCGCTTTAACTGACAATTGCGCGGTCGTGCAGTTGACGTCCTTTTCCCCCCACAAATGGCTTTTTTATTTTATTTTTTTATTTTGGTCTTATTTGACCACCTCTGCGGTTTTTATTTTTTGTGCTATAAACAAAAAGAGCGACAATTTAGAAAAAAAAACGCAATATTTTTTTTACTTTTTGCTATAATGGATATCCCCAAAAAATGTTTTTTCCCTTAGTTTAGGCCTATACGTATTCTACATATTTTTGGTAAAAAAAAAAAAATCGCAATAAGAGTTTGATTGGTTTGCGCAAAAGTTATAGCGTCTACAAAATAGGGGATAGTTTTATGGCATTTTTATTAAAAAATCGGTTTTTTACCAGTATTGGTGACGATCTGCGTTTTTTTTTTTTTATTTTTTGACTGCAACATTAGGACGGACGGATCGCCCACTTTTTGGCGCTATTTTATATAGTGATTAGTGCAATTAAAAATGCACTGATTACTGTGTAAATGCGACTGGCAGTGAAGGGGTTAAGTGTGTCCTAGGGAGTGATTCTAAATGAGGGAGGGGCTGGGCTACGTGTGACAGGACACTGATCACCGCTCCCAATCACAGGGAGCTGTGATCAGTATCACTAGTCAAAACGGGGAAATGCTTGTTTACATCAGCATTTCCCCGGTCCTCCTCTCCGTAAGATGATTGCGGGTATCCCCGCGGACGTAGAGTCCGCGGGACCCGCAATCACGCTCGCGGCGCGCACCCACAATGCCGCAACTTACAGGTACGTTAATATCCCTGTACGTGCCCTTCTGCCGCCGTGTATCGGTGTGAGACGGTTGGCAAGGAGTTAAAGAAGAACTTATTTTCAAGGCCATATTTATGTCTAATGCCGCCAGCAAAACTCTGAGAGCTTTTGGTCGGAAAATGCAACCGTGTGTATGCTGCATCGGACTCGCAAAAGATTGAGAGCAGGTTCTCTATTTTTCCGTCGGGAAAAGTTCCTATCCAAAAATGCGATAGTCTATATGCATCTCGGCCGTGCAAAAAACACGCATGCTCTGAAACAATTGGACGCATGCTCGGAATCATTGAACTTCATTTTCTCGGTTCATCGTAGTGTTGTACGTCACTGCGTTCTTGACCGTCGAAAGTTGTGACCGTGTCTATGCAAGACAAGCTTGAGCGGAATTCCGACGGAAAAACCATCCAAAATTCTTCGGACGGAAATTCCACACGTGTGTACGCAGCATTAGTGTGTCAAAGGGTACCAAGGTATTGCCCTCAACCATATGAAAGAGATGAGCAACTTCAATTCGACCCCACCAGGGCGAGTCCAGGTGACCAAAGAGCTCAGGGAGATTAGGATTCTACCACAAGGGAGTCTGTGGCTACATACCCAGAGAGGCCTGTGTCAGAATCCCCCCCCCCCCAAGCCACAAACTAACATCAACAGGAAAAAATCTGGAGCCACCGGATCTCCTTGACCCATGTAGCTCGTCCCTGAGAGAAGTGGAGGGTCCAAAGAACGCCAACAAAAGCACTGTGGAGGGAGTCTGGGGGTCAGAGTGTAACCAAGCATGTACGTAGGTGAGTTGGGAAGCAATAAAATAATTCCTTTTAGGTTTGGACGGTATGTGGCCTCCCACGGTCTTAGCCACCTGCAATGAGGACTTGGCTATACGTGGCTGGTAACCATTCCAGAAAAAGGAAGAAAGAGTCCACTTGTGCAACAAAAAATTTGGGGAGAAAAACTGGGGCAGCACGAAAACAATGTAAATATTTTAATAGCAAAATAATTTTGAGTATATTTATGCGGCCAATTAAATTGTTCATGCGGAGTGTACGTTAAGTGAAAGACACCCCACAATCGGTTTGCAAAACGCAGCGTGATTTGCAGAGTCGGATCGCATGCGTGTGAAGCTGAAGATAAAAAAAATCCTTCTGCCTTTTTTAGAACCACTTTAAATTCAGTTGTTAAGTTGTTCTTTGCTGACCTAAGCCTCCTGGATTGGCCTAACTACTTTTTTTTTTTTTGTTCCTTTTTATAGAATGGTGACTACAACAAACCTATCCCCGCACAACACAGCGAACACCTCAACCATGCAGTGTCCAGTGGCAAGACGATCGGTGATATCACAAAACCGCAACAGTGGGTTAACTGTCAGCTTCTGCTGTGTAAGAAATGCTTCAATAATCAGAACACTAAGATAAAACAGCTGGCATCCTTCATTCCCAGGGAAGAGGTGGGTAAATGCAGACTTAAAGTGGACCTTCAGTCATTTTGTTTAACTTTCCATCTATTAAGTCATCTGCCCTTGTTTTAACTTTTGATAGTAAAACATTTTTTCTCTGCCAGTAAATACCTTATACAGCCCACTTCCTGTTTCTTGTCTGGTAGAAAGCCTAGGCTTATGACATTGTGCACAGCTCTCTGTGAGTTTGCCAGAAAGGGAGGGGGGATAAGTCATGAGGGCCAATGAAAGCTGCAGAGCTGGAGGTGTGCCTCTGTGTAAATCCAGGAGGTGAACAGGCTTCAGCTGTCCAGTTAAAATGGCTGCAACCAGACTCGGTAGATTTCTGCAGGATATTTGACAAGTACAGAATCGCAGTATAATTAAAATATGCAAAGTGGTTGGAGGGAAGCTTCAGAATGGCAATTTTTTTTCGATTACACATTATGTGAACAGACTGCAGTTCATCTTTAAAGGTACACTGCACCAAAAAGTTTAAAAAAAAATGTTCACTCAGTCAAAGAACAGGATTTTTGAATATCTGATAAAGCACATAAATGCCCCCCCCCCCCCCCCCTCTTGTATGTTGACAACACATACTGAGTTTATCTTCTCTATATTGGATGGTGTGTTTATATATATATATATATATATATATATATATATATATATATATATATATATATATATATATATATATATATATATATATATATATATATATATATATATATATATATATAGTGGCTTATCAAAAATCTGGGCAACCTCCAAATAAGCTGCAAGTGTGGGAGTGAGGTAGTCTGTTGGGGATGTCTCGGGATGAAAGCGTAGTTTGAGAAGTATAGAGATTCAATATACTTTTGGGGGGGGGGGGGGTCAAGGGAGTAAGGATTACATAAGATCAATGCTTAAAACGGAGTTCCAGCCCCCCCCTGCAAATACTGTAGCTGCTTACTTTTAATATTGGGACACTTACCTATCCAGGGATCCAGCGATGTCAGCAACCCAGCCGATTTTCTGATCTACTCTCGGGTGCTGCTGCCGCCATTCGTGGTAAGGGAAACTGGCCGTGAAGCTTTCCAGCTTCATGGCCAGTTCCTTACTGTGCATGTGCGAAACGTGCTGCACTTTCTAACTGGCCCAGCTGAGGAAGGAGGGGGGCCGTAATTCTGGGGGATCTTGCCGCAGCCAGGTCTCGCGGAAGTGGGGACTGGTACCTGTTAGCTGCACGATTCTCGCCAAAATTAGAATCATGATTTTTTTATTTTTTTACTTGGAATAAAAATCACGATTATACATTTTTTTTCACAATTTTACAAAAATAATTGGGCTAACTTTACTGGTTGTTTGTTTTTTTTTTTTTTTTTTTTTTCATTAAAGTAATTTTTTTCCAAAAAAATGCATTGAAAGACCACTGCGCAAATACAGTGTAACATAAAATATTGCAACAACCACTATTTTATTCTCTATGGTCTCTGGGACTTGTAGTTTCGCAACAGCTGGATGGGCCACCAGTTTGAGACCCCTGCTCTACCAGTTCTATACTAAAAAAAAAAAAAAAATACCATCTCTCTCTATAGGTGTGTGTGTGTGTGTGTGTGTGTGTGTGTGTGTGTGTGTGTGTGTGTATACATACATACATGCATACATACAGTCTTTTCCTTTGACAAATTGTTACAATGTTTAGACTTGGTTCCACTGCTAAGGAATGTTGTGATTCTTGGCAGACTGCCCCGTTTTTTTTTTTTTTGTTCTTTTAATGGCTGTGGCTTCAGAAGAGCAGAGAGATTTCTTTGCATAGCAAGAATCCTGAAACACTTTTGTCAAGATTGCAACGGGGAAATAATTGCGATAACGATTGTTCATGATCAATCGTGCAGCTCTAGTACCTGGCAAACAGGTACCTGTTGCCAAATGTGGCACCAAAGGGGTGGGGGGGGGGGGAATCAAACAAGCAGAGCTTCCACTTTTGAGTGGAACTCCACTTTAAGGTTTGTTTAGTAGGGTGCCTGTGAATCGTTTCTTAAGGTTATGAAATTGCGAATAGTCCCATTCAACTTGATGTGGCGAAAAGATGGTTTCCTTAGTTCTGATGAGTGTCAGGAGCACACCTCAGCATTTATAGTTATACAAATAACTGTTAAAGCATATGGTTACATAGAGGTAAGGTTGAATAAAGACAATAGTCCATCCAGTTCAACCTGTGTAGGTGTACATGTGTCAATGTCTATAATAATTTTCCATATCCCTGTATGTTGTGTTCACTAAGATGCACATCCAAGAGTCTTTTTAAAAGATCAATACTCCCCGCTGACACCACCAATTTGTGGAAGAGAGTTTCACATCTTTATCTCCCTGATAGTGGAAAAAAAAACCTACGCAGCTTTAAGCGGTTCTGCACACATTTCATTTAGTAAATCTCTTTGCCTTCCAAATCAGGCAGAGTACTAAATGAAGTGTTTTTTTTTTTTTTTCCACTTACCTTGTAATCGTTGACGTTCTTTCCTCTGTCTCTTCGGCGGTGGGCGGGGTCTCTGCGTCGAATCTCGTCACGCCGCACTCCCCTGGGATCTGGTGTCATTGATCCCAGGAGTCAGTGCGAGATTTCGGCCACATCTTTCGAAATCTCGCGAGATGACGGCAGATGTGCCGAAATCTCGCGAGATTTCGGAGAACGTGAGCTGCACTTTGCCGTTACTGCGCATGCGTGAGATCGGCGCAGTAACGGTGGTGCATGCTGGGCCATCTGAAGTGCCTGTGTGGTTTCACATGCCCACAGGCAAGATGGCAACCAGCAGGAGGTATTTTTATAACTTATTTTAGATGACGAAAACCGGCAGCAATGAGATAGTGAATCGGAACATGTGAGTACTTAAAAAACATCTTGTAATCCATTGCATTCCACAAAAAAAGACAGTGCAGAACCGCTTTAATGTTAAATCGCTTCTCCAGCATTCTCCTTGTGTCGCCCTGTGTCCTCTTACACTCCCTGTGACTGAATAGTTTTCTTCCTATGCTGGGATCACCACTAAGGTATTTGCAATCCTATCTCCTCTCATGCGTCTCTTCTCCAGGAAAAATTGATTTAGTGCTCGTCATTCCTCCTAATTGAAGTCCTCCAGTCCACTTATTTAGTTGTCCTTCTCTGGACTCGCTCCAGCACATCCTTTCTGAGGATTGGTGCCCAGAGCTGGACAAAATACTCCAGATGTAGCTGAACCAGAGTTTTATAAAATGGCAGGATTATCGTTTTATCTCTGGAGTAAATTCCCTTTCTCGCCTCACCTTCCAGGACGGCAACACATGAGATAATGGGCTCTTCCGTACAGGAAACGCAATCAGTTCATAGCTGTTAAAAGGCCCCACCGTCCCCCTTGTCCCTCCGTATTGATTGTTTCTCCTACAGCGAAACATTTATTATTTTCTCTGCCGAAAGACTAAAAGAGTCGGATGGTACCCCTGTGAGCCAGGTTCAGGAATGCCGGTAAAGGAATGCACTAACCTGCCGCTTCAAGCTTCTCACAGGTCGCCCCAGGGTGTGGTGCAGACAGTCTTGGTGTTTCTAAGGTTCCCCCACAATTGCACGCTGCTCAGTAGGTTGGGTCTGCTCCCATCCTCCCCTGTGTACAGCGGGCGCCATTACCGGGAGCCCAGAGGAAGTAAGACACCAGGGGGAGGACACTTGTGCACTCCGAGCCTCGCTCTGAAACTGGGACTTCTGGTCAGGGCAGGAAGAGGCGGAGTATGCCCAGCACAACCCAGGAAGTGGAAATAAAGCATGGAGGAGATGCCACACACATGTGGCTATGGCGGCTGGAGGTTCCCTGTCTTATCTCAGGACCCAGCGAGCTGCAAGGAGTGGAAAGTCTGCTGTTACCCACCTCATGGAAAAAAAGGCTGGCAAGGCAGCACAGGTGGCTGCAGGCAAGAGCAAGTCAGGGCCCAGTAAGTGCGTTCTGCCTATTATGTGGAGTGACACCAGCCTTCTACATCTGCTAGCACTAGTGCCAGTAAAGTGCAGTAACTGCAGAGAAAATTTATCTAAATCTCACACCTAGCCATTTTGTTACCATTGTATTAACAAACTGGCTGGGAACGAGGCCTCAGGTCTAATGAAAGATTTTCTGAAATCTTTTTAAAACAGATACTGGCCAGTATACAATCTTTTTGCACCTCTGCAGCCGCTCTCCAGGTGGCAGATGCAGAGGAGATTCCCCCTAAAGAGGGCCCCTCCTCTCAGAGCGTTCTCTCCAGACCAGGGCCAAGTGCTTTTTTGTCAAACTCTTAGGGCCTTCCCCCAGCTCAGGCTAGGGAAGAGGATGAGATAGAAGCAGAAAGCCAGGCAAAATCTGAGCCCAGTTCAGAGGAGAAGACTGATATGGGCACGGCTAGTGACGTGGAAAGCATCAAACTAAACGGACATCTCTTTGGTCTAGAGGACTTGGTGAGATTCCTTCAAGCGATTTTTATGCCACTGAAGAGATCCCTGAACCAACTAAGGAAACCTCGGCACAAGATAAAATGTATAGGGGGGGTTGGTTAAAAACCAGTCAAGGTTTCCCATACACCAGTCCCTCAATGATTTAGTGCTTCAGGAATGGCAGTCTACTGAGCCTGGTCAAACCTAAAACTTGGAAAAGAAGATTCCCCTTCAAATAGGATTTAGCGAAAAAAAATCCTAAAGGTCCCAAAATTGGACACCACTCTCTCCCAGGTGACACCAGGTGACAAAAAGGTCTGACCTCTCCTTTGAGCACATGGGGGACATCCGAGATGCTATGGATCCTTCGAAGGGTCCTTACTGTTTGAGCTGGTTCTTGATAATGTTTTGTCCAGGTCCTCCGACGGGCAAGAAATTTCCTGTCAAACCCAAAAGGGAAAGGTACAGAAATTTTTATTTATTTTTTGATGCCCCTCAGAACGAAATGAGAAAAGAGCTAAGAGAATCCAGCAGGTAGTGGAGGTACTGCAGAGGTAGGAAAAAAGGCAATTTTGCTCTTTCCTGTTACAGTAGCCCAAAACGCCAAATATTCCAAGGGACGCCAGAATCAAGGTGGTGGGGCGACAGTCTCAACTTGTTCACCAGTGGGAGGAAATTTTGGACAGTTCGTACATCATTCAGCTGATCAAGGAAGGCTCCCGCCTAGAATCCTCAGCAAAGCCCCGCTTACGATTACGGTAACTCATCCTCCCAAGGATGCATTAAAAACAAAGCCCTACTAGAAGGGATTCAGGAACTGGTGGAACAGCAGGTAGTGGTACCAGTACCAAAAAGCCAGCAATACCAAGGCTTTTACTCCCATATTTTCGTGGTACCTAAACCATCAGGGAAGTATCGCCTGATCATAAACCTCAGGAACTTAAACAGATTCCTAGACTACAAGAGGTTTTCCATTAGTATTTACTCGGTACGAAAAAACCTGCTAAAAGACGTCTTTATGACCAATCTGGATCTCAGGGATGCCTATTTGCATGTCCTGATCCACTGGAGATACGCGGTGGTAACCCAGAAAGGGACTCGCCATTGGCAATTCAGGGTCCTCCCCTTCGGCTTAGCAGCCAGTCCAAGGATCTTCACTAAGATCCTTGCTGAAGCAGTGGCCTATCTGCACCTCCAGGGAATAGCGTTAATACCTTACCTGGAGGACCTGCTCATCTCTGATCCTTCAGATGCTCAGGTAGAGACAGATTCCCAAAGGGCAATTTCAGTCCTGCAGAAGTTAGGCTGGCTGGTGAGTGTGGAAAAACCATCCCCAGTACTGGCTCAGATCCAAACCTACCTAGGCTATCGAGTAGATTCACTGATCCAAACGCTCTTCCTCCCAAGGGAGAAGGTGGAGAAACTAGTTGCAGCTGCCAGAAGGCTGATGAACGCCCCCGTGTGTTCCAGGAGAGATATTCTCAGGGTCCTGGGACTCGTGTCAGCCAGCAGTTGCTTGGGTGCAACTGCATTCCAGAGACCTTCAATTTTTTTTCACCTTTCCTCTTGGGACAAAAGGAACAAATCCCTAGACAAAAGTTTAGCCATGACTCCTCAGGTAAAATATTCCCTGGAGTGGTGGTTAGTCCCAGAAAATCTGGAAAAAGGCAAACCGTGGGATCCACGGATGCAAATGCCTGAGATTGGGGAACCCACCTAGGAAAAGCCACCTGGGACAAAGGGGTAGCAAGATCCTCTTCCAACCTCAGGTAGCTCAGTGCAATTGGCGAGGCCTTAAGGGCCTTTCAAGGCAGAGTCTTGGGGCAAGAAATCCAGATTTGCTCAGAGAACGCCACGGCAGTAGCCTACCTAAACCACCAAGGGGGAACCAGATCCAAAGCCCCTTTGGACTTGGCAAAGGAGATTTTGAGCTGGGCCGAGCACTCCCACTGTCAGCAGTCTACATAAAGGGGGGGGACAATCGGGAAGCAGACTTCCTCAGTCACCAACCTGTCAGACTGGGAGCTGAACCCCAAGGTATTCCAGACATTAGTCCAAAGATTTGGGTGCCCAGAAATAGGCCTCTTTGCCAGTTTTGAGAACAGGAAGGTAAAGAAGTTGTTCTCCCTCTCTTGGTAAAGAGTCAGAGGGCCTGGATGCCCTAGCCCAGGAATGGAAGTTCCAATTGGCTTTACGCTTTCCCTCCTCTGGCACTGATACCTCGAGCCATTCAGAAACTCAACCGGACTTCTGGACTTACTCGCTCAGGGTCCAGTGTTGCACCCCAGACTGCAGTTCTTCCATCTGACGGCCTGGTTAGTGAGCGCCAGATCCTCTGAGATAAAGGCTGCTCAGAGTGATAGATGCTCCTCTTGAGCAGCAAACCAGTAACCAGAAAGATCTACTTTAAAGTATGGGGAAACTATTTGTACCTGGTGTAAGCAAAAACAGGTTGTTTTTACCTCAATCCCCATAATCCTAGAATTTCTTATGGATGGGGTAGAGAGGGGTGTGGCAGTGAACACTCTTCGGGTATAAGTGGCTACGCTTTCTGTTTTCTTTGCTGCTAGGTTAGCAAAGGAATCCTTAGTTAAAAGGTTTTTGGAATCATTATGGAATGTGTCAGAGGTTGATTGTTAATTAACCTGTATCTGTAGTTACTGCTGTCTATTAGTAGGGTGTTAACCTTAAACTTGAAGGGATACCATGAACATGTGTAATTTTAATTTAACCATGGCATAGATAACGGTTGTATTTGTCGGTGATGAAGACCATTTTTTTTTTTATTGATTGAGATTCTCTCAATCCTGCTTTTGACTTTCTGAAAACCTAAGGTAAAGGATTTACTGGCCTTTTAAAATAATTTGGTCTTCTTGTATTAAAAATATACTTAATCCAAATACACTTCCACTTGGGTTGATCAAAGTTTTTTTTTTTTTCTTCCCCCCCCTGAAATGTATTGTTTGCAATGAGGTCAGCCATGATTTAGATTTGGGAGGCTAAGCTGATTTCTCTTTTTCACAGGATCGATATGATGAGGAGATTGAGGTGTACAAGCATCACTTGGAACAGATGTTCAAACTCTGCCGGCCATGCCAGACTGCTGTTGAATTTTATATCAAGCATCAAAACCGGCAGCTGAGGGCGATCATGCTGAACCACCAACTGAAACGAAGAGAGGTGGACAAAGGTTATGTACAGGTAGGTAGACGAGACGTTGCTTATAAATTATGTAATGTAAAAATTTTGGAAAACCCACCATAAAGTTTTGACTAGCAAGAAAACAACCTGTTTAGCTCTGGAAACGGTGGCATGTGCTGACGCTGGACTGGTTATAGGGGTTCTGGCCTGCCCCTGAATGGCATAGAAAACTGGAGCTAAAGCAAATGCTGTGTGGCAGAGTGTTATTACTTGACCATCCCAATGTCGCGTTACACTTTGCCTTCCGCTAGCATAGTGCCCCACAAAACTTTAAAAGGTGTTCGTTTAAGACTTGCATTGTTAAGGAGAAGGTGCTCTTTCCTCATATCAATGTTGGATGTTGGTGGGGAACCTCTTTGATCCTTGTCACAATGCTTGTTAATTTTAATGTCTTCTTGTGTCTTTCAGAGTTTTTCCACTTCCTCGTGGATGCGGGTTCCTGTGCCAGTCATTGTCCTGCGCTTTCTGGCATTCCTCAGCTGCATGTTCCTAGTTTCTGTGGCCTGGTTGGGTTCCAGGGATCTGTTCCCTCCTTCCTTGACAAAAACTTCCCGCTTTGAAGCACACATCGGGAACACCTCTGAGCCAGATGTGAGACAGCCAACTTTCTGGGAGGAGGTGCTCGATCTCCTCCCTGAGCATACGCTGGAGAGAATTAACGAAGCATGTCACTTTGGGCGAAACCATCAAGATGGCTTGGTGGTCTTGGGTCTCTTGGCTTGTGTCTTCGCCATGGTTTTAGCCGGTCGACTCAGGTCAGTCTTTCCAAGGTTTTCTTTTTTTTTTTTTCAAAATTTTAGGCATGTTCAATAGGTACAGAGTAACCAGACATTTTGGTCAACATGACAACTAAAGTCTGATATCCTGCTATTACTCTATTAAATAAGGCAACTTGTGGTGCCTGTCAGTAACTTTGTCTCCAGATAATTTTTATTGACATTTGGGATCCCCTCGATCCCAGCTATATTATAGACTTTGACCTCTGGCTCTTAACTCATCCTTACCCTCTTACGTTTAACAATTCAATGCCTGCCCCTGAATGGCTGGTTAAGGCTGTCACATTGGCCTGGTAAATGGTGGGAGGTGGGGCTTAATTTTCCGGTGGTGCACAACATGAGGCCTGTATTTATTGTTCTTCTTGAATGGAGACACTTCCCATATGCTTTGTAACTTTTTTGAATTTCCTTTTACTTGGATGAGAGAATTCCTGTTCTGGTGATGACCTTTCACTGCCTGACAGTGTCACTAAGGCAGGAAGTGAGGGAAGAATATCCTAGTGGGCACAGACAGCTGTAAACTGAGGTTACCTAAACCTAAAGTGACATTTTTTAATTTGAACGCTAACTATGCTTAAAAATGCTCCCACCCCCCTCCTGTTGCCTGTTTATAAAAAGATCTGTCAGGCAGCACTCGGCTGGGTATTCCAGGAGCCGTAACGTTACTCAGACACCCATGTCCCAGCAATTATCGGTGATCCCTCCTCTCCCCTGCAGAATCTGTTCATGGACATCTGGGATCTGGAGCTGTGGGATCATGTGACCGGACCAAGGCAGACTTAAAATAGGTGTCTATACAGATACCCACAGAATAGGTAGCCAGAGGGGGGGAGGATTTTTTTTTAAGCATACTTTATACATGGGTACATGTTGGGTATTGAATTAATTTTCAAACTCATAATTTGGCTACTTTCCAGTATTCTCTTGCAGATATACAAGATCTAAAAAAATCTATTTATTTTTGTTTTTAGGATGCGGCGGGTTGACGCTTGTGCGTCCTTCCTGTGGACACTGGTGACAGGCATCTATCTAGCAGAAACCTACCTTCTGAGTGAATCCCCAATCTGGCTCGACACTGCCAAGCTTGGCACAACATCCTTGTGTTGCCTGGTCGGTTTTGCCTCTGCGGTGGCCACGCGGAATGCAACAAGTCAAAGGAGACAGCGGCCACGAAGGTCAGATCAAGAACAGTGAACCCTGGGACCAGAAAAATCACACTTCCCACTGTCAGCTGTTCATTGTACATCTGTCCACTCCTACTCTACTCTCTCTCCCGTCCATCACTGTCCTCCAGTTGTCTCTGTGCGGTTCAGTATTAGAATCAGCCAAAATCTTCAGTGCCATTTTATTGGTTTTATGTTAGGCTGGTTCCATGCACTTCCTGGTCTCTTCTTATTGGTTGTCTGGCTATAGCTAGTAATATGACTGCCCTTAACAGGAGACTCCTCTCAGGAAATGTCATTGACCTTTTTAAAGGGTTTGTGCACCTTTTTTAGATTACTTTTTTTATGGCTTGATCTTGCTGACTAGGTTGACTATGTATGACAAAAGTAGAGCGTAACTACAATCTTGTTGAATAAAGTGTACCTGTAGTTGAAGGTCTTCTGTCTGTGACCCTTATTGGGAAGATTTTCTCTCACTTCTTGGACCAGGTAGCGACAGCCATTGGAACATGAAGTAGGAGGGAAATCTTCATAATATGGGCAAGCAGTGAATCTCTTGACTGTTTCTAACTCTTCCACTTGCAATCCAAAACTAATATAAAGAATTTCCCCAGACCTCTACTTTTTAGGCTGGGTTCACACCTATGCGAATTGGATGCGGGTCCCCCCCCCCCCGTCTTTTGGTTTCTGTTTTCAGGGCCAAATTCAGACGAAAATTTGAACCTGATCCGCCCCTGAATTCAGGCGAAAATTCGAACCTGATCCGCCCCTGAAATGGACCCCTGCTGCCAGCCGCATCCGTTGGAGGTGTGAGCCCAGCCTTATAGCTTGTAAACCACCCCCCCAGTACTCAATATCCTATACCTACAGTTGCCTTTCCATTAGGTCTGTTTTCTCTTCAAGGGGTCATGGGAGCTCCAATACCCAGGCCATGCAGTTAAGCATCCCAGCAATGCTGTTAAAATTTAGTTTTTCAATCTTCCCAGATTGCTTTTTGGCCCTAGTATTATGGGTAGCCTGATTGGCCAATAGGTGTGAGTGGGAAGAGTTCAACCATCCTAGCACTGGTTGCCATTTGCTTGGGGGTTCGTGGCCGCTGGGACGGAGAAAAAAACGAAGTTTGTATTTGCACCTGCTGTTGTATCTGAAAAAGCAGCTTGTGGTAACTACATGTACACTTTAAAGTCCTCCAGGCATGAGAAAACCCCTTAGGCATAGTTTAATCAATTTCATCTCAGCTACTTAAATCCATAGGCAGCTATATTTTAACCAATGATGAATAACCATTGAGAATCATGATTATTTTTCTTGGGATCTCATCTTTTTCATGTGATTTGTGTGTAATCCTTTTTTTAAGCGAGTTTTTTTTTTTTTCTTTTGTATTTAGCTCTGAGCACTAAAACCTACTTTTGTAGCCTATAATAGGGGTGAACTAGGTAGTTTTAATTTCAAACGTTCATTCATGTGTGCCATTTTAATAAGTGATCAGATCACCAAGAAGTGTTGTGTTTATGGTTTCCTACAAATCCCCTTTACACTAATTTATTTTTTTTTTTCTCTCAAATACATTTTTTACCTGACATTTTGCTGCATCTAATCCAAGCAATATAAAATTGGCCTTAAAAGTTTGATAAACCAGTCTTGGGCAGGCCATAGACCGAGAGATCGCTTGATTCCCCTATCAACACAGGCAGTGTTGGGAGAATTCCTCTTGCAGGATCTTTTGTGTTCTCCAGGTAGGGGCGCCGTCCAATGGCAATAATTGCTTGCTAAAAATCTAACATGCTGATTGTACCCAAGTTGGTTGATGGATTGACTTGGGTACAATAACCAACCCACACATGGATCAAATCTCAGCCGGTCCCTGCTGAACTGGCCAAAATTCGAACCAGCTATGGCCGACTTTAAAAGCCGTGTCTGTCCAAAACTAGCGTTTTGGTTGTGTGTGGATACTGATGGGCATTTATCCATTGGTTCTTTGTACCTCAGACTCCAGGTTTAAGATTTTCTGCTGGTGTTGCCCTCCTCTTGCTGTGTCTTCCACTATGTAAATATAACAAGGGGGGTTGGGTTCTGGCCTTTTGTGCTAAGATCCCACCTTCAGAGTCCCTGAAAATTACACTAAGCTTTAGTGATTTAAAACTCTAAACAACCTTTCTTGATCTTTTGAAGATCACAGAAATCTTTGCTGTGAGCATGTGAAGCCCACATCAGACTGGATTTTCTGGTTTGGTCAGAGACATATTTGGCCACATACATTTGCACAGTAGTGGCTACTCGGGGCTGAAACAGCCAAATCTGCTGCTGGTTGGCTACTGTTCAACTGTTTTAACTAGAACTAGATTATGACCTTCATACAGTTTAATATTGGCTAGGTACACTTTCAAGTAACCATAATGTGGTGGTTTTGTAGGTGCTAGAATAATCCCAGTCAAATGTGAGCTTGTTGCCTTTATAAAATTTTTGTGAAATATTTGTTAAAAAATATTTGGCACATCTCAGAGGTAGGTTGTAAAAGTTTTTTTTTTTTTTATTTTTTTTTTGGATAAGTTCGCCTTTGTAAAAAAAAAAAAATAGCACATCTTTTTGCAGGTTAAAAAAAACATGTTTTTAGTAATTTTTTTTTTTTTTTTGTTTGTTTACTAGGAGCCTGCAAAGCATCGCACCTGTGAACAGCATATCGCAGGTACAATGCAGGACTCCTACAGACTGGCAGGTTAGGCTATCTGCTCGTACGGCCAGGCAGGTACACCATGACGGGAAGAAACCATGAACGCTCAACAGTGCCTTGGTAGTTCATTAAGTATTACCAGCTGCAAAGGCTTTTAATACTAGTTCTCCCATTCGCAGAACCCTGAGCCCCACACGGCCACGTTTATATAAAAAAAAAAAATTGTGACTGCAAGTTCAGGGTAGAGGCGGTGGGTCCGGGAGGGGCTGCTGCTGTGGGAACATGTTACATGTTCCCAAAGGTGAACTTGTCCTTTAATTTTTGCAGAACAGTTGGTGCATTAACAGAAGCATCCACAGATAGGGAATGTCTGCTATTCATGTTGCTGTTTGGGCTTCAACTGAAGTATGCTGAGATCTGTAGTTTGCAATAATACGTGGGGGAAGGGAATTGTGGCGCACAGCCCTTAATCACTGAATAGGGTTCTGCAAGTTTTGGTGCTTTAGCAAGTTGCAACACGTGGCTGTAGTCAAATTTTGTATTTCTATATATTCATTTTTGTTTGCAATGAGCACAATTTTTTTTTTATCATGACTAAAAATGGCACAAAATGTATTATCTAGTATTGAAGTAGAAGTAGAGTATAATATATATGATTCTTATGATGTTGGTGTTATTCGTACTTAATTATTTAATCATTGTATTTATCCTTGGTGCACTTGGTAGATTAAAGCACGATAATATATCTTAATTTTGCATTTGTTTGCATACATCATTTTTGTTTTCTGGGTAGTTGGATGGGAAGCTGAACAGCTGTTTAATTTCAAGAATTTTACCTGTTATTGATTGGAGAGTACTGCATGATATCCTACAGAAATTAAGAATTTTCACACTAAATTAGATTGCACCCAGCAAGCAAATGTAAGAACACCACTACATGGACCATAATACTACAAGGTAGAAAGTGAAAGCCTGCTTTCTCCAAACTACCTTTTTAAGTCTTTATATTTTTTTGGTTTGTCCTCCTACAATCTGCCTACAGGGAAAATGTGGTTGAGGAAATGGGGAAACCACTATCAAGAGGATCATTCCAACCAATATTCTCCTGATGGGTGAAGTCCTTTGGGCTAACTTACTCACTGGTCCCAGTGATTGGGGATCCCCCAGCTCTGTTATTGCCTACCTAGGAGTCTTTTTCTGCTGACATGCCTGCATCCTCCTTACTATCAATGGACCTGGTAAGGAGCTTGGCCACGGGGGGTTTTGGCACAATGTCCCCAAGACATATAAAGACAATGTTTGTAATCTCCTCATCTTCCAAGAAACGGAATATTGGTTTGGTTGGTCAGACCCATTATCTAAAATTTCTACATTGTTTTGGGGGTTTTCATTGAAATTTGTATTCCAAGTTTGAGGGTTTGCTACCCTTTCCAGAACCAAATTCTAGTTTAAGCCCGGGTTCACACTATAACCCGCTGCGGATCGCACAGGTGCGCTGTGCGTCTCTGTTCCCTGTTTCAGGGCCGATTCTATGCCTGAATTCGGCCCTGAAACGGAGCCAAAGACGCAGCCGCCCGGAGATATGTGAACCGGCTCCATAGGGAGCCAGTCACATTCTCCTCCTATGCGCACATCTAATTCGCATAGGTGTGAACCCAGGCTAAAAAAATACTACCTGAGCTCTCTTGGAACAATGAGGTTGATTTACTAAAGGCAAATATACCGTGCAGTTGCTCTAGATATTCAGGGAAGCTCTGCTGATTTTCTATCATCCAATCGTGTGCAAGCAAAAACTCTGTATTTTCCTTGCATGTTTCCCTCGGATCTAGAGCAACTGCACTTGTCGGTGCACAGACTATCTACCTTTTTAGTAAATCAACCCCAGTGTATATCTGCAAGAGGTGATGTTTTTCAACTTCTAGGTGGCAGCAGAGGGGAGATAAGTAGCACTGGTAATTTACTTCTGCCACGGATACGTGAATTCAGTGCCAAAAGGACAATTTTAGAAACCACCAGTCCATACTGGAGTGACATCTGTTCTTTAACACTTAAGATTTATCTTCAAATCCTTTTTTTTTATTTTTTATTAAACAACTTTTTTTATTATACACACTGTATACATTTACAGCCACTTAACACCCCCAACCCCCCCCCCCCCCACAAAAAAAAAAACTGTAAATCACCCTAGATAAAATATACATTTTTATATCAAAACCATGATTCTTTCAATCGCTTTTCTAAGGATAAAATCTTTTTTGCTTAGATTTTCAGTTATTTTGGAATGCAAGCCCTTAATGCCTCAATTTTTTAAAGCATTCCATTAATCGTGGCTTCAGGATTTCCTTCCGTTTTATCTGTGGAATGGATTTTCCTTGTTCAGAGATTGCGCTGCCACTCATGTATGCTCCAAAGTGTTACTTGTGGAATTTTTATTTTTATTTTTTTTGCATTTTTATGAATGCAAAATATACAAACCCATTTACCTAATTGTAACCCATAAGATGCACACAAATCAGACCTCATAATATCCTAAATATCGCTAGGATTTATCAAAAAAAAAAAACTATAATCGCATCTAATAAAGCAGGAAGAGTCAATGGCAAGGAGCAACAAGGGAAAACCCTTTGAACCTATACACTTTATAAACCAACATTACCATTTGAATTCCCTTTTAATTGCAAAACAGGCAAAATGTAAACCATCAATAATCCTCCCCTTGTACAACCAAAGATTTCCTTCCATTTCATCGGTGGAATGTATTTTCCTTGTTTAGAGACTATGCTTCCACTCATGCATGCTCAGGAGCATTGCTTGTGGAATGTTTTTTTCTTCATTGTTCTCAAACTGCATGCAGCTTCAAATTTAAGTGTCGAGCTGATCGAAATATGTGGGTTGCCATCGATGAACACTTTAAAAATGCTGGCTTTCATGCTGATGCAATGGCTTCAATACTTGATTAAGGCACTGACTTGGAACATGTTTGAAAAAGCAGAAGATCTGACTTCCGTGCTGCATGCTTGTTCTGGGTGAGGGACTCCAAGAGTATTAGAGGCGACCATGTTATGAGCATGTGCAGAGGTAGTAGCCTTCATAGTTCTGTCAGCACAGGTTCCCTTTAAAAAGCTTGCCTGCGATTACTTTATGTATGTAAATCTTTTCCCAGGTGCATGTAGACAGGTTCCTATAGCTGGCTCCAGAACCCTGAACACTGTTATTCAAACCTTACCCTCAACCTAGATTTTTAAGGCTTGTAGAAACATTGGATGCCCTCAGCAACAACCTGTTTACAACTAAAATACATGAGGTCTATACAGAGTCACACTGACTTTATTTACACTTGTTTTTCCCTCTGTCATATTCACTTCAGAGTGAATATGACAGGTGGGGAGGAGGTATTCTATCACCAGAAAGGCTTACCTCATAGGTAGTGTAAATGTCTCCTAAGTGTAGACTGTTTAGGAGATATTTACATTACATGCAGCCAGTGACATTACGGCCATCCGTGCCTTTCCTTCTGAGCCCTGTGCCGCGAATGGCGGCTCCTGCATGGAAGTGATGTTATCGCGGCTCCAGCCAGTCAGACCCGGAGCCCGCAAACGCAGGAAGCAAGACGGGTGAAAATGGAAGCGGCTGCAGCGCTGACATCACAGCGCTGGAACAGCTTCATTTTAAGGTAGGTTTCACATAATGTGCTTGTATTGGATGCATACTAGCACATTATGACTTTACCATGCAGGGGGGGGGGGGAAAGGGCAGCAGTATACAACTTTCACACTGAGGCTGTATACAGCGCTCCCAAAATGCCGCTTCTTTGGGGTTAAAAGCGCTGCTTAAACGAGCGACGCTTTACCGCTAATGCAATGTAAAAAAAAAGGGGTCTTAAGCTCCACACCAGCTCACTCCAACTGCGTGGATTGTAGGGTGCCACCATCCAGATGAGTTGTTTGGCGGCATCATTTACACTGGAACTGATAAACCTGCATTTATATGCGTTTGTTTATTATTAAATGCATTTCTAAATGCGTGTAATTTTTATTTATTTTTTTCAAAAATGCCATTTACAATACACATTTACCTCCTAGTTGTATAGTCAGCTGCATTTTAGAGAATGGAATTCTCCTGCATCCAGACTCTGTTTAGACACTCTATAAACCTGCTTTACTTTAAATGTGATCTGGGAGGCAAAAAAGTCTATACTTCCCAGATAACATCTCCTGCATTTTAGAAAAGATAAACGTAGGCATGCCAGTGTGAATGAGGTCAAAGGCTTTATTCACACTGGCAATGTTACACCTAAAATTATATGTACTGTGTGTTCACCCTGCGCTTGGTGCAGTCAGTTTAGTGGCATTTAGAGAAAATTAGAGTTCCGTGCATCCAGGGTCTGGTGAGACACTATAGATCAGTGCTCGACGAATACCAGGCGCTAGGTCGCATTGGCGACTAGAATTAGCGACCTGGCGCCTGGGGCAGCACAGCTGGGGGTATCCTGTCTCCATAGTGCGCCGCGCCCCCCCCCCCCCCCCCCGCGCGATCGCGATGGGCCGCGCCGGCCGGTAATTTAGGCCCCGGCTTTGCGGCCTTGTGCAGTCCTATGGTACCTTCTAGAATCTGGCGCCCTCTTGTGGTGGCCGTTGGTATGACACCCAGCAATGTTAATGGAGCAATTTTTTATTTTCACTGCCTGCCTAACTCCTTCACTTAGAACCCCCAAACAATATATATATATTTTTTTCTAAAACCCTAGAGAATAAAATGGTGGTCGTTGCAATACTTTCTGTCACACCATATTTGCGCAGCAGACCTACAAGCACACTTTTTTGGGAAAAAAAATACTTTTTTTAATTAAAAAATAAAACAGTAAAGTTTGTACAATATTTTTTAATATTATGAAAGATAATGTTACGGCAAGTAAATTGATACCAAACATGTCTCGCTTCAAAATTTTGCCCGCTCGTGGAATGGCGACAAACTTTTACCCTTTAAAATCTCCATAGGTGAAGTTTAAAAAATTCTACAGGTTGCATGTTTTGAGTTACAGAGGATGTCTAGGGCTAGAATTATTGCTCTCGCTCTACCGATCACGGCAATACCTCACATGTGTGGTTTGAACACCGCTTTCATGTGCGGGCCCTACTCTTCTGCAAGCTCGGCAGGATGGGCGTGTTTAAAATTATTTTTTTTTTTTATTTTAACTTTCACTGTTCCTTTGAAAAAAAAAATTGTCACTTTTATTTCTATTACAAGGAATGTAAACACCCCTTGTAATAGAAAAAAGCATGACAGGACCTCTTAAATATGAGATCTGGGGGTCAAAAAGACCTCGGATCTCATATTTACACTAAAATGCAAAAAAAAAAAAAAAATGCCATTTGAAAAAAAATAATAAAATGTTCCTTTTTTAAGAGCTATGGGCAGAAGTGACGATTTGAAGTCGCTTCTGCCCTGCAATGACTTGGAGACAGGCGGGGGCCATCTTCCCCTCACTCGTCTCCATGTTGTAAAAAGAAAACCTGGCTCCTAACTTTTTTAGCTGGCTCCTAGATTCCAAGCAAATTTGTCAAGCCCTGCTATAGATGCATGCAAACATGTCTCAAAGCAGAAACCTCTAAATCGGGAGGTCTCCATAATGTTTTTTTAAAGAAAAGGCCAGTTTACGCTGTCAAAATTTAGGGGGGGGGGAGGGGGTGGTCAGCGGAAGTAGAAAATGTCTCGGGCTTGGTCAGCGGAAGTAAAAAAAAATGTTATGCCCCGTACACACGTTCGGATTTTCCGACAACAAATGTTGGCTGTGAGCTTGTTGGCGGAAAGTCTGGCTGTGTGTATCCAATCGTGTGTACGGAGCATTACAGTGCAGGTGGCCAGTAGGAGAAATCCCATCATTTGATGTCAGTGGGAGGACCCATTGTTTGGTGTCAGTGGGAGGACTAGTGACCCATTGTTTGGTGTCAGTGGGAGGAATAGTGACCCACATTGATGAAAGAAACGGTGCCTTGAAGGCCGCATAATGGCAAGCAAAGAGCCGCATCTGGCCCGCCGGCCACAGTTTGGAGACCACTGATACAGGAAAAAGTGACTTGGAAAGCATACGTTTATACTTTTCTGATAACTTCCTCTGTGTTTTAGAAAAGCTATATGCAGGGGTACCAGTGTGAATGAGGCCTAAAGAATGACAAGAAGAGCATTATTAAAATTTGTGATTAAAGATTATGTGCTGTGAATATAGGATACGTTTCAGTTCCTGCATTTTACATTTGAATGATCATGTGGGATCATGTCTTTAGTCAAAAAGCTTGTCTGTTCTTTGCTCCCTATTTTACTTCCAAACGCCAGATTTATTGCAGCAGTAAACACATTTTTCTTGCCATTTTGGACCCTTCTAGGGCTATAATGGTCACTTCTGAAACCAAAAGCCCCAATTTTTGCATGTTCCATAAGGCTTGTGGGTTTGCATTGCAACCTCTTTCCACGGGTTGAGTTGCAGGAGAAGGGTCTGTGTGTTTCGCTGCCTACATAGAGGCAGGCATATGTCTTTGAGATCTCTATGTACAATTCAAAGGGGTAGATTTTTCTAAAACTGGTTCAAAATCTGGTGTAGCTGTGCATGGTAGCCAATCCTTCTTTTTAACTTCAACTTGTTCAATTAAGCTTTGACATAAAAACACTGGAAGGTGATTGGTTTCTAATGCAGAGCTGCACCAAATTTTGCACTCTAGTGTTTGAAAAAAGTTTTGCCTTAATTTACCATTTTGTATAGAGTGGAGATTGATTAGACTGTCGTTTTTTTTATTGCTGTCTGTCCCGGTGATGGAAAATCTCCACAATGGGATATAGATGGCGGGAAAAAAAAATCTTGACGGGTTAAAACCCTCCTGTGCTCTATCCAAAATGAAGAAAAAAAAAAAGTTTTGCCTATAGTTTTACTTTAACCCCAATGTCCTCATTAGCATCAAATATGCAAGTGTTTTGATCATGCTGCTTGGATGTAGAACATCTTGATGGTTTTGTTGCTTGAATTTTGTTTTATGAATGCTTCTCCTTTTTTTTTTTTTTTTATATAGGTTTTTTGAGGTTATAAGACACTCTGTAATTTGTGGTTTTCACATGCAATCTGCATCCATTATGTAAACAGCAACCCTGTTTCTGCATCAGAGAATGTTTGACTGTTTTAATGTGCATGTCTACAGATATACATAAAACAGGCTTTTTTTTTTTTGCTTGGGTAATAGCCACAAGGTTTCAGACAATTTTTTTATTTTATTTTTTCCTGAAAACTAGTGGCATCACTGAGGCTCCGAACCCTGGGATGACTTAACAAAACTGGAGAGTGCAAAATTTGGTGTAGCTCTGCGTGTTAGCCATTCGGCTTCTAACTTCAGCTTGTTCAAATAAACTCCAAAGTAAAAAAAAAAATGGAAGTGGATTGGTTTCTTTGCAAAGCTGCGCCAGATTTTGCACACTCTAGTCTTAGTAAATCAACCCCGGTGTCACAAGTTCCATGCGGAACATAGACGTTTCTAGGACTTGTTTTCAGAATCTGAATATTCAGTCTTTAATAACTCCTGTAGGCTTAACTATGAAAGGGTTATACTTCACTTACCTACCATCTGAACCTTTGTTAGCTGCTGCTCTGTTAACTTCCTATCCTTGTTCATGGTTTTCCAGATTTTAACGGCACTGTCACTATGCTCATTCAGGAAAGTGACTGTCTGCAGATGAGCCGGCATACCTCCCCAGGCATTTATACATATTTATTATATAGATCAAGCTAAGCTGCCGCCTCTGTGCGCTGTTAACAGAGCAGGTATGGTCCAAGTGCGATGGTGATCAGGCCTAAGTGGTCAATTTACAAGGTCACGGTCACATGTGCTGTGGGGAAATATCTACAGACAATATGCCTTTGCTCTGATTGGGGCCGTATGCATGCTTAGACACCCATACACACTATTAGATTTTCTACAAATTTTTGTCTTCAGATTTACCAAAACCATGTAGGACAAGGGCATACAAATTTAAAGCGGAAGTAAACCCATCGATCTAATAGTTTGAAAAAAGTTACATTCCCAGCATGCCGGAAATGCTAACTGTCACATTGGTTGTACTCTCAACCAAACTGTCAAACCAACCAATGGCTGGTGTCATAACTGATCACATGTGCAGCTTTATGGCAGTTAAAGATTAAGCGGAGGCCAAGATGGCAGCTTCCTTGGCTGAAAATGATAGGAGGGTTTACTTCCACTTTAAACGCTTAAGGTTTGACCTCATATTATATGATTTTGGTAAATCTGAAGACAAATCTGCAGAAAATGTAATAGTGTGTATGGGGCCTAAGAGTCCCTGAAATTGCTGAGGTAGAATATTGTGAGACCTGATCACCTCTTGGCCCTGGACACAAGGCTCTGACTCCAAAAATACATAAAGATGAACAAGGGGACATGTATAAACCATCCTACGTGAGACTGAATGTTCAGATTCTTGCAGAGAAGTCCTGTTGTGACTGTTTTTTTTCTTGCTGCTTTTTTTTTTTGTCTCCCCTGCAGTGTACCCGTCTGGCTTCCATTTTGTTCATGCCATGCTCCTGCTTCTATCATACTGTACTCATTTATTTTCTTATAATGTATGAACACCCTGTACGTACTGCTTGTATTGGCAGCTGCTTTTCATTTTATTCAAATAAAAGCCCTCCAAGCTTGTTCCAAACTGACTTGACTCCAGTAGCCGTGCTTTCATACTGCATGCCTTAGTCTTACTTTACGCACTGGGAGAACATAATAAAACAGTCAGAATTCGGGGTAATGTCAATAAAGACTGAACATAAGGATCACCGCAAAACAATGATGAACGTTAGAATTGGAAATTGTTAGGTTTTTTTCTCCCCCCTTTTTTTTTTTTTTTTGGCCTAAAAAAAAAAAAAATTGCCACCATACAGCAGTTAAAGTTCTAGAAATTGATTTTAACTATCCTTGTGTGATAAGTGTTTGCTGCAAGACAGCCTAGCTGAACAAGAATTTTTAGAAATGGGTTTTGCATCCAGTTTTAGCTGTGATCCTTATTTTGGATGTCAGTTATCTTGCCACAATGCACCCCTCCTTCCCTACTTTAGGTTTTATTACATTTCAAAGGCAGACGCTGTTACACTGGCTGATGTTCATAGCAAATGCAGTGTGCTTTTCACATCAGTTTGTTTTGGGGCACGTCTGAGATCATTGCAGTTGACCACCTTGTCTTAACTTCAAGCAGCATTTCTTTCTAACCCTAGTTTTGTATAGGGAGAATGTATAAATCTCAGGGTACAAAATAATGTAGATGCAGGTCATTGTGTTTTTTTTTTTTTTTTGTTTTTCTCATCCATTGAGGGACTTTGGGTTATTCTGTCACCTACAGGATGATTGGTCACTGGCAAACACAAACTGTTGGCCAGCCCAGGTTAACCCTTCCTGGTTAAGCCATGTACAATTGCAGTCAGATAAATGATAGGCAGACTCCTCTGCAAGAAGGTCCTTGACCACTGAGTGGTTCCACCAGTAGTGTTCAAGGACCTTTGTTGAAGGTAGGGGTTACAGATGTGTACATCTAGCCTCCAGGATCAACAAACTGGGAAAGTATGTCTGCATGGTACCAGCTAAAGCAGTGACTGCCCCATCTTTCCTTTTCTCTAATGAAACTTCCTCCTCGTCTGCTTTGAAAGATCAAGATGGAGGGCATGGCAGTGGCCCCAGGCAGATGTGGCATGCCCACCTGGTAAGACCTCTGTGACAGATCATTAAGATCTTCTGTCCTTAGGACTCATTTGCCCTTGAGTTTCTTGGTGTCTGGCTACCTCAATCTGTGATTTGTGAGGCTAAAAGTTAGTCTTTTTGCAAGGTCTGTCATTGGTCTTGGAAGGCATCCTTCACTTACTGTGATCTTTCAACATTTATCAAGTCTCTGGTTTCTGCCCTTTTGTATTCTGTTTAAGTGTCTGTTGCGCTTCCATTCTGAGCAAGACTTTTTACAGGGGATCTCCCATGTAGTCCTCCACCCTTCATCCATTCGCTGTGACTTGGACACCTTTTTCTCTAAACGCTCACCCACAGGGTCGTTTTTCTTGTAGCCATGACCTCTGCGAGGCAAATGTCATCTGAACTGCCGTTCCTATCTTTCAAGGAACCCTTTGTGGGTTTGCATAGGGTCAAGGTGGTGTTGAGGCCCAGGACTTGCTTTCATGCTTAAAGTAGATTATGCCTTTCACCTTCATTCTTCTGTTTTGCTCCAGTTCACCAAAGGAAAATTTTGTATCCTTTTGGATAAGGTTTTGGCTGTGTAACACTCTCTTGTACAATTCTTTTTTTTCATCATGGTTGTTGGACCCCGTAAGCTGCATCAGCTTCTTGTTCCGCTGTCTTTTGGTGACTGGGGAAGGCCATCATTCGAGCTTATAGTCTCGAAAGCCGGGTTCCACCCTTTCTTGTTAGAGGAAGTAAATCCTGATGGGTTCCTCTTTATTTCCCTGCAAAGGTAAAGCATAATGGGCTACTATGTATTGCATAAAAAATAAGCAAAACAGGAGGTTCCAACCCTTTATTCTTCTAAAAATAATTCTTGGGGACCCCCAGGTCACCAGAGCCAGTGTCCCTATTGGAAGATTTCCCCTCTTTTCTGGAGACAACCCAAAATGTAGGTTTTTATTTCATTGATAACCGTAAACAGGACTAATAGGGTGAATCTCCCTAAGGGGCATAGATGGCAATAAAAACTGACAAGGGGTCTAATCTCTCTTCTCTCCTCTATCCAAAACACACATTTTGCCTTCAGTTCTACTTTAACTTGGGTGGATCTTCATAAAGATGCTACCTCTCCAGGTGGTGGTCTTACAGATCATTCACCAGCCATGGTCTCTTACCTACTGGGATCTGTTCCTCCCTATAGTATCAAAATACAAACGGGGTGCATTTCTACTGTTTTTGTTTTTTTACCTTTTTTAAAGTCTAAGTTCACCTTTTTAAATATTCATTTTTTTTTTCTCCCTAATTTAGCCTGCAAATCGGTGCAGGTGCAATGTAATTTTAGGCTCCTGCTAACATTATTTTGACTTTCTTGCCTGTACCTCTGTACAGGCTTTCTGTTAGCAAACTGGAGGCCTGCCGCAGTGGCAGTCTGGACTTGTAGTTTATACATTCACAGTTGACTGTGAAGGAATGACACAGCTTTTCAGGAGAGAGGATAACCTGCCCACTGTCACAGGGGAAAGCTAAAACGTTACATGTTACACCCAAAATAACAGGTGTAACATGTTCTGAAAGGTGATCTGAGCCCTTTAAGATCAAACAAGCTTTATTACAGGTAATAGAAACTCACACAATCAAACCCTCTCATGCTCCTTTTTAATGTTTCTGCTCAGTAGGGGCTTATGCAGCACTTAGATGAGTAGCTTTTCTGTCTTTCCACGGTTAGTGTTGATGGGGGGGTTCCTGCAGTTTTGTGGGGGGGGGGGAGCCTCCTGGGCTGGCAGAACGCAATGCTAGCGGCTATAGCCGCTGGCAGTAACCACATGTAAAATAAATTAGACAGGCTGGTTGGCACAATCTACAAGCAGCACCTATTTGCTTAGGTGGTGTTGGACTCTAATTCAGCAGTGCATTTCATAGCTTTGTTTTTGTTTGCCAACCCTAAATCAAGTTGGGTTGTAATGGTAATCTTTTTTTTTTTTCTTTTCCCCTTTTTTATGTTTTGAATTTTAAACGGTATGCATTTTTTTTTTTTTAAACCTTACTATATACCCTGTGCATTCTACGGTAGGAAGCTACATTATCGTATTGCCTCCTGTTTTATCTCAGTTCAATGTGTCCCATAAATTGTCAACTTTGAATTGAGAGGAGACTTTGCCACACCTATGGACTTTAACTTGGCTGAGATTTACAGGAAATGGCTGGGTTTACAGGTGCCCAGGACATGCAGACGTAAACTTGCAAAACTGGCTATTTGCGATGCAAAACTGTAAGAGGCGCGCTTTCAAGGGCATAACAAATCTACTTTGGGATTAGAAGATGTAAAAAGCCTAGTCATTATTACTATTAGACAAAATAAAGCATTAGCGGATTCATTATGTGCAGACTAGCTTAGTGATGTGCTGTCCTTCAGCCAGGCTTGTTCCGGTTCTGCCCCATCTCTCTCAGCTGCTGTTGGGACAGATTCTCGATTGTATGGCCTTGCTTGCTATGGGTGCATTGAGCTGCAGGACAGCTGCGGCAAGCGTCTGCTTTTTATCAAGGCTTTTAGTGTTGAACAAGTTGGGCAGACGCGCCGTCCTAAGTGCCTTCAGATGTTTGTGCAGATCTCTGCTCAGCTGCTGAAGACAGGTGCTGGAGAAACATATGGTAGGATCAGTGTTTAATCTTTGAGCACAAGCACAGTGTTGGCGTATAATTCCTAAAGTGTTTGTTAACCCCCCAAAATGAATCCTGCTCCTTTTAAAGCATTTTATACAGCACAGTGCTTGTGCTGTGTCATTTGGCCCCCTGTAACACCTAAAAAAAAAATAATAAAAAACAAATAACCTGGCTGATCCTGCCAGTTTCTGCCCTCTCCTATGTAAACTGACCATGGTGTATCATGGCCGTTGAGCCCTGACACCGTGGTCAGTTTATATGCCTCCATCATCCGCAGCCCTGATATCTCTCCTCTGTCTTCCCCCCCCCCCCCCTCTTTCTCTCCCTGCCGGTGCATTGCCATAGAATGAGATTTGCCGTGGAATGAGATGCTCCGCCTCCATCACATCCTATTGGCTCACACTGGTCACGTGACCTATTTAACCGTCTGGAGGCGGAGCATCTCATCCGACGGCAAATCTCATCCTGCTGTTAATCTCTAGCAGCTCAGCAGCACATGATGTGTTCAGGGAAACACTGTGATGCAAGATCTGTGTGTGTAAATAAAGAAAGCACTTTAGAAGGGGAGGGGAGTATGCTATAGTAAAACAAAATCAGTGTGCATATGACATAACAGGGGCGCAGCCGACCCTTGCGGCCCCAAGCTCCCGGTGTCCTGTCAAATAATGTCCCAGACAGCTGTGACAGAGACTGATGTGAGACTGATGTTTGCTCCGTGCAGCTCCAGCTATCACAGGGAGGAGATCCTCTCCCTGTGATAGCCAAAGTGAGACTGATGTTCGCGTCGAGATTTGCCGTCGGATGAGATGCTCCACCTCCATCACACGGTTAAATAGGTCACGTGACCAGTGTGAGCCAATAGGATGTGATGGAGGCGGAGCATCTCATTCCACGGCAAATCTCATTCTATGGCAATGCACCGGTCGGCTCCTGTGTGTTTTTGTATAAAAGAAAAAAAAATAGCTGCATATACCTTTGTGATTTGTGAGCGCTGATCGGTCACGTGACCTGCCGGCTCTCTCCTCCCCTCCAGACTGACATCCGTGTGGGAATCTCGGCCCCTCCCACTGCATCTGTCAGACAGACAATCAGCACTCACAAATAAGGTATATACGTCTTCTTTTTATATATATATATATATATATATATATATATATATATATATATATATATATATATATATATATATATATATATATATATATATATATATATATATATACATACATATACATGCATACATACATAATAGGGAGTATTGTCACCAGCAGTGAAGGACAAGCGGAATCCGCTGACCAAAGGTATTTCTGCTAGGTATTCGATATTGGCATAGCACAAGACTGACTGTGCAATATCCCACTGCCTATCACTCACCTAAATACTGGTTAAAGCAGTGTACTGTAGCTGGCACTCTCTGCCCTCAGAGCCTCCATAGCCATGCATGATACTGAGCCATGCACTGCAGTTCAACCACTTGCTGACTGCCCTATAGCACTTTTACTGCTACAGGGTGGCAGCTGTGCGCAGGATCGTGTGTGTAAAATATATTATATTGCACTACACACACACACACACACACACACGATCCTGTGCACGGCTGCCACCCTGTAGCAGTAAAAGTGATTTGTGATTCTGCATTTATGCCTGCAAGGGGCATACACTTCGCCCGTGTGCCGCTTTTGCTTGGATAACTCTGAGCAGAAGCCGATCTGCGGGTCCCTGGCACTCAATGTCCTCCAGCACCCACCGATCGTCCGTAAAACACAGAACTGAGAGATGTCGATGTAAACAAGGCATATCTGAGTTCTGACGGGGGGAAGGGATGTATTCTGTGTGTCTGCAAAGCACGGACTAGAATCGATCTCTTCCCCCTAATGACAGCAGCGCACAGTTTACACACAGACTGGCTAGGCACACAGTTAAACTTGATTGCCCTGGTTAACCCCTTCCTAGCCAGTGTCGGTACAGTGCATACTTTAGCACTGGTCCCCGCAAAGTGTCAGGTGTCTGTCCGCAATATCTCGCAGTACTGCTATAAGTCGCTGATCGCCGTCATTACTAGTATAAAAATTCCATAAATGTTTCCCATAGTTTGTAGATGCTATAATGTTCACGTAAACCAATCAATATACGCTTATTGTTTTTTTTTTTTTTTTTACCAAACGATATGTAGCAGAATACATATTGACCTAAATTTATGAAGAAATCTGATTCCTTTTTTCTTTTCTTTTTTTTTTCCTTCAATTTTTTTTTTTTTTTTTTTTGTTTTGTTTTTTATAGCACAAAAAATAATGCAGAGGTAATCAAATACCACCAAAAGAAAGCTCTATTTGTGGGAAACAAATGACATAAATTTTATTTGGGTACAGTGTCACATGACCACGCAATTGTCTTTTGCCTTAGAGCAAAAAATGGCCTGGTCAAGGGGAGTAAATCATCCAGAGGTCAAGTGGTTAAATAAAGCAGGGTTTCTTAACCAGGGTTCTGTAACAGTGGTGTTACAATTAAGTTTTCCACTGAGCACCAATGCAATGTAAGTGTGTATCCTCTGAGCCCCATGCTCAGTGATATAAATATTATTTATGCTTTTAGTTTTCTCTGCAACTAGCTGATTACGCTAATATCACTCAAGCTATTTCAGGGGTTCCCCAAGACCCAAAAACGCAAGGGGTTGAGAGAGACTTATGTAGTCTAGTAGGTAGCAGTTTAACCATTTCCCCAGCGTTGTACGTCCATGGACATCCTTAGGTTGAAGTGGTTATACCGGGATGATGCCTACAGCTACAAGCATCACCCCAGTATTTTTTTTTATTTTTTAGCCACCAATTTCCTTTTTTTGTAAAAGCCATTCTAGCAGCTGAATAGCCACTGGGTTGCTTTTACAGGCAGCGGAAGGGGATGTCCACTGCTGCCTCTCCAGGCTCTTCTGTGCCATTAGGGAGGCCATTATGCTATCCGTCCATTTTCACCGGGTTACCATAGAGCCTGCAATGGACCAGATGGTCCCCGGCCATCACTGTTGTCCTGGGAGGCTGGAAGCGACGTCCTAATGTCACTTCTGGCTCTGGCAGATGTACTAATCACTGCTATTTTTTTTTATTTCTGGAAAGCAGAGGTAATTTTTTTATTTTTTTTTATCTCATATTTTCCAGATACCTCCTCCACCCTGGAAGAGCACCCATCATTCATTTTATCACAAGGGATTTTTACATTTCTTGTGATAGGAATAAAAGCGATAAAAAAAATTAAAAAAAAGGGGAACCGTGTATAATAAAGAAAACAAAAATTAAAGCAGAAGCAATAGGCAAGCTGCGCCCCCATATGTAAACGGTGTTCGCACCACATGTGAGGTATCGCCGTAACTGTTATAGCCAAAGCAATAATTCAAGCAGTAGACCGCCTCTAACGCTAAACTGGCAACCTGTAAAAAAAAAAATTGAAAGCACTGTCTGGAGTTTAAATACCATAGTTTGTATGTATGTATGTATGTATGTATGTATGTATGTGTGTGTGTGTATATGTGTATGTGTATGTGTATGTGTATATATATATATATATATATATATATTTTCCAATACATTTCTTTAACCACTTCAATACTGGGCACTCCTCCCCCCCCCCCCCCTCCTGCCCAGGCCATTTTCACATTTCTGCGCTGTCACACTTTGACTATTGCGTGGTCATACAACACTGTACCCAAACCAAATCTTTATAATTTTGGTGGTATTTGATCACCTCCTGGGGGTTTTGTTTTTTGCTAAACAAAAAAAAGCCGAAAATGTTTTTTTTATTTTTTTGTTTTATACAATTTTGTAAATACGTTTTTCTCTCCTGCACTGACTGGCATTGAGGCTGCACTGACGGGCACTGATGTGGCACCAATGAGTTGGCACTGATGGGCAGCACTGGGCACTCATTTTTTATTTTTAAACCTCCTGTAGTCTTCCTCCCAACTGACAAAGATTCTAACCCTTGCTCTCTCCCAAAAGTGAAATTGTTCTCCACTGTAGTTTTTTGTGTGCTTGTCATGTGACTGTTCAGATTCCCTCTACAGGTATATTTCTGGTGACCTTGCCTCCCAGTTTGGAAGCTTTGATAATGGGATTCCTCTTCCGGACTTGTCGTCTGCATTGTTCTCTACTCCGCCGGGTCTTCTGCAGTTGCTGAACCAGCAAGCCAATCGCTCACAGCGCAAAGCCTCATCGTCTTCCTTGCCTGGACGTCTGAACAGAGCCCTTTCCCTTGGAACCATCCCGTCCCTCACACGGACAGGTAAAACTTTATTTTTCTTCCTATCGTATTGTACTGTCGGGGAGCACACTTTGCAAGTGCAGAGCTTGCATTTACAATGTGCCTGACACATATTTTGTTTGTAACAGCCACTGATCAAACTGTGATGTCAAATTCGTCAACCTTTACTCAAACGTTAATCCTGGACTCCAGCCAGGTGAAAAATCTCATTCATAAAGGGGTTTTCTTGCCCTATGACAAAGTACTGCATAGGTATAGGTGATTAGACTCCGCTATGTGCCACATCCCTAGGATTTCAAATACAAAATAAGAATTCCCCCTAATGATGGGAATTTTTAGGTACTTCAATCATATAATATGTGGAGAATGAAGTTGGTAAAAAAAAATTTTGTTAATACATCGCTGGATAACAAACATGAAAATGGTGTTTACATGATATGAACAGCTATTGATTCACCAACTATGAGCGATAACCATGATAGTGTGGCTTCCCTCTGACGCGTTTCAGATTATATACATCTCCATCAGGGGTGTGTGAGGTTTTCTTTTATAATCCATTAAATGGTGTTATTGATGGGCACTCCATGTTTCGATTAAAAACGAAGTCTGAAAATTCTGCTCTTCTGCCCAACCTTCAGAGTAATGTGTATCCTTATGCTTGAGAAGCCGATAGTAAAGGGGGATGGGCGGGGCCCGGGACACTCCATCCACAGGAGGGAGTTGGGTTACCATAGGCGTTGCCAGGGGGTAGCTGGAGCCCCGAATCTGGAGCCCAGAGTCTCTTGTGTCCCTGCCTAACCAGTGGGTCGCGGCTGTGACGGGCGGGCGGCATTAGAGGTGGAGAGGGACGAACAGAGATTACATAATCTCTCTCCGCCCGTCCACAGCCGGGCCACTTCAATGTGGGAGAGATATGCGGCGGGGAGCAGAGAGATGACATATTTCCCTGCCCGCCACACATCAGCACTCTTCCGCCCTGACAGCGCGGTCCTCTTAAATGTCGGAGGTGCGGCAGGGAGCAGAGAGATTACATCATCTCTCACTGCCCGCCCTGCTTCTCCGCTCTCCTGCCCTCACTAAATGAACCAGTGCTGCCAGCCTGTCACCAATGCAGCTGGCTGGCATGGCAAGTGACAACCCACATCTAGTGGTGTGGCAAGTGACAATCTCCAAATGGCAGGTGACGTGGCAAGTGACAACCCACATTTAGTGGCAGGTGACGTGGCAAGTGACAGTCTGCAGGTGATGTGGCTAGTGACAACCCACATTTAGTGGCAGGTGACAATCTGCAAATGGTGGCAAGTGACAATGAAACGCCAACAGCAGCCTTCCTTTGCCAGCGAAAAATTGTTTACCACCGGTGTGACCCCCCCCCCCCCCCCCAAGGCCTGCAGAAAGGTTGGTGACCGCTGCTATGTGCTCTAGCCCCAGATCTTTTCCAGACCGAGCACAATCCCTGGGTATCACTAAGGGCTTGACTCAATCCTGCACCTAGAAATCGGTCCTGGACATAGACACCAAAGTGTATTAGAGCCTCAAATATGAGGTGACATGGCTGTAGTCGGGCTTGAATAGCAGGAGAGAGGAGTGTTGTCTTCCAGTGGGGGCACACGGCAGACATGTTTTTTACTAATTTCATTCTCCACATTCTATGATTGAAGTGCCTAAAAAGTCCCATCGTTAGGGGAATTCTTGCTTTTTATACATGACAAAATACTGTCCATTTGTTCTTAAACCCTTTTTTTTTTTTTTTATTACAGGCTGTTTATACTCTATTTTCTATATTCTGCAAAAAAACCTGGTTGATCTTGCTGTTCTCTATCTCCACCTTCTGTCCCAAATTCAGCTAGGGACTTTACAGCTGTGGTGGCAACTCTGCACATGCTCAGTTTTCAGTGCGTTTCTATGCTAAACATTTCCTCCCTTTTCTTGTTAAAAAAAAATAAAATAAAAAAATGTCCTCCCTATCACATGAGCAGCCCATGTGACTATAGAGTCACACATGTGGACATATACACAGTGGTAAATGACAGCCCCCTCCCTCTTTCATGCCCACTAACCAGCTAAACACAATGGGGTGGGATATTACATGTAGATTAATGGAGGCTTCACCTCCCTCTTATCCACTTCAGCTCCAGAAGATTTACCCCCCTCCCATTTCCATGGCACTGCGTTAACTGACAATTACGCAGTCGTGCGACACTGTACCCAGATACAATTTATGTCTCCCCCACAAATAGAGCTTTCTTTTGGTGGTATTTAAACCCCTCTGCGTTTTTTTTTTTTTATTTTTTTATTCGCTATAAACAAAAAACTGAGAATTTTGGGGGAAAAACAATATTTTTTTTACTTTCTGCTATAAAACTTATCCAATAAAAAAAAATGTAAAACTAATTCCTTCATCAATTTTAGGCCAATATGTATTCTGCTACATATTTTTGGTTAAAAAAAACGAATAAGCGTATATTGATTTTGCACAAAAGTTATAGCGTCTACAAAATATGGGATATATTTATGGATTTTTTTTTTTTCACTAGTAATAGCGGTGATCAGCAACTTGTAGCGAGACTGGGATATTGCGGCGGACAAATTGGACACCGACACTTTTTTGGGGACTAGTGACACTAATACATTGATCAGTGCTAAAAATATGCACTGTACTAATGATACTAGCGGGGAAGGGGTTAACATCGGCAATCAAAGGGTTAAATGTGTGCCTAGCTGGTGTTCTACTGTAGTGTTGGAGGTGCTTTTACTAGGGGAAGGCATGGAGCCATGTTTCTTCTTTGCAGGAGCACAGGATCCATGCCTTCCTTACTGACGGATTGTCGATCTGCCTTGTTTACATAGGCAGATCACTGTTCTACCTGTGTCGTAAACGATCAGCTGGTGCTGGCAGAGATCAGGTCCACGGGACCCCGCTGTTCAGCTCCTTCTGTATAGCATCACAACGGTAGTGAGCCCCTGGTGCTGCGCACTTGCGCCTGATACCCGGAAGTGCATGATCACGTGTGTGTGTGTGTGTGTGTGTATACATAATCCTGCGCATTGCGGCTGCCCTCTAGCATTAAAACTGCTATAGGGCGGTGGGCAAGTGGTTATTCTAAGACGCTGGGGGGGGGGGGGGGCGTCACACAGCCTGTGACTGGCAGATATCTACCCACGCCATTTGTTGCCAAAAAAATAATAAAGATTTGATTTTCAAATATATATTTGACAATTTAAAACCGTTTATTGATATTATTTTTATTTTGTATCCCAAAAGCTGTTTGATTTTGAACATGTGACCAGCAGCAGAGGAGGACTAGAGGCTCCTCCTGCTTATGTTTCCCTGCAGACAGGCTGGGAGAGAGCTGAGTCATGTGACAGCTGTATATCCATTAGGAAAAAGGTACTTAGATGTTTTATGTTTTTTTTATTTAATTTTTTTCAAATAGTGCCATCCAAATACAGAAATAGAAGGGACAATGTACATTAAACAGTGTGTGTTTATTACTTTACTCCTGTAGTTTACCGTAGGTCTGTGTCGAGCTGTGGGTGGGTGCACTTTCCACAGCACCTGGTCGTAACCTGCCCAGAATCTATGATCAGCCCTAAGCATCGGCTCCATTACGTTATGAATTCCCATGGTATTGTGGGAAATGTATCATCCCCCTCTTCATTCCCCAGCGGCACACATCAGATGTGACGTATGCCGCCGCCTACCTAGTTCCTCTCCATGACTCCTGAGCAAAGTGAATGAGAAAGAAGGATCTGATGATGTTGCACCTAATAAAAAAATAAATAAAATCAAACAAAACATTTATTAAAACATCCAGAAGTGTTTTTATTGTAGATAAGGGGAGGTAGTCAAGGGTGAAAAGTGGCTTGGATGAGTTCATAAGTTTTATTAGGGTGTCTATTTACAAAATATATTTGTTGTAAAATGTCAGAAGCATTTGTGCACGTTGATGAAATTGAAGAGATTAAAGTGGATGATCAGTCAAAAATAAAAATATTTCTAATTAATTTATATGTAAAATATCTTTATCTTTGACATTATTCTCTTTCTGTATAGCTGATTGCCAAGCTTAGAAAGTCTAATCAAAGCCAGACAATCGGCTTCTTCCTGTTCTTCAGGGACAATTTTATTTCTGAATTCTGCATGGGGGCCTCTCACTTTCTGAAAACATTGTCCTTCGGTTCTACACGCCCCCATCCCTCCTCTCCTTTTAACCACTTCAGCCCCGGAAGATTTGGCTGCTCAATGACCAGAGCATTTTTTGCGATATGGCACTGTGTCGCTTTAACTGTCAATTGCACGGTCGTGCAACGCTGTACCCAATTAAAATTGACGCTCTTTTTTTCCCACAATTGGAGCTTTCTTTTGGTGGTATTTGATCATCTCTGCGGTTTTTATTTTTTGCGCTATAAACAAAGAGCGACGATCTAGAAAAAAAACACACATTTTGTACTTTTTGCTATTATAAATATCCCAAATTTTAAAAAAAAATATATATATATTTTTTTTTCTCAGTTTAGGCAGATATGTATTCTTCTACATATTTTTGGCAATAAAAATCGCAATAAGCGTATATTGATTGGTTTGCACAAAAGTTATAGCGTCTACAAAATGGGGGATAGATTTATGGCATTTTTATTTATTTATTTTTTCTTACTAGTAATGGCGGCGATCTGCGACTTTTATTGTGATTGACATTATGGCGGACACTTTAAACACATTTTTGGGACGATTGACAATTTTATACAGCGATCAGTGCTATAAAATGCACTCATTACTGTATATGTCACTGGCAGGGAAGGGGTTAACACTAGGGGGCAATCAAGGGGTTAACCATGTTCCCTGACACTGTGTGTGTTCTAACTGTAGGGGGAGGGGACTGACTAGAGGGAATGAGATCGTGGGTCCTAGCTATTAGGAACTCACAATCTGTCTCTCCTCACAGAACAGGGATTTGTGTGTTTACACACACACACACACACGTCCCTGTTCTGCCTCTCGTTCCTGCATTCGCTCTTGGCCGGCGGTCATCGGCACCCCCACAGTGCAGCGGGCGCGTGCACGCGCCTGCTTAAAGGAGCCAACGTATAGCTACGATGGCTCGCGGGATCATGCCAACCTGCCGCAGCATAATGATGGTGGCTGGTCGGTAATCGTTAAAATAGACATGCCTAGACCTGCCAAGCCCCACCCCCATCCGTCCTTCTCAGGATCTCCTCCTGTCTTCATAGCCTTGTTTTTGATAGCAGTTTCTCCTGAGAGAGAGAGAGGGGGGGGGGCAGGCATTGGAAGTATGTTCTGTTTGTTAGAAACTGTAATATAGATTACAAGACAACATGGTGCAGATTTTCTACAGTGAGAACCATGTGGTTGTTTCTGCATGGCACTGTGATGGGCACTGTGTTGGCACTGTGTGCATGGTGTGGCACACGCCCAGCTGAGGGAGCTACATGTGAGTAATGAGTTTAACCACTTCAATACAGGGCATTTATACACCCTTCCTGCCCAGACCAATTTTCAGCCTTCTGCGCTTACTTTGAATGACGATTACTCAGTCATGCTACACTGTACCCAAACAAAATGTATCAATTTTTTTCCTCACAAACAACCAAACAACCAAACAACATTCTTTTGGTGGTAATCACCGCTGGGTTTTTTGTTTTTTGCAATATAAGCAAACAAAACCAAACATTTTGAAAAAAAACTTTTTTTTAGTTTTGTTTTTTGCAAATAAGTAATTTTTCCTTCATAAATTTGGGCCAAAATTTATACTGCTACATATCTTTAGTAAAAATAACCCAAATTAGTGGATATTATTTAGTCTCTGTGAAAGTTAGTCTACAAGCTATGGTGCAAATCATTGAAAATTGATCACACCTGATGTACTGAAGGTCTATCATTTCTTGAGACTCTAACAAGCCAGGAAAGTACAAATACCCCCCAAATGACCCCTTTTTGGAAAGTAGACATTCCAATGTATTTAGTAAGAGGCATGGTGAGTTTTTTGGAAATTGTAATTTTCTCCCACAATTCTTGGGAAAAGAATATATATTTTTTTTTTTTTCTCCACAAAATTGTCATAAGTTTGTTCTCTCACACAGCACATGCATACTTGCAATGGCACCCCAAAATACATTCTGCTACTCCTCTTGAGTATGGCGATACCACATGTGTGAGACTTTTACACAGCCTGTCCACATACAGAGGCCCAACATTTAAGTAGCACTGTCAGGCATTCTACAAGCACGTATCAGACTTTTGAAGGCCCTGGAGCACCAGGACAATGGAATTGCCCACAAAATGATCCCATTTTGGAAAGTAACACCCCAACGTATAATCTGAGGCATAATGAGTCTTTTGAACGATTAATTTTTTTTTCCAGACGTTTTTGGGAAATGATGAAAAAAAAAGTTGTCCATTTATAAGATATTGCCAACACGTAGCATGTACATAGCAAAAATGACACCCCAAAATACATTCTTTCACTCCTCCTGAGTATGGCAATACCACATGTGAGACTTTTACATAGCCTGACCACATACAGAGGCTCAACATCCAAGTAGAACCTCCAGGCGTCCTAAGAGCCTAAATTACACACACATTCCTGCCAACCTATCACGTTGTTGAAGTCTCTTCATGTTTCTAACTCATAGCATGTACTGTACATACTAATTACAAACCAAAATGCATTCTTCTAAGCAAAGAGTAAACAAAAGATTACCTGCGGTTTTAGTAGTGCAGTGGTCCACAGAGTAGAGCATCGGTCCAGGTAGCAGGCAGGTGGTCAGCAGCAGCAAAAGGAATGTCCAGGCAGAAATACTGTCCATAGTATAGGCAGCAGGTAGAGATATGGTCAGTGCAGCCAAAGTTATGGTCCAGGCAGCAGGCAGGGCCATCATGTTTAGGGCCTCGGTCAGGAAAGAATGGGGACAGGGGTAGAGGCGTCTCTCACCCAAATCACTTTGAAGCCTCGGAACAACCAGACCCTGTCCTGGGAAATGCAAAACAAAAAACGTTTTTCTCAACTCTGAACACTATTCTGGAGCCCCTCGCATATGCGGGCAAAAGGGCAGGCAAAAACATGGTCAACAGGCTGAGGTCAGTGCAGGTAAAAGGCAGAAATTGATGGTAGGCAGAGGCATAGTTGATAGTCCAGGGTCAGTTCACGTGAAAGGCAGAAACATGGTGGATAAACAATGCAGCCGGCAGTCAGGGGCTTAGTTGATAAACAGGCCAGGGTCAGTTGAGTTGAGGCACCAGGGAAATAATCGGCACAGAAATTGAAAATGGGGAAATGGCAGTCTATTAGAAATCTGGGCTAATAGTTTACGAGTGTGATGGTGCCTGAAGCATTCTCTGATGCATAGGCCAGGTTGGGAGGCACATTGGGGACAATAAAAACTGGTGTCTTTCCTAACTACTCTTGCTGCACACCCAACATTTTTTTTTATTTTTTGGCTTTTTCTTCCGGTTGCTGATGGTGGAATATTGTCAGAAATATGGCGCTCATGCAGTCTGCTGACACAATCAGAGCAAATGCTTTCTGGGGGGGATCCTTGCTGATAGATTAGGGCAGTGACGATATCTTCAATAAATTTGATGAAAGTGTTGGGTATTTCCTTTTGATTTTTGTTTGGTCCATGATGCTTTGAAGTAACTCCTCAGGGAAAAATAAATTTAAAACCATTTCCGAGAAACCACCTGTGTTGGCTGTGAAAGGGGGGCTGTGATAGAGGGAAGCCACAATGGGTTTGCCAAGGCATCCGGAAGATGGGTTTGGGCCCTACTTCTTTGGCGTGAAATTCCAGCGCTTGTACTGGGCCTTTCCTCGTGGGGTCTACCGCTGTTGGCATTTGCCGATTGGCCTTTGGGGTGTCTGGCACTGCTGGTAGCTGCCTGGTGTTCAGACAGTCTTCTTTTTGGAAGGACTACTTCCTCCTCCGATTCTGATGTACTGCCTTTGGGGGGCTCATATTGTGAACCAGAATCGGAAATTGAATCAGAACTGTACTGGGGCAGGGAGAACTCCCCACTGCTCTCATCGGTCAGGGCTTAGCATTTGGTATGCCCTATTCTGGAGTATATACTTTCCTGGACATGGTGGCTCTATGACAGGTGACACTGATGGGCTGCACGTCAGGTAGAAATTGGCTGCGCGTCAGGCACTGCTGGGCTCACGGGACAGATACTCAGATGGGGTGACAGGTACTCTTTATTCGAGGGGGGGGGCAATTTGGGCACATTAGTAATGGCACACAGTAACCGTAACTCACTGTTCCGCTTTCTCCTCCTCACTGGATCAGTGTGTGAGGAGGGGAACACGGTAACAGCCGTTACTCCTGGTATGTTTACACTTGTGACCGGCTGTGATTGGACAAAGCTGGTCACGGCTCTTTACCCTGATCGGGGCTGGGCTTTGGCCAAGGGACAAGCCTTGTCCCCAATCGCCGCGCTTGATTGGCCCACCCTTTGCCACTAGAACAGCTTCAACTCTTCTGGGAAGGCCGTCCACAAAGTTTGAGCGTGTCTATGGGAATGTTTGACCATTCTTCCAGAGGCGCATTTGTGAGGTCAGGCACTGATGTGGACAAGAAGGCCTGGATCACAGTCTCCACTCCAATTCATTCTATATGTGCTCTATAGCAGTGGTCATCAACCCTGTCCTCAGGGCCCACTAACAGGCCAGGTTTTATGTATTACCTTGGGGGGATGCAGACTAGAATACTGCAATCACTGAGCAGCAAATTCTATCACCTGTGATGTATTCCAGTTATCTTGCAAACCTGGCCTGTTAGTGGGCCCTGAGGACAGGGTTGATGACCACTGCTCTATAGGGTTGAGGTGCAGGCCAGTCAAGTTCATCCACCCCAAAGTCGCTTATCCATGTCTTTATAGACCTTGCTTTGTGCACTGTTCCAAATTATTTGGTGGAGGGGGGATTTTGGTGTGGGGTTGTTTTTCAGGTGTTGGGCTTGGCCCCTTAGTTCCAGTGAAGGGAACTCTTAAAGCGGAGGTTCACACAAAAATTGAACCTCCGCTTTTTGGAACCCTCCACCCCTCCGGTGTTGCATTTCGCACCTTTTTGGGGGGAGGGGGGTGCAGATATTTGCACCCACTTCCAGGAATAGACTCCCATGGGAGTCTATGCCTCTTCCTGTCCCGCTGTGCTGTCTGCTGGGACACACACAGGTCCCAGAGACAGCACGGAGCATTCCTATTGCGCTGCGCGACTCGCGCATGCGCAGTAGGAAACCGAGAATTGAAGCCCCAAGGCTTTGCTTCCTGATTCCCATACCCAAGATGGCGGCGGCAGCATCCGAGGGACGGTTCGGCCTCGGGTGCAGACGTCGCTGGACCCTGTGACAGGTGAGTGTCCTTATTTTAAAAGTCAGCAGCTGCAGTATTTGTAGCTGCTGACTTTTAAAAATAAAAAGAAATTGTAATTTTGCCGGACTCCCTCTTTAAGGCATCAGCATACCAAGACGTTTTGGACAAGTTCATGCTTCCCAACTTTGTGGGAACAGTTTGGGGATGGCCCCTTCCTGTTCCAACATGACTGTGAACCAGTGCACAAAGCAAAGTCCATAAAGACATGGATCAGCGAGTTTGGGGTGGAGGAACTTGACTGGCCTGCACAGAGTCCTGACCTCAACCCGATAGAACACCTTTAGGATGAATTGGAGCAGAGACTGTGAGCTAGGCCTTCTCATCCAACATCCGTGCCTGACCTCACAAATGTGCTTCTGGAAGAATGGTCAAACATTCCCATAGACGCACTCCTAAACCTTGTGGACAGCCTTCCTAGAAGAGTTGAAGCTGTTATAGCGGCAAAGGGTGGGCCAACTTGATATTGAACCCTACAGACTAAGACTGGGATGCCATAAAAGTTCATGTGTGTGTAAAGGCAGGTGTCGCGATACTTTTGGTAATATAGAATGTTCATACCATTTACTGGTTCTTGGGTACAATGGTGAGCCTTCAAAGTCTTGCATGTATCCGTCTACATCTCGCTAGTTACATGTGCTCCGGTTTGCATTTTAGCTTCCGTGTTCTGTCCCTCCTATAGCTTGTGAGGAAGTCTGATCAAGGTAAGACAGCGATGAGAGCTCATGTAATGCACCATCCCTCTGATGCTGTGCCCCTTCAGGTGTTCTAGTATTCAAGAGGAGCCGTGTATGTTGGTGGCAAAGACCAAGCTGCTTCTGAAGGTGTTGATAACTGGACTTGTATCCTCGCTGCTTTCTCACTAGGACCTGAAGAAAGGTGATCTCGGCAGCTTCTTTAACACAAGTGTCCTGCTTTTCAATTCGTTTTTTAAAGGAAGAACATTCAATTTTTTTTATTAGCGTGGCCCAGATAGATTTACCACTCTGGTTGCTCCGCATTTTCAAGGATAGGTTTTATTTTGCCTTCACTAGTGAATTTCTCTATTGTTAGGCCCTTTCCCAGGGCTGGTATGCAGCTGACTCCTGTGGAATGCAGTCTATGCGCTCTGATCCCCCTTGTGCATGGAATTGAGAGACTGGCAGGCTGATAACTACCTACATTCCTGATTGTGTTTCCTGTCTGCAGCCTTATAACAAGCGCTTTATACTATACGGTGCAGATATGATGGGTCATGTGTAGACGTTTGTACTTGCCACCAAACATGACTTAGCAGTGGCTCAATGCAAAAGTTTTTAGAAATATTCACCAAATTCTTTCACTTTCTTTATTTTTCTTCTTTTCCCCCTTCTTCTTTTCCCTCGCTCCCTCCACTATTTTCTATATCCTGGCAATTACTGTCCCCACCCCCCCTGAAATTTGATGTGCCCATGTTTGCCCCTAGATGACACAAGGGCAGTGTTCACTTCCTACAGCCAACTCGAGGGAAGATTGAAAATCCATCTATGCAGTGGGGATGCAACTGTATTGCAAGGGTTAAATGCTTGTTTAGGTCCAGGGGACCGGAAAAGCTGTTTTTCTTACCCACTTCAGCAGTGGGCTGTTGCTCGGTATCCTCATGTCCGCTGCAGGGCTTTGGACCCTCTGATCTTGGTGGACTTGCAACTGTTGGGCATAAAGGAGACAAGACTGTGGGGACCGGCCTTGTGAGGGGAGCCTGTGGGAGTGGAGAATTGGATAAGTAAAATAGATTTTTCTTGTTCCCCTAGATGAGCTTTTCTCAACCTTTTTAATATGGAGAAACCCTTGAAATAATGTTCCAGGTTCAGGAACCATCTTCAGCTCACTGTACCCTAGTGTGGTTGTCTAGGGGAAGGCGGTCACCTACATTTTGGAATCCGTGGGAAGAATCCCATTTTACAGAGAGCTAAAAAGATCATTGGTTTCAGTGGCAACTTATCGGAGAGGCAGAAACGGCACCTTGCTCAAGGAATTCCCAGCAACCTCTGGAGGAATTTTGGTTAGGAAAGGCTGCCCTAGAGATAAACAAGGAGCCTTAGTTGCGAGGGTGCCTTTTTACTTCCTCGTGAGTTCAACGTTAAGACTCCAGTCACACCTGTGCCATTTGTCATGCGACTTTGGACATCAGTCGCATGACAGGTCGCACACCCTTCTTTTTATTGGTGTGACATTGAAAATGTGCCTGCACTACTTTGATGCGTCTTCAATCCATAGAATGTAAATTTGGATCAAAAGTTGCTGGAAATCGTGCAACTTTGGAGACGCACTAATGTGAATGGAGGCTTAATGCTTCTTGGCTTGTGAGAAATGCGACTGATGTGAATGTGAACAGCACTGCGTTAATTGCCAAGTTCTTACACGTATCTATAATATTTACTTCATGATCATAGGTATTTATGATCTTTTGGCTCCGTAGCATGCAATATGTGAACATTGGTGGAACGTCTATCATTTTGCTTGCTCTGTCACACCTAGGTGTATCGCATCCTGTTTAATACCAGAACCAGTAGAAACATTGTGAAAGAGTAGAATAAAGTGTTTAAAAAAAAAAGAAACTTGCTTTTTAGTTCTGAAAACGATATCGAGGGAAGAGAGATTTTCTTTCCCCCGGAAGACTTTCTTTCCTTTAAGCCTCGTACACACGATCGGATTTTTGGCAGACAAAGAATCAGACTTTTGTCCGAAGGGCATGTGCCAGGAACTATTCTTGCATACAAACGGTACACAATTGTCTGGCAACAAACACGAACATAGTGACGTACTACGTGGCATTACAGCTCTTGAGCGCCACCCTTTGGGCATCTTCTGCTAATGTCGTGTTTGGTGAGCATTGACTCCGAGCATGCGTGTTTGTACTTTGGACTTTTGTGTGACGAACTTGTGTACAGATGTTCTGAAAATCCTGACAACAGACCGCTGTCCGCCGAAAATATACTAGCCTTTCATGCAATGTTTGTTGGCAGAAAGTTGGACAATTGTCTGATGGAGCTTACTAACGGTCGGATTTTAGGTAAACAGTCTGTCATCACACAATTCCCTACCAAAAATCCGATCATGTGTACAAGGCTTTAATCTGACAGAATTCTGTCAGGGAAACCTGTCAAGTGAGCTACTTGTAGGTAGATGGTGCTCCTCTCCTTTTTGAAAATGTTGGTTGCTGTTAGAGGTGCACTGAATGAAAATTTTGGTGCCGAACTTGAATGACCATTTTAACCGCTTGCCAACCGGTCCATAGCCAAAAGACGGCTACAGCGCGGTCGGCTTATTCTGAATCTTGCTCTCACGTGTCCCCTGGGGCACTCTCCTAGAAAAATCCGCGAACACCAGGCCCGCAAGATCCGACGGATCGCGGTAAATGACGGAGCGATCGCTTGTAAACAAACCGGCTTTATGATGCCGGTTCCTCCCTCCCCTCCCTGTACCGATCTGTACAGTGAGAGGGGGAGAGATTGCAGCAGCGCTGTGTGCTGGATCTGTAGCGCCCACAGCGCTGCTCAGTGCCAATACTCTGCCATAAATTTTAACAGAAACAAATAATTTTTTTTACCAAATTTTCAGTCTTTTTGATTTATAGCGCAAAAATAAAAAACCCAGCAGTGATTAAAATACCACCAAAAGAAAGCTCTATTTGTGTGAAAATATCTTAAAGCTTTTTCCCAATTCTATGCAGAGTTCTCTGTTCAAGCCGACAGCTGTCAAAAAAAGAATCCAGGCAGTCTGCCAAGTTTCGCAACATTCCTCGGCCGCGGAGCCAACTAGAAGATCCCTTTCACACTGAGGCGATTTTCAGGCATTTTTGCGCTAGAAATAGCCTCTAGTGGCTAAAAACCACCTCACATTCATTAGTGTGTCTTTTCAAACCGGGGTGGTGCGATTGCGGGATGTTGGGAAAAGTCCTGCGAGCATCCTCTTTGGGGCGGTTTAGGAGCACTGTATTTAGCGCTCCCAAAACGCCCTGCCCATTGAAATGATTAGGCAACGCTTCCAAAAAGCGCAGCTTGAACAGCGCTAAAGCGCAGCTAAAACAAGCGGTGCTTTAGCACTAACGTGGCGGCGGCCCCACTGTGAAAGGGGTCTAAACATTGTAACGTTTTGTTCATTAGATCAAAGGAATGAACTTCGGCCTGTAAATGAGGGAAGTTTAACCACTTAAAGACTAAACCCTTTTTTTTTTTGTTGGTTTCAAGTTAAAATAATTTTTCTTTGCTAGAAAATTACTTGGAACCCCCAACATATATATATATATATATATATATATATATATATATATATATATATATATATATATATATATATATATATATATATATATATATATATATATATATTATATATATATATATATATATATATATAAAAAAAAAAAGTTTTATTAGGGCTGTTACTGATTAAAATTTTCGTAATCGACTAATTTCGATTATAACGCACATACAGATCCAACTACTTTTAGCTGATCTCCTTGCATTGCAACTCTGCATTAGTCAGTGGTAGATGTGGTATACACTATATACAATCACCTGACACTAGTTAGTTTCCACAATCCATGACTTAACTTCAGTTCACACAAATACGGTTTAAATTCAAACTGTAGCACTGACGTAAGTCAATTTTTTTTCACACAGTAGTGTGACAATCCCTCCACTTCCAATTCCGGTCTAGCTAATCACTCTCACCTTATGGCATGGACCCCTGTGCAAACAGGTGGTCATGCAATTGGGTTAAAAAGGGTTAAAACGGACCATAAACTTCTCTCACGTCTCCTTAGATCTCAGCAAGGACGCCAGGTCATGGGTAGAAAGAAAAGATCTAAGTGCTCACCGCTTAAGTATAAGATTTAAATTTTTGTGTTCAAACACAAACTACTCACATAAAGATGATAAAAACACAGCATGTAAAGCCGACAATTGTGTTAGTTCCGTAGGGCAGCAGCGGGTGACTTCACGCGTAGCTCCTCCCCCGTATGCGTTGCGTTCAATCCGAACTTCGACGTCACTGGAGATTTAATCGAGGAATTAATCTTTAATTTCCACAGCTATATATATATATATATATATATATATATATATATATATATATATATATATATATATATATATATATATATATATATATATATATATATAATAATTTAGCATGGACCCTAGAGAGTAAAATGGCGGTTGTTGCAATATTTTATATCACATTGTATTCACGCAGCGGTCTTTTAAATGCAATTTGGAAAAAAAATACACTAATGAATTTAAAAAAACTAAACCAATTTTTTTTGTATAATATGAAAGATGTTGCGCCTGATTGCACCTTTATTCTAAGCAAAAAAAATCGTGATTCTCATTTTGGCCAGAATCGTTCAGCTCTAGCCGATATTTTGGCCACCGACGTTTCCGTGCATCTCTAGTTGCTATTCTAGCCTATTGATTTTTTTTTTTCCCACACTTTTACCGGACGCATTAGCCTAGACCAAGCTCCAGGTCAGTGATGCAAAGTATTTGGGCAAGAGGATCAGCAAGAAAGCCTAACCAACAGTTTTTTCAGCAGTAACAATCAATATTTCCTCCTAATAGTCTTATACAAGGATTTCCTGGTAAAGTCAGTATAGTATTACATAAACGGTATGCTGTGAAACCTTTATTCTTCCTTTGCAATTATTTTTTTTTGTTCAGAGTATAAGCTTATCGCCCAGAAGTGTGATTTGATAACTTACCGTGAACCTCTCACGTGTTTTTTAGATTCGGGGTACCTGTTCAGTGGCAGCCGTCCAGCGTCTCGGGCGTCTACATACAAGGATTCTCCAGGGTCAGGTAAGATAAGTTGTGTTAATTATTAGCAGTGTTTTAACTGTTCCATTTATGATGTTCACTTGTAAAAGGAATTTGAGCCATAAAGTTCATTGACCCTTTAAAGGCCACGTTCACTTTCGGAACATGCTCCACCTCTAGGGTGGAGAATGTAACATGTTCCAGCTTCTGCCCCTACTCCACTTGATCCTCCCCATCCCTCTGACAGCGGGCGGGGTATCCTCTCCCCGGACCTGCCATCACATTTTTTTAAAAAGCACATTTAGGGTGTAAATACCGACACCCACCTCATAACTCATTGTGACAGCAGACGGGGGATCCTCTTCCCACACCAGCTGTGACAATTGAAAAAATGTGGGGCTCAACCCACACAGCCATGTCATTCATTCACAGAAATCTCTGGATGAACTGCTAGTACTGTCTGCCACTGCATCAGACGACTTGGCTTTCAGTGACCTGCAAGGGTGCTGATAAACACCCGTGTAATTAATTCACAAGCCCTGCAGCTTTCAAACAGACAGCCATATGCAGGTATGTGCTGAAAGCTTTAGGTCTTGTCTGCAAAAGCCTGACCTTGCACACACTGATTACGGGTGCATTGCTTTCCAAGCGTCTGCAAGAAAATGTGTGTGTGTGTGTGTGTATGTATGTATGTATGTGTATATATATATATATATATATATATATATATATATATTTATATATTTATATATTTATATTTATTTTTATGTGTGTCGGTTCAGGACAGTCCAGTGTGTGCTCTGAGGTACAGAAGATGAACAAATATTTTTTATTTTTTTTTCTTAAATTATTATTTGATATTCTAATCCAAAATGTTTTATATTTTTTCAGATTATTATTCCCTGCTGTCAGGAAGTTATGCCTCGTCGCCTCTACCATCACCTACCCCATCAGTGGCCGGCTCAGCCACATCTAGCTGTGGATCAATGTTTCACAGACGTCCCCTGATTAGCCCGGCCCGCCTCAACTTAAAGGGACAGAAGCTGAGCTTCACTTCTACCCAGTTTGACAAAACGCGTCACAACTTTGAAGATGTCCCCTACCCAGACAGCAGCCTTAGTCCATTGGAGTTCAACAACTTCATGACGAAGAGTCTAAGTGAGTTACTAGATGCTTCCAGTGCATGTGAATCCAATGTTTTACGTAGTGTACAGTACAACAGTATTGTGTTTACTGCAAGCATTCATGGCTTTGCTCTAACTTTGCAGCATTTTTATTCTTTTTAAAGGGACATTTCAATGTACTCTCTGTAAGGACAAAAAATAAAACAATATAAATGAAGTTTAGTGACTTTCATGATTTTGCATGCTAATCTCTATTGGGTTAGAAGTGGACACAAGAATATAGTGATATGTTTGTAGCTTTACATATTAACCTGTTGCTGACTGCATAATGCATATAAAAATTGAAAATTGTGCTTTAACGCCCAGTCGCCGCACAAATGATGAGGCCACAGTGGCCTTAGGTTGTATGCTGAGAACTGCCAGTGTTCAAAGGTCCTGAAGGCAGCATCATAACCCACTTGTCATAGATTGTTTTACAATCCCATGTCCCTTAAAGTGGTAGTAAACTCCCATCTCTGACTTTTACCTATCGGTAAGCCTATAATAAGGCTTAACTATAGGTACTGTAAATATCTCCTAAACATGCACCGTTTAGGAGATATTTACTGTAATTGCAGCTGGTGACATCACTGGCGAATGCGCTCTGAAGGAATGGCCACCTGGGTCATTCTTTCACAGTCCTCTGCCATAAACGTCTCCTGCGCACATACAAAAAAAACACCTAGCAGACTTTTTAGTTTACACATTCTTATATTTTGCATGCAGATGTGTAGCTGCCTCCTGGTTCCTGTAGTCTGCAAAGGGCAGTCAGCCTAGTTTGATTGGTGAAATAAGATCAGTTACAGGATAATTAGTTCCACATTGACTTCAATTGTACGCAGTACCACATTTGGTCAGAGGTGGGGGGGCGCCGGAGAGATTTGGAAATACTCGGAGACCGCTCGGATGCACTAGGAAACCCTCGTAGAGGTTCGGAAACACTCAGGAACCGAGTGTCTCCGGCTTGAATCCTGCTCCTTTTGCGAGACAACACTCGCAAAACCGTGTCAGGAGTTTTTTAAAATAGCTTGTATTGCAAAACGCTCGTTAACCACGTTATTCGCAATTCGAGGTATTACTTGTAAATAGTGTAAGCAGAAGGATGAGCATTGAGAAGGGGGCCATTGAAGTGTATAGACAAATGTGTCAATGCTGAAAGGCAAAGCTGTGTTTGTTTAGGGTAATGATGGTTACCTCCATGTATTATTGGGGAGGAAAGCTTTTAAAGTGCTGATAAAAAAAAAAAAAAGGAAAACCCAAAAATGATTCTGTGCATTCATCTCTAAAAGAACTTAAACCCAAAAGGGGAATTCTCAATTATTCGCTTCCTCCCCCCTTCGCCACATCTGGCACCATTTTCAGGGGGGAGACGGGGGACCCGATTGGGCCACGTCCTGTCTCTGGAAGTGGACCTATCTCCCGGAAGTTCGTCGTCCCCCCCCCCCCCCCCCCCTCGCTGGGCCAATTAGAAAGTTCAGCGTGGTTTGCGCATGCACAGTAGGGAACCTGATGTGAAGCCAAAAGGGTTCACTACTGGGTTCCCTGACCAGGAATTGTGGCGGCAGCACCCAGGAGTTGATCCGAAGATTGACTGGGGTGCTGACATCGTGGGCTCCCTGGACAGATAAGTTCCCTAATATTACAAGTCAGCAGCTACAGTATTTGTAGCTGTTTAAAAAAAATGTCACCCAGGCTGGACCTCCTCTTTAAAGGAGAAGTATGGGTTTTTGTAGATTCATAATTGCCTATGAGGATGGAGCATCAGACCAATGCTGCAGCCGCCCCCCTGCGTTTCTGCACTGAGAACTGAGCCACCAAACATCGCTGATGGCTCGGTTCTCACTCCTCCCTGAGCGGAGTGATGCTGCCTGTCAGTCAGCATCTCTCCTGTTCTGATCCTCCACGATCATTGGAGCGATGAGCTGTGGAAGGGTGGGGAGCGTCCGTCTCAGCAGCTCGCTGAGACTACCAGCAATCAAGGCAGCTGGCGCATCCAGACTTGGAAGTTGGGGTGACGTGCTGCCTTGACTGATGGCAGTGACATCAGTGGAGAGCGGACTTGAGACTGCTCTCTGCTGAAAACAGGTCACAGGAGTGCCAAACGAATTGCACTCCTGTGACCCAGAGTAGAAGCCCAGCCTAAAAAGCTCAGGCGGGACTTCTCATTTTAAAGTGGGGGGACACCCTGAAAACAAAAACTTAAAAAAATGTTAGTAACCATTTAAAATGGAAAAAAAAATAAAAATATATATTTTTTTTACTTACCAGAAATGGCTGTTGCTAGGCAGATCGTCCTAATCTGCCTCCTCCAGCTCCGCGGTGATCTTCTCTTCTTCCGTCTTCTGTTGAATGGGGCGCGATGTGTTATGGGAACTATGTCCCACAACACATCGCGTTCCCCATTCACAAATTAGGGTCGCGCATGCGCAGTCGGCCGCGCGCCGACTCGCGCATGCGCAGTAGGAAACGTGAAGCCGTTTCCCTTACCGAGGATGGCGGCGCTGGAACCGGATCGCCGAGGGACAGCTCGTCCTCCACGACGGACATCGCGGGCGCCCTGGGAGGGTAAGTGTACTTATTAAAAGTCAGCAGCTACTTTTTTTTTAGCTGCTGACTTTAAAAAAAAAAATTTGTAAAGTGAAACCCCGCTTTAAGTACAGTTAAACCTTGGTTTGAGAGTAACTTTGAGATCGTTGAGACGAGCACATTTTTTAAATACATTTTGACTTGATATACAAGCAATGTCTTGATATAGGAGTAGCGTCATGTCGCAACTGAGGAAATAAAAAAGAGGCGCCTCTAAGTGTAGCAATATGGTTACATTTAATGAAGGTACAACATTTAACAACTCGCATGGTTGATGTTTAAGGCCCTGGGGTGCAGGCATCTGGGGTAAAGCTGTCCACATAGACCAGTGATGGCGAACCTTGGCACCCCAGATGTTTTGGAACTAAATGGGAAATGCAGTTCCAAAACATCTGGGGTGCAAAGGTTTGCCATCACTGACATAGACCATCCTCATCAACGCCATCCCTACCACTCTGCGCTCCAAGAGTCGCTCTACTGCAGGGTAGTCTTCCCGGTCACGATTGCAGACTGACAACGGTGAGAGCCGGCGGTGAGGACGGCGGTCTAGGTGGACAGCTTTACCCGGATGCCTCCATACTTACATGTGCCTCTTTTAATCAACTGTGTCAGTTGCTGAATGTTGCATCTTCATTAAATGTAACCATATTGCTACACTTAGAGGCGCCTCTCTTCTCTTTTATACTCTGTGGCTCCTGTTGGATTTTGCTTCTTATCCCCTTGTGGAGGCTTCCATTTGTGGATGGACATTTTTTGGTTGCATTGCTATAATCTTTTTATATGTACTATAATCTGAAGGACTTATGAATAAATGGTTGTGGAAGAAATCATTTGAGTTACTATTATTTCTTATGGGGAAATTCGCTTTGATTACAAGCATGTTTCCGGAACGAATTATGCTCGCAATCCAAGGTTTTACTGTACATTAATGTACTGGAGTATATTTTAAAGAGGAAGTAAACCCTCTTGAAAAAATCGAAAAAAAAAAAAAAAAAACCTGCAAGACAAAGGCATAATTAGCTAGTATGCATAGCATACTAGTTAATTATGCATCACTTACCTGAAATCGAAGCCTCGGCATCGGTCCTCTTCTCCCCCTCCGACCGCCGACATCTTCTCCCCGTAGTGACTTCCGGGTATCGCGGCTCCGGCGCTGTGATTTGCCGGAGCCGCGATGACGTCATGCGCACGAGAGCGGCATATAACAACTGAAGCATCGGCATATAGCGCCGATGCTTCAGTTGTCGCTAGTGCGCATGTGCCGCATGACGTCGGCACATGCAAATACAGGTATATCTCCTAAACCGTGCGGGTTTAGGAGATATCCCTGTTAGCTACAGGTAAGCCTTAATATAGGCTTACCTGTAAGCTAAAGTTGTAAAAGAGGGTTTACTTCCTCTTTAAGTGGGTTCTCATTATTGTAACAGGGACCTGAAAGTAATTCTTGGTCTCACTTACAGTACACACTGACAGGATTATAAACATGCATCATGTTTATGATTTCTAGTGAGAGCACCTGAAGACCCGTAGTTGTGTACAAATGATGTTTGATGTTTTCCTGTAGATCATACAAAGATGATATCTGAAACCAGGAGTGATTGCAGTAACACAACACCGAAAAAAGAGGACAGCTCTTCCCATTCTTCAGCCTGCCAGGTAGACACGACCACGGCTTTCCTAGACTCCCCGTCTAGCTGGAAAGGTGAGTTAAACCTCTACAGGCATCCCTATGATTTCAAATGCTAGGTACACAAACTTTGATTTTGTTTATTTCTTTTTGTTCCTGTGTTTGCTCGCTCTTTACTGGCTTAAAGTGTGATTCACGTAATGTTTCTGAGCGCAGCAATTACTTTTGAAATTGTTATTTAGGTATACTGTATATCTAACTATTGCATGCAGCTTTTTTTTTGTTTCGATTTATTTTTAGTGCTGACTTTTATCACATTTTTATTTAAACTCTATGGTGCCAAGCAAGAGAACCTAATCAAGTTTAAACCCAGGGAAGAACACTCAACTACCATATTGCACTGAGAGTTTTTCTTTTTACTGGCTTTAAAGTTAGAAGTCCACCCTAATACTAAAATCTCTATCTACAAACATCCACACTCTGAGACTAATCTATCTAGCCCTTGTTGAAGTTGAATTTCAATACCACAAGTTTCCTAGGAGAGAAGAGTTCAACACCCTGTAAAGAAGAAATCGATATATATACCTTTTTCTGAAGCCGGTCCGGTCGCACGCTGAGCTGTCGGTGGCGGCTTCGCTGTGTAGGTGGGTGCAGAGGAGGCAGGTGAAAGAAGCCCTCATAGTAACTCTATGGGTGACGTCACTTCCCACACATTTCTCAGCCATTGTTGGCTGTGTCCTCTGCAGAGGTCCTGCTGCTGGAGACCGGACCAGTGCGGCTTCAAAAACAGTTTGTATAGTGATTTCTTCTTTACAGGGCTAGATGGGTTAGTGTTGGATCGTGGATGCCTGTAGATTTAGAGTTTTTTTTTTTTTTGGCCTGTAGATTTAGAGATTTTTGAACCTAGCCAGTAACATTTTTTTAATTGAAGATTTTGCAGGAGGACGGTGTGCTCTTTTTGCCTTAACCCTAACCTCTATTAGGGTGGACTTCTACTTTTAACACAGTCTCAATCAGCATGATGTAGTGGAGAAGATAACGCGCACGTTAGGTACATAAAATGCCAGTCTTCTGATTCCTGGTTTGGAACAGAGTTGAGCTTTAGTGACCTAATGTACCTGTCATGCAGTATATCCTAGGTTTTGCAGGCAGCTGTATACTGTAGAAATCGTCTGTGCAGGGTGCCCTGTCCTCATCCTACTGCTGATCTACCAATGCTGAGGGATTTAATGGCTTTCTGTGAAACTTCGGTGAACAAGTTACCGATGGGGATCTGTCCCTCCTCCCTCCCCTTCCATTAAAAAAACTGTTTCATAGTGTACACTGCATGCAAAATATTCTGTGGGAGAAGAGAATCCTATGATTCTTCAGACTCTCCTGCAGTCACGAATCGTGTTAGGAGTGTACACTTTGAAACTGTTTTTCTGGGGGGTGGTCACCATCAGGAGCTTGTTCACTGCTGCTTCACAGGACACCCGGTGCTAATAACTCCCCCAGTGCTTGAAGTTCAACTGCAGGAAGAGGACCGGACCCCCTACACAGATTGCCAGCTGCATGCAAAATGTGGGTAATACTTCATTGCAGGTAGGTTGGGTCAATAAAACTATAGAGATTTATTTTTATTTTATTTTTGCAGCCTTGATTTCTCAATACCCTTTTTTTTTTTTTTTTTTTAATTAGTTTTGGATGGTGAGTGGGTGTGATTTCTTTCTAGGCCTTTAGTGTTGTCTTTGACCACAGTTAGAACATCTCCCAATTCTGTCATATCAGAGGTGACTCTGCTCTGAACTGAAATTCCCAGTTTTTATCTTCAAACAATATCTTGTGCATTTCCCTTTGGAAAATCCACTAGGGAAGGTGAAACATGCATTATGGTACCACCATTATCTTGCCACCGGCCCAGCATTGGGATTTGCATTAGATTAAATAGTGAATAGTATCTATATGTACAAAAGTTCACCAGATCTTTATCTGTCGTGTGTTCGGCGATATGGGGAGGTCTCAACACAGGGGTCCCAGGCAGTGGAAAAGGTCAGATTAAACCCTATGTACTTAGCAATGTTTATAAAAAAAAAAAAAATTCTAAATTTTTATAGGTTTAAATGTGCTCTGACCCGCTTCAATTTCACCCTGCAGGTTGGGGAGGGACGACGCTCCGCTGGCTTTTGGTGTTAAGTCTGGCTGGGAACATACTTTTCACCTCCATGTACTTCTACAGAACTGTCTACTCTACTGACCCCATGTAAATTACCCCCCTACCCTTCCTCTGAGCAATGTGTCACTTGGTGCTCCTGAATATCCTGACACTGCCTGACCATCACCGGTGCTGCCCCCTGGCTGCTGCGCGGGCTCCTGCTCCCGACCATTTCTGTATTATAGGACTTTGTTCTGTATTGTGAACTGTGGCGATTTACACATCCAGCTGAAGACTGTATTAAATAGAGAAAATGAAGAAACAAGCTCTACATTTGGTGTTTTGTGGCGTCATTCCTTTTTGTTAACATGTTTCCATTTAGAATGTAAAAGTGCCTACAGACCCGTTCAGTCTGGAGTATTGGGACACACCGTTTTGTGACCTTCACAAAATATAATCGGATAAAGGCAACTTGCTACCAGAAATTTCTAATGAACTTCAAAATAATCGCAGCTGTAAGTGATCAGGTTACTTACCTGGATTAATTTGGTCATATTTGCAGTGGAAAGCATGCATTTGAAGTGACCGGTGCACTTTAATACTTATTAACCACTTCAGCCCCGGACCAATTGGCAGCCAAAGGACCAGGCCCCTTTTTGCAATTCGGCACTGCGTCGCTTTAACTAACAATTGCGCGGTCATGCGACGTGGCTCCAAAACAAAATTGGCGTCCTTTTTTTCCCACAAATAGAGCTTTCTTTTGGTGGTATTTGATCGCCCCTGCGGTTTTTATTTTTTGCGCTATAAACAAAAATAGAGCGACAATTTTGAAAAAAATGCAATATTTTTTACTTTTTGCTATAATAAATATCCCCAAAAAATATATAAAAAAAACATTTTTTTTTCCTCAGTTTAGGCCGATACGTATTCTTCTACATATTTTTTGGTAAAAAAAATCGCAATTAGCGATTATTGATTAGTTTGCGCAAAAGTTATAGCGTTTACAAAATAGGGGATAGTTTTATAGCATTTTTATTAATATTTTTTTTTTATTAGTAATGGCGGCGATCAGCGATTTTTATTGTGACTGCGACATTTTGGCGGACACATCAGACATTTTTGACACATTTTTGGGACATTTGTCATTTATACAGCAATCACTGCTATTTAAATAGCACTGATTCCTATGTAAATGACAGTTGTAGTTAGTGGGTTAACCACTAGGGGGCGGGGAGGAGTCAGTGTGACGTGTTGTGTTTTTTTTTACAGTAGGGGGGCGTGGCTGTACGTCTGACGTCATTGATCGGCGTTCCCGATGACAGGGAACCGCCGATCACTGACAGTCAGTGTAGGAAGCGCGGGGAGAGGTTTGTTTACATAGACCTCTCCCCGTTCTTCCGCTCCGTAACCCGATCGCGGGATACCAGCGGCGATCGGGTCCGCTGGTCCCACGGCCGTGGTCACGGAGCTCCCGACCGGGTCGCGCGCGCGCCGCTGGCGGCGCGCGCGCGCCCCCCGGGCAGGCAAATTAAAGGGGACGTACAGGTACGTCCTTTTGCCTGCCCGTGCCATTCTGTTGACGTATATCTACAGGAGGCGGTCGGGAAGCGGTTAAAGATAAATTTCACTCTGGGGAGAGGGGGAACAAATACTGTAGCTGTTGACTTTTAATAAACATTCACTTACTAGTCCAGGGATCCTGCACTGCCCCTCATCCAGCCCAGTTATTTACCAGTCTTCAGGTCCCCAGCGCCACCATCTTGGATGTGGGAAACCAATTGTGAATTACTAGTGCTTCACAGCCAGCTACCCACTGCCCATGTGCTTTCTCAATGGATCTGTGACGGGCCCTGGGAGGTTACAGATAGGGGAGGGGCCGAACTTCCGCTCCGTTTGCAAACTGTCAGAAATAGAGGCGCACTGGGCAGACAGTGGGGCACATATGAGAGTACAAGAATCATCAGTGCTACCTGTCGGTGCTGCCCATCAGTGCCATCTCATCAGCACACATCAGTGATGGAGAAATTGTTTACAAAATTTTATAACTGAAACCAAAACTTTTTTTTAAATTTGTGGTCTTTTTTTTCGTTTGTTTAGCAAAGAAATAAAAAACCCAGTGGCGAATAAATACCAAAAGAAAGCTCTGTCTCAAAAAAAAGATAATGTCATGTGTACAGTGTAGCATGACTACGCAATTGTCATTCAAAGTGTGCCAGCGCTGAAAAATGACCTGGGCAGGAAGAGGGTTAAAATGCCAGGTAGGCAAATGGTTAAAAAGCATGATTTGATATCTTCGTGAACGAGAAGTATACAGAACTGTCCAACTTTATAAAAATACATAGACTTTGTTATCGAGACCAGCATTTCTCAACCTTTATTCAGTCAAGGTACCCTTTGATATTATACACAATCTCGAGGCACCCCATGTAAAAATCTAAACAAATCGTTTTTCATAGCGCAGCAACATTTACACACGTAGGACAACCCAACATTAGAGGCGATTTATTTTTTTAAAAAGCAAATGCATCTTTTCACACTGGTACTGACTAGTATTAAAGTAGAAATACACCTAAAAAGGAAAGTTCTGCTTTCCTCCTCTTCTTCCTTCGCTACTACTTTTGGTGGGTTTTTTTTTTTTTTTTTTTCTTGCAGCGGGTACCTTTTTTTTTTTTTTTTTTTTTCCCCTTTTGTCATTTGTGATGTTCAAAAAGCAGAAGGATTCTTGTGCCATTTCCAAGGTTCCATACAGGTCACCGGGATGTTCAAGGAGCCAAAACTGGTAACTACTGCTTACCCCTAGAAAGAAAAGACAGAGGACCTTAATGAACATTTGGGTAAGTAGAACTTTTGGGTAAGTAGACGCCAAAGAATATACAATGGTACAAAAAAAGGGGAAATTATTGTAATACCTGCACCTGGTTTTGGACAGTGTTGTTTGACTCTTCCTTTTTTACATAGAAGTGTAACCCTCTGGTAGGTAATGCCAGAATTCCAGCAACTGCTGTGTAACAGTAAAACCCGCTCCTTTAAACGGTATTTGTGAAAAATCACACTACGCTAAATAAAGACCGTTGAGCTGCATCTGCTTGCTTAGCAGGGGGGGGGGGGGATCTCTCCACTGAGCAGGCGGATGACAGGTCCATGTACGCTTCCCTATGTAGAGCGGACACAGCCTGCTCTCCTCTATGGGGGAATTGTATGGAAACAGACACAAAGTGGTTGTTAACTGAACAAGTTGAGGTTATTAGCTGGTAAGTTGTCATGCACAGCTGCCCCAGATTGGTCTAGTAAACCCCCCCCCCCCCCTCCTGTTTTTCTCAGTCACCCTGTAATATAGGTACGCTTTCTTTTCTTTTTATCCTGCCAGAAGATCTATTGATCTCATGTCTTTGAACAAGGTGATGACTGTTCATTCTCCGGTAAAATCACTGCTGCTTCATCACCCTATGGACATGTAGTTTAACCCTTTCCTAGCTGTCCTTATGTCCCTGTAAAAAGATCTGAACATCAGGGGTGTGAGAAAGATTGGCAGATCAAATGACCATTGCGATTGACTGTCACAATGGTCACATAGTTGGGAGCCGCCGGCTATCTTTCACTAGCTGGGACCGGGACCTGTCTTTGACAGCTCGGTCTCTGTAGTGTGAGCACGCTCTTAGCAAAGAAACATTGGCCACCCAGTAATGCATTTATGTGGGTGTTAAAGCCCACCCCTTTACTGCTTTACACGTAATGCGGTTGTTGAAGGATAAGTTTACCTTTGGGAACACGCTACATGCACCACCTGATTTTAGAGTGGAACATGTTGCATGTTCCCAGTGCTGCTGCCTCCCGCTGCCCCCTCTTTCTGTGGCAGCAATAGAGGGAGATGTTCCCCATACTAGCTGTCACTGTTTGACAACAGTACGGCCGTGCAGGCCTACACCCACACAGCCGTGTCATTCATACACAGCTCTGTGTATGAATGAACTACAAGTCCCGACATCCTTAGCGGTTGTCAACTTGTAGTTCTTAATGAACTACCATGGTGCTGTAAGTAGTTCATTGAATCTTCTCAGGGAGTATCGTCTTACTAGTACGGGATGTAAGAGGAAGCAGATACACTGACAGTGTGCAGGAGACCTGCATGGTATCAGCGATCTGATCACAGGTGCCATGTTTTACAGGCACCTACTACAAAAAAAATAATAATAAACCTGTCACTGACAAAAGCCCAGGTGCCAGGGCACAATTTCTAGTTGCACCGGCGACCTGGCGCCTGGGATTTGTCGAGCCCTGCACATAACGTCCTGAAAGTGGTTGTTAATGTTAAAAAAAAATAGCACAGTGCCCATGCATATTTTTAGCACTGGTTACCACAAAATGTCAAGTGTCTGTCTGCCGCAATATTGCTATAAGTTGCTGATCGCTGCCATTACTAGTTAAAAAATAAATAAATAAAAATCCCATAGTTTGATTGGTTTGCACAAAACTTATTGCACCTACAAACGCTTTATTTTTTTTAATTTTTTTTATCCAAAAATATGTAGCAGAATATATTGGCCTAAATTTAGGAAGAAATTTTGATTTTTTTTTCTTATTTGTTGGATAAAGCAAATTAAAACTATCTAATTTTTTTTTTTTTTCGCCAAATTTGTTGTTGTTTTTTTTTTTTTTATTTTTTTTTTTTTTTTTAAATTGTACAAAAAATAAAACCCAGAGATCATCAAATGCCACCAAAAGAAATCTCTATTTGTGGAAAAAAGACATGCATTTCATTTTGGTACAGTGTCGCACGACTGCGCAATTGTCAGTTAAAGTAACGTAATGCTTTGGTCAGGAAGTGGGGGGGTGTAAGTCTTTCGAGGCTGAAGTGGTTAAACACACAAGTTTTTCAAGTGCTTTTGTGTTAGTGCCTGAAAATCGGAAGAACAATACTTTAAAATCACTGAATGTGTTCACACTGGGGTGGTGCGTTTCCATTGCGGTGAAAAAAAAAGAAATTCCGCTTGGAGCATGTTTCGGTAGTTGAGAAAAAAACGCACCTTCCCATTGAAAGCAATGGGAAATGCAACAAAAGCGCACGCGTTATTTGTTTTTGGTGCAGTTTTTGAGTCGCATGTCCTTTTTTTTTTTTTTTTTTTTTTTATAAACGCACCAAAATTGTGGTAAAATTGCATATGCAGTTTTGCTGTGGCTCAGTGTGAAAGTAACCTAAATGGTTTGTCTCATTCCTCTAACTGCTACCTTGGCAGGACAGCTTGTTCTGTTGAAAAACAAACTTACTGGAGGGATCACCAGGTGAAAAAACAAATGCAGCAATCGCATCCAAGAATCGGTAAGATGCAATATAGTAAATGTGCACTTTTGGGTTTAATACCGTTTTTACCACTTACCCACCGATGGCCGTCATATGACATCCTTGAGTTTGTGGAGTTATATCTGAATGATGCCTGCAGCTACAGACATTCAGATATCGCCTTTTTCAGCCGGTGATTCCCTATACCATAAGAATGATCATAGCGGCTGTTCCACCGCTTGATCGTTCTTACGGGCGGCGAGAGGGGACACCTCTCCGCCACCCTTCTGTGCTTCTACCGACTCACTGCTTCCATCAGTGAGACAGAGAACGGATCCGCCGGCCACGGATGCTGACCATAGAGATTTCTGGCAGACCAGATGGTTGCCGCAGTCTCTATGATCGTTCGGAGGGTGGGCGCGATGTTATGACGTCACACCCGGCCTCTGCATTCAAACAAACGGCGCCGCCTTGGCTGGGAAGCAGAGATAGTTTTATTTTTTTTTTTATTTCAGGCTTCCCAGCCTAGAGGTGAGACGGTGGGGTCTTATTGACTCCATATCTCACTGTAAAGAGGACCCATCATGCCATATTCCTATTACAAGGGATGTTTACATTCCTTATAAAAATGATCAAAATTTATTTTTATTTTTTTTAAAAGTGTCAAACAAAAAAAAAGTAAAATTAACAATAATTTAAATTTTTTTTTTAAAGCATCCCTGTCCCCACATGCAGAAGGGAAAGCATACGCAAGTCCCGCCCACATATGAAAGCAGTGTTCAAACCACACCAAATGTTTGAGAGAGAGCAAATAATTCTAGACCTAGACCTTCTCTGTAACTCAAAACATGTAACCAGTAAAAAAAAAAAAAAAAAATATATATATATATATCTCTCATCGCCTATGGGGATTTTTAAGTACTGAAATTTGGCGCCTTTCCACGAGCGTGTGCAATTTTGAAGCATGACAAGTTAAGGAATCTATTTACTCTGCGTAACTTCATCTTCCACATTCTGCAAAAAAATTGGGCTTACTTTACTGTTTTTTTTTTTTTTTTTTTAAAGTCATTAGAAAAATTGCTCCGCAAATCCCGCTGCGAGCTAAAAAGTTGCAATGACCGCCATTGTGTTCTCCAGGGTCTTTACTTAAAAGCATATATCATGTTTGGCGGTTCTATGTAATTTTCTAGCAAAAAAAAAAGATGATTTTTACTTGTAAGAGAGAAATGTCAGAATTGGCCTGGTTGGCAAGTGGTTGAGCTTTAGTTCCATATTGTCCTCAGCAATGGCTTTCCTCTTTCCCCGGTCAGTCTGCTTAGTTACATTGTTGCAGGGTCAGGGGCAGGGCAGTAGATAGCAGTATAGCTGACCTCTGCCTGACACCAAGTGGGCGGGCCGCAGCTCCCCAGCATGCTTTTTGTTTACATTTACGCTGTAACTGACAGCCCGGGGGCGGAGTTCAGGGAACCATTGGGCGCTTGTCTTCATAGAGCGGAAAGGCGGTGGGCGGTGACTGGGCGTGTCCTGGGCTAGTGGAGCGATACAGTAATAGGCGTGGCTGGTGGCAGTGAGGGGGGTGACAGGTAGCAGTGGGCGTTGCTGTGGACCATGTGCATTGAGTGCCGTTATCACCGGACAGGAAGATGGCTGAGCAGGCGGAGGAGATCCCGCAGGAGACCGCTGCATCCCCGGAGGAGATCCCGCAGGAGACCGCTGCATCCGCGGAGAAGCCGCCGTACTCCTACGTGGCTCTTATCAGCATGGTGCTGGAGGAAAGCCCGGAGAAGCGGCTGTCGCTGAGCGGGATCTATGAAGCCATAGAGCGCCGGTTCCCGTATTATTCCCGGCTGGAGAAGAAGGGCTGGCAGAACAGCGTCCGCCACAACCTCAGCCTCAACCAGTGCTTCGTCCGCCTGCCCCGACAGCCCGGCCACAAGGGCAGCCTTTGGGCTCTGGACCCCGCCTTCCACGACATGTTCGAGCGGGGCAACTACCGGAGGAGGCGGCGGCTGAGACGTCCCCAGCAGTCCCGGAGCGGAGACCCCCTGACCGCCTTCCGATACCACCAGGAGCATCCACAGTGCTGCCTGCAACCCGGGTACTACCACTGGGGGCCCGGGGCTCCGATCCTCTTCCCGGGGCACTCTAATAGCCCCTATCCGATCCCCGGAGGGTTCCAAGGGGAGATGCCGCCATTACCCTACTGGGAGCAGGAGATGCACTACAGGGGCATGATGCCAGCCATGGTGGAGGTCTGTCCTCAAATGCCAGGCTACAGCTACAGAGCCCTGCTGGCTGAATGAACACTGTGACAACGTCACCCACTGATCTTCACTCTGTGCCAACTTCATCATCTCTGTGCCATCTTCATCTGCTGATCCCCAGTCTGTGCCAACTTCATCCACTGATTTTAACTCTGTGCCATCTTCATCCATGGATCGCCCTGTGCCATCTTTATCGTCTCTCTGCCAACCTCATCCACTGATCCCCAGTCTGTGCCAACTTCATCCACTGATTTTAACTCTGCCATCTTTATCGTGTCTGTGCCAACCTCATCCACTGATCCCCACTCTGCCTGCTTTATCCACTGATCCCCACTCTGTGCCAGTTTTATCCACCGATTCCCCACTCTGTGCCAGTTTTATCCACCGATTCCCCACTCTGTGCCAGCTTTATCCACCGATCCCCACTCCGTGCCAGCTTATTGCCATCATCAACTTCATCCATAGATTTTCTCTCTGTGCCAACTTCAACCGATCTCTTCTGTGTGCCAACTCATTGACATTGCCATGTGCCTCACCAAGCTTTATAAGCTATAGCATGCCCTCTGATAGTTGGACATCATCGCCTGTCTTGCTGCAATGACTGTGCCAGTCCCCTGACTCCCCAGTTATTCAAGGTCTGAGACGATTAATTCCCGCTATAACTCCAATAAACAGTTCTGACCGCCTAGCTTCACCATAATCCAATCTTCACTGCCCTACCAAGCTTCTGATGTCTACTGACAGCCTCCAGCAAGTGCTACCAATACCCAGAGACATCATTGTTTTGTGAAAAGTTCTGCCTTTGCCAGCTGGGTACCTCTGCCATCCACCCTTCACTATCCTATGTCTGCGTCACCATTTTTATTCCAGATCTGAGCAGATTAATTCTTACCACAGTTCTGACTTTGCCAGAATCCAACCCCCACTGCCCTATCAAGCCTCAGATGTTTCCTTACAACTTCCAGCGGGGTACCAACCCCCCTCAAAAATAAAAATCAATTTAAACTTCTGAACCCAGGTGGACTTTCTAAAGCTGAACTGTAAAATGTTTTTTTTCCGGAGTTGGGCTTTATGCCAGGCTATGGTTAAAGTTCATAGTACAACATCAAGATTTAACTGCCATTTGGAGCATCATTGCTTTTTTTTTTTTTACAGGTCAAGTAAATTTTTGTACAGTTCTTTCTCAAGGTTTCCTTTTTTACAGGCGGAGAATTGTAGTACATAGTGCTGAGCAGAGGGGGAGCGATCCATAGCTGGCTTTTTTTTTTTTTTTTATAACGAGACTCTGTCCCTTTTCTCATTCAGGGTAAGAAGGGAGAGTCTGTTTAAAGCCCATTCCCTGATCATCTTATACTTGCCTTCCCAGCACTTTCCCATTGCTCCTTTCTATAAAGTTGCTAACTCAAAATGCTTGGGTGTCTCAGCATAAAGGGTAATAGTGATGTCATGCCCTCGGTCATGTGACAGGTTCCTGCTTCTTCGTGTCAGGAGGTCACTTCCCCCCATTATACCCAGAAACATTAAAGGACTATTAGAAAAACCATATCAATTTGCCCTGAGTAATCAAGGAGACAGGGTCTCTTAAAAAGGATGTGAATATATATTTAAATACACACGTTCAGGCGCGGTTCACACTAGTGCGATGCCGGACATTGCATGTGATTCTCATTGCTGTTCAGATCACATGCGATGTCTGTGCGATGCGATTTCAGCCATACAAACTGGTGCAGGACCCTTTTTTTGGTCCGCACTGGAATCGGATCGCATGGGTGTTCACACTAATGCGATCCGATTCCTGCACCATTTCACAGTTTACAGCCATACATGTTCTCCCATGTATGGCTGTAACATTTAAAAATTGTGGTTATTTTGCATTCCTTCTATACATGAATGGTGTGGTAAAACCTACTTATTGGGAAGCTACAAGTTGCAATATGCCATGCTGGGAATTGTAGTTCACCAATTGCTGACGTTCTGCTTTTACCTTCCATTGATTAGACCTTTGATTTTTGTGTGTATCCCATACATTTCCTATAATTTTGTTTTATAGCCTGTTAATTTAATAATATACAGTCCAAAGTTTTAACTAAATTAAGGTTTAAATGAATTGTATTGTTGTCGTCAACCATTAAGACCCCTTTCACACCGATCCGCCTATAGCGTCGGTGGTAAAACGCCGCTATTTTTAGCGGCATTTTACCGTCGGATTTGCGGCGCATTTCGTCCGCTTGCGGGGCGCTTTTACTGAGAGAGGGTTAAAACCCCCCGCAATAGCAGCGTTTTCCCAGCGGTATTACAGCGCTGCCCCATTGATTTCAATGGGGAGCAGCGCTGGAGGAGCGGTGAGTTCACCGCTCCAAAGAAGCTGCTGGCAGGACTTTTTGTGACGCCCTGCCAGCGCACCGCTGTAGTGTGAAAGCTTTCGGGCTTTCACACTGCAGACAATGAAGCAGCAGTTTGAGGGCGGATTGCAGGCGCTATTTCTAAAGCTATAGCGCCTGCAATACGCCCTCAGTGTGAAAGGGGTCTAAGTGTGACTGTTTCGGAGGAATCCCTTACTACTCATGGGAAGGGTCACACGTTGGCGCCAAAGGGTGATTGAATGTTTTAGGTCATGTGCACAGGGGGGGGCGTAAATACCGGCCGTACAGCATAAAATACGCCTGTGTTTACATCGCCTGGAAGCCCCAACTACAGTGCATTTCTTTTCATAGTCCTTGTATTCCAAAATTCGCTGTAGATCTCGTAATTGCAGGTTTAGCACATGGACGTGTTTTAATGAACACAACACATGCGCGTTAAGAAAAAACGTAAATGCGAGCACCAGTGTTTGCTTGAGATTACAAGCGCACAGTTTTTGTAATATGGACAGAAATATGCAGCGACTGGTGCTGCTGTTGCTGTAAATAGACGTATTCTGTGCTTTATTGCCTTATGCCTGCATTTGCGTCCGTGTGAAAGGAAATAAAATGTATGCCATTTTTTTTTTTTTTTTTGTACTTGTTTGAAAATAAATTATTTTTGTATAGTTCAAAAGTTTTATGAAAGATTATAAAGTTTACAAAAGTTTTTTTTATTAAAAAGTTTATTTCTGTTAAAAGTAAAGTTTACGTTTTTTTTTTAACAAATGAGTAATAAATTTACTTTATACTGTGATTTGAACCCCTTCCAGGTAAACTATTATACAAGTTTTAAAGTGTTCCTAAACCCAGGAGCCTGCATTCACTATATCTGGACTCCCACAGAACATGGAAATGCAGTTATTTTAGTAAATATAAACTGCTAAATACCTTTTCTCATCAGCCAGTATATATAGCAGTCTTGTGACTGTCAGTGTCTGGTTAAAGCTTGTAGGGGGAGTTTTCATTCTACTCTATAAACAGAGGCTGCAGGACCCCTGACCCTCTGTCTGGACACTGTCGATTGGCCCTGTGCTGATCGCATGCACCCTCCCCATAAAAAACTTCTAGCACTACACACCAAACTGAGCATGTGCAGAGTGCCCTCAAGGCTCTGTTCTATCAGCAGGTGGATTGGGGGCAGTGGAAGAAGGGGAGGATCAGAGAAGACAGGATCAAACAGCCTGTTTACACAATGCAGAGGATTAACCCCTTAGGTTCCACAGTCAGTATAACAAGCATACTTTACTGTATATACAGACTGATTTTACTGTTGTGGGTTTAGTAACACTTTTAAGGATTGAAGAAAACATTGGCTCCAAGTCCTTAACTGCTAACGTCCCCTACATTCCCCTCCCCTTCAGTGATGTGACTTCTGCAAGCTATATGGTCTCATTCACATAGGCATGCCATTATATACATTTATAAATGCATCTCATGATTTTAAATGGTATAATGCACACCATGTGTTTACTTGCATTCAGATTAGATACACTGAACGCATGTATATTTAACCAAATGACGGAACGATCACATGTACACAAACCGGCGCACCGAAAGCTGAAAATTGGTCTCGTTAGGAAGGGGGTTTAACTGCCCAGTGGGTAAGTGGTTAAACAGAGGAGAAATTAGTACATTTGTTTCTATTTTACAGATCAGATTCCTCTACGTTTAACCACTAACCGCCCCCCGGGCTGTCGGCCCTCCAGAACGACCGCTCTTGCGCGCTCCAGGGGGCGCACATTGCAGTGATCGGTGGTGCGGTGTGTCAGTCTGAGACACCGCTACACATATCTCGGTAAAGAGCCTCTGATGGAGGCTCTTTACCACATGATCAGCCGTGTCCAATCACAGCTGATCACGATGTAAACAGGAAGGGCCGTTGATCGACTTTTCCTCACTCGCGTCTGACAGACGCGAGTAGAGGAGAGATGATCGGCTGCTCTCCTGATAGGGGGGGTCTGTGCTGATTGTTTATCAGCGCAGCCCACCCTCGGAGGACCACCAGGGATTGCCACCACACTGGACCACCAGGTATGCCATCTTGGACCACCAAGGAAATGCCTGCCAGTGCCATCAGTGATGCCTATCCATGCCATCTATCAGTGCCACCCATGAGTGCCCATCAGTGCCGCCTATCGATTCCTATCAGTGCCGCCTTATCAGTGAAGGTGGAAACTTATTTACAATTTTATAACCGGCAATTTTATTTTTATTTTTTTTCAAAATTTTTGGTCTTTTTTTATTTGTTTAGCAAAAAATGCAGAGGTGATCAAATACCACCAAAAGAAATCTATTTGTGGGAACAAAATGATAACAATGCTGTTTTGGTACAGTGTAGCATGACCCGTGCAATTGTCATTTAGACAGCTCTGAAAGATGAAAATTGGCTTGGGCAGGAAGGGGGTGTAAGTGCCCTGTATTGAAGTAGTTAAAGAATAAGTTCACCTTTCTGAACATGTTACATCTATATTTAGGAAGTAACGTAACGTGTTCAGCATCTGACCCTGACGCCGGACGTGACGCGGAAGTGACAGGAGCCCACGTCAGTGGCCCACGACGCAGTGTGAATGGGAGGAGTGGTGTGATGGACCCATGCAGAGTCTGTGCTGCAATAATAATCCTGCCAGAAACATTTTGCTCTAATTCTGGCTATATACACATGGATGGCAATCCATCCACATTACACAGAGCAGATGGGTTTTGTAGTTTGACAGCCAGTCCTGCCAGCTGTCAAAATACTTGAACAAGAGGCTTCACCTGATTGGATGCAGGTTCTGTTCATCTGACATTTCCACTTGGCTTCTTTGATTTTTTTCAATTGAGTGATGGATGTTGGGCAGGAGGCGGCCAAACATGGAATATATCGCAGCTTACCAATCATTTAAATGTGGTGGCTGCATTTGTTTTCTTGTTTTGCCCCCCCCCCCCCCATTTTAACCTGGTTCTCTGGCCACTAAACACACCACCTGTATTAGAGTGCCCCCATGCTAAATGAAGGAGCAACAAACATCTTTGGACAGCAGCAATTGTTACCCCTTGGAGCCGGTGCCTACCGACCCTTTAAAGGGGTTTATGATCATGCGACTGCTGTGATTGGCTGTCACAGCAGTCACATGATCGGAAAGCGCCCAATTGCAAACAGTGGTCGGGAGCTTTCCGTTTGCCTCCGGTAACTGTGCCGGGAGCAATGCGATCAAGAGCTTTCTGTTAGCCGCTGATAACTGTGCCAGGAGCGCACAGGGCACACAGCTGTATTTGCACTATTGCATGCAATATGCGTCCGCTCAGCGCCATTTGCATGCACTTGCACCAAGAGGTTAAAGTGATTAAACCTTTGGGTGTTTTTTTTTTTTTATTGAAATAAACATGTTATACTTGCCTGCTCTGTGCAATGATTTTGCACAGAGCAGCCCCGATTTTCTGGGGTCCCCCCCGCCAGGGCTCCTGCCTCCTCCTCCTTTGGCGAGTGCATTCTCACTCCTGAGCTGCCCTACTCCCTCGTCACAGCATTTGATTGACAGCAGGGGAAGCCAATGGCTCCCGCTAATATCAATCTGCCCAGTGAGGAGGGAGACAACGAAATGCATATCGCTGGATCGGGTCCGGGCTTGGGTAAGAATAAGCGGGGGGGGGGGGGGTTCCTACAGCACAGAAGGTTTTTACCTTAATGCATTAGGGTAAAAATCTCTAAAGTGGTATAGTAAAGTGATTTATTTTACTTTTACCTACAGGTAAGTCTATAATAAGGCTTACCAGTAGGTACTGTGAATATCTCCTAAACCTGCACTGTTTAGGAGATACTTACACTGCATGCAGCCGTTGACGTCACCAGCGCATGAGCTCTAAAGGGACGGCATACCCGTTCTGTCCCTTCAAAGCTCTGTGCCATTGCCCTGAACACCCGCACGCAATGCGTGGGACATAACTTAGTCGCGGCTCAGCCAATCAGACAGCCGGAGCACTGCAACTCTGAAGGAATACTGGGTAAAGATGGAAGTCCTGTCAGCGGTGACAGCATGCTGCTGGAGGTCTTTGTTCTAAGGTAAGTATTTAATAATGTGCTATTGTGCGATGTAAGCCATTGTCTTGCAGGGTTTTATTTTTTTCTTTTTTTTTTAAAGGTGCAGTTTACTACCGCTTTAAGGCTTTACTTTAATCTGGGGGGGGGGGGGGAGCGTTGGATACACTAACAAATTGAAGCCAATATATATTAAAAGGTTTGGAGTGCAGCTTTTTATTTTGTTTAATTTTTCTACACTATATTGTCAAAAGTATTGGGGCGCCTGCCTTTACACCAACGGTCTCAAACTGGCCGCCCTCCAGCTGTTGCAAAACTACAAGTCCCATCATGCCTCTGCCTGTGGGAGTCATGCTTCTAACTGTCAGCCTTGCAATGCATCATGGGGCTTGTAGTTTCGCAACAGCTGGAGGGCCGCCAGTTTGAGACCCTGCTTTACACGCACATGAACTTTAATGGCATCCCAGTCTTAGTCCGTAGGGTTCTATATTGAGTTGGCCCACCCATTTCAGCTATAACAGCTTCAACTCTTCTGGGAAGGCTGTCCACAAGGTTTAGGAGCATGTCTGTATTAGGTGTCCTAATACTTTTGACAATATAGTGTGTGTGTGTGTGTGTGTGTGTGTATATATATGTATGTATGTGTGTATATATCTATATCTATATCTATATCTATCTAAGCTGCCAGCACTGATTTGAGTGGCTGTGGTGATATCTTGGAGTAGCGGAGTGTGGATTTGTTGTGTATTGTGTTTGATACTGTGCTCTGGGAGCCATGAACGCCGGTGTTGGTTGGGGCAGGCCCACTATGGAATATTAGCTTAAACACAGAAGACTTATGTAAACAGCTCTTCACTTTTCACATTTTTTTTCAGTGAATGTTTTCTTTAATCTGGAGTTCCCTTTTAAGGATTCACAAAGAAAATATTTGCAGTCTGGCTCTGGATAAGCCACACGATATATCCTGGAGCGACGGCACTAGGGCAGAAAGCTGGAGTAACCCCTGTGTAAATATCTATAGGAGGCGAGTTCCAGCTGAGCAGTGTTCCCAGGACTGTGTATTATTTCTATACATTTGTATATAGACTGATCTCTACCTGTCTGCTCTGCTTCAACACTGATTGGCTGGCTCGTTAGACTGTGACCTGTCACCCTGAGCGCCCTAACTGGACACTGTCAGATGCAAAGCTTGCCACTCTGCCTCGCAGCCTCAATGAGTATTTTTCAGGTTGAATTGAGTGGGGGAGAGTTACAACTTCTGTTAGACTTTCAGGGCCAGTTCACACCAGACGCAGTTCCGTTCAGTTCCGTGTGCTTTTTTTTTCTGCACTAAAAATGCATGCACAGTGTTTTCCATGTATTCCAATGGCTCTAGTCCACACCATGCAGTCAGTTTCTGGTCAGTTTCTGCACCAGAAACTGACCGGAAACTGACCGGAACTGACTGTATTGGTGCAGAAAAAACGGAACTGCGTCTGGTGTGAACTGGCCCTTACAGTAAAACCTTGGTTTGAGAGTAACTTGGTTTGAGAGCGTTTTGCAAGACAAGTAAAATGTTTAAATAAATTTTTACTTAATATACAAGCGATGTCTTGATATACAAGTAGCGTCACGTCACAACTGAGTATAAAAGAGAAGAGCACGCCTTTTAAGTGTAGCAATATGGTTACATTTAACGAAGGTACAACATTTAGCAACTCACATGGTTCATGATTAAAACTGGAACATTTAAGTATGCAGGTATCTGGGGTAAAGCTGTCCACATAGACCATCCTCTAACTCAGGGCTTGACAAATTTACAAAAGTAAGGGGAAGATGGCCCCTCACCTGTCTCCAAGTCATTGCCCACAGCTCTTAAAGGGACTTTTTTCTTTTTTTTTTTAAATGACAAATTCTTTTTTAAATGCATTTTAGTGTAAATATGAGATCTGAGGTCTCTCTGACCCCCCCCCCCCCCCCCCCCCCCCCCAGATCTCATATTTAAGAGGACCTGTCATGCATTTTTCTATTACAAGGGATTTTTACATTCCTTGTAATAGGAATAAAAGTGACACAATTTTTTCTTTGAACACGCCCCGTCCCGCGAACGCATATGTGAGTAGCGCCCGCATATGAAAGCAGTATTCATACCACACGTGAGGTATCGCCGCGATCAGTAGAGCGAGAGCAATATTTCTAGCTCCTCTGTATCCTCTGTAACTCAAAACATGCAACCTGTAGAATCTTTTAAACATTGCCTATGGAGATTTTAAAGGGTAAAAGTTTGTCGCCATTCCACGAGCCGACGCAATTTTGAAGCGTGACATGTTGGCTATCAATTTACTCGGCGTAACATTATCTTTCACAATATAAAAAAAAATTGGGCTAACTTTACTGTTGTCTTATTTTTTAATTAAATAAATATTTTTTCCCAAAAAATTGCGCTTGTAAGTCCGTTGCGCAAATACGATGTGACAAAGTATTGCAACGACCGCCATTTTATTCTCTAGAGTGTTTGAATAAAAAATATATATAATGTTTGGGGGTTCTAAGTAAAGGGAATGAGATGGGCGGGCAGTGAAAACAGGCATTGGAAGCTCCATTAGCATTGCTGGTTGTCCATACCAATGGCCACCACAAGAGGGCGCCAGATTCCAGAAGGAAACATAAGACTGCAGAAGGCCTCAAAGCCGCGGCCTCAATTACCGGCCGGCGTGGCCCAACAGGATCGCGCCGGGGGGAGGGGGTGCGTACGGCGACAGGATACTCCCCAGCTGTGCCACCCTAGGCGCTGGGTCGCTAATTCTAGTCGCAAATGTGACCTGGCGCCCGGGGTTTGTCGAGCCCTGATGTAACTTCACATAGGTGTGCACTGCATCAGTAAGGACCTCAATGCTAGCCTTAAAGTGCAATTGCAGGCTATTGCTAACCAGGGGCGTTGCTAGGTCTGCAAAATATCTGGGGCTAGAGCCCATAGCAGCGGTCACCAATCTTTTTGGAGGGGCGGGGCATGCCAGTGGTAAGCTATTTTTCACGGGCAAAGGCTGGTGTTTCAATCATCATGGCACCATGGTTGAAATGGTGTCAGGGTGATCGAAGCGCATTGCTTCTATTGTTACATTCTAATATATAATGAAGTGGTCCAACTCGTCATAATGCAGAATCAGTGGGAGCCCTGGGCGTGTCACTTGCCACATCTCCGGCCACCAGATGCATCATGTCACTTGCCACCGTTGCCTGTCACCAGATGCAGCTTTTTAACTTGCCACCATCACCTGCTACTAGATGTGGATTGTCACTTGCCACTTCACCTGCCACCATTTTCAGATTGTCACTTGCCAGGTCACTTGTCATGTCACCTGCCACCATTTGCAGATTGTCACTTGCCACTTCACCTGCCACCTGATGCGGATTGTCACTTGCCACGTCACCTGCCACCATTTGTAGACTGTCATGATAACATGACTCAACCTCTATGCATTTCGGCCTATCAGATAGGTCGTCTTCAGTAAGTTACCCTAACTAGCGATAGTTGGTCAACTCCCAGGGGTGAGTGCACATCCACTGGCGGGGGCAACCTATTTAAAGCACTTAAGAAGCATGGAATCATCCATCTATTATTCAAGTCACAGCACTGGATATTGTTCCACCAGCACCTTTTTTCACTGGAGACAGTTTTATTAATTTTATTAATTTGTTATCAGTGTATCGCCTATATTACCTATATGTAATTTTTTTAGCACTTAGCGTGGTATACTTTATCATTTTATTAATTGTTCACACCAATTTTACACCGCAGCTCCTTTAATTATGTGGTAAAGCAATTGGTTTTCTTTATCCATATTAACACATACATGATTTTTTTTTTCACTTTCATCCTTTGGCGCTTTGGTTCATTTTCATATTTGTGTGACTGAGTTAACAGGAAGGTATTCTGTCAGGAAGCCGCTACCCATCTGAATATGCAACTGAAGTGACGGTGCATCGTGGCCATCTTGGTACACCGGCACTCGTCCGCAGTAAGCTTAGAGTTATAAGTCGGCAAGCGGACAGCTTTATACACCCACCAGAGTCTTGCTTTTCACAGTTTAACGGTATTCTAATTTTTAACAGTAAACTCAGCTAGTTATAGTAAAATAACTTACTGTTAAAAATTACTGTGAAAAGCAAGACTCTGGTGGGTGTATAAAGATGTCCGCTTGCTGACTTATAACTCTAGGCTTACTGCACACAAGTGCGGGTGTACCAAGATGGCCGCAATGCAATGTCACTTTGGTTGCATATTCTGATGGGTAGCGGCTTTCTGACATCATCTCTCACCACCTGCCCTGCATCACCACAGCTCAGCTTCTGAGAGAACACCGCCATCACTGTGCAGGCACGGGCAGCTGAGAGATTACATCATCTTTCACTGCCCACCCTCACTCTGGGACACAGCCACTGGCAAGTGACATTGGCAGGTGACAATCCACATCTGGTGGCAGGAAACTGTGACAAGTGACACACTCAGGGCTCCCACTGATTCTGCATTATGGTGAGTTGAACAATTTAATCTTGTATTACAATGTAATAATATAAATATGATTCAATCAACCAGATACCATATCAACCATGGCGCCATGATGATTGAAGTGCCAACACCAGCCATTTCTCTGATTGCCCGCAAAATTTTCTGGCAGTGCCCCTTCTGAGATTTGACTGTGGATCCGCCCCTGATTCAACCTTTGGGTGTAGTAAATCCCTGCACCTATAAAGTGCCTCTCTGCTAACTTACACAATACAGTAGGTGACCTGGAAAGCACCACAAGTAGAGCTCAGTGCCTGAAGGGTCACATTACAAGTGAGTCCCATGTGTCCTTCACGGCAGACTCTGAATACAGCTTCCAAGCCTGACTGGGGGTCGGTCGAGTTGTAAAACTGCATTTAACTGCAGTAAGAAAAATTTTGACTGCAGACTGCCCACTTGTTTTTTTTTTTTCCCCCTATAGATAAGCCTATAATAAGTGCACTGTTTAGGAGATATTTACCCTGGATGCAGACAGTTTTGTAACCGACGCAGGGTTCCTGCGTGGCTCAATGGGATTGATTTACTAAAGACAAATAGAATGTGCACTTTGCAAGCACAGTTGCTCCAGAGCTTAGTCTGTTGACTTCCATTATCCAATTAAGTGCAAGCAAAAATGCTTATTTTTTTTTTTTTTTTTCCTTGCATGTGATTAGCATACCTCCCAACTTTCTGAGATGGGAATGAGGGACACATATTATCAAAAGTATATAGTCATAGGACAAACCCCCATTAAGTCGAATTGTAAAAAAAAAAAAAAAAGTGTTTTGTTTACCTCTACAATTCCTTTTATATTGGCTTTTAGCATTTACAAATGCAGCAATTTAGAAATTGGATGAAAGGTTTAGCGCTGGGAAACACTTTTTGAAAGAAAAATAGTGCATTTTATATACAACTATATAGATCAGACCAAAATGAGGGACAAATAATGAAGAAAGAAGGACAGGGGGACTTTGTTCTGAATGAGGAACAGTCCCTCGAAACCAGAGACAGTTGGGAGTTATGGATTGGGTATTCTTTGCCAAGTGAAGCCCTACCCCATTTACTAAGCTCTGGAGCAACTGCACTTGCCTGCACTTTGCCTTTAGTAAATCAATCCAAGTGCATTATGTTACCCAGAGGCTTTCTTCATTGGGGACAGATTCCTTCATAGTGCTTACCTAGTTTTAAAAGGGCTTTTGCCTAAAGTGGTTGTAAAGCCTTAAATGGTAACTCCACTTTCATGGGGGGGGGGGGGGATAGCAAATTAAAAAAATTATAATATAGCATATACAATTGTGTCATATTGTAATTGAATGTCATTAAAAATGACCTTCCCTTTTCAATCTGCAGCTCTGTAATTATCTGTGAAATTCAATGCAATATGGCCACCTGGAGGCGTTTTGTACACAGAATGTATTCAGAACGCTCCCCAGAAACATAATTTCCTGCTTGTGTGATTGGCTCACTGATTTTCCCAGAAGTCTTCACTAAGATCCCTTTCACACTGGGGCGTTGGGGCCATCGGCATAGCGGAGGAGAGCAAAAAAAATACCAAGAAATTCTTTAAGTATGTAAACAGTAAAAAAGGGAGGACAGACCATATTGGCCCCATAAAGAATGAGGAAGGACATCTGGTTACAAAGGATGAGGAGATTGCAAAGGTATTTGAATTTATTCTTCTCCTCAGTCTTCACAGGGGAATCGGGAGGGGGGGGGGGGGGGCTTTAGTAACCAAAACTGCAGTGTTTAGCCTTATGACACATCAAAGGAAGCGCCCTCATGGCTAACAGAGGTCTGAATTAAAATTAGACTTGGGAAACTTAACATTAATAAATCACCGGGACCAGATGTCTTGCACCCGAAGGTACTTGGGGAACTTGGTCAAGTAATTGCCAGACCATTGTTCCTAATTTTTACTGACAGTCTACTGACTGGAATGGTACCAGCTGATTGGAGAAAAGCAAATGTCGCACCAATATTTAAATAGGGCCCAAAATACATCCCTGGGAATTACAGATGTTAGCCTAACATCAATAGTAGGTAAACTCTTGGAGGGGATCATAAGGGACTATATACAAGATTTTAGTAATGAGAACGGTATCATTAGCAGTAATCCAGCATAGATTCATGAAGAATTGTTCTTGCCAAACCAATCTATTAACCTTCTATGAGGAGGTGAGTTGCCAGCTAGATAAAGGAAGGCCTGTAGACGTGGTGTATCTGGATTTTGCAAAAGCATTTCACACAGTTCCCCATAAACATTTACTGTACAGGTATGTTGGCATGGACCATAGGGTGAGTACATGGATTGAAAACTGGCTACAAGGGCAAGTATAGAGGGGGGTGATAAATGGGGAGTACTTGGAATGGTTAGTGGGGTCCCCCTGGGTTCTGAGCTGGGACCAGTCCTATTTAATTTGTTCATAAACGACCTGGAGGATGGGGTAAACAGCAATGCCAAGCTGCTGCTAACAAAGCAAATAGAATATTGGCATGCATTAAAAAGTGATCAACTCCAGAGATAAAACGATAATTCTCCCGCTCTACAAGACTCTGGTCCAGCCGCACCTGGAGTATGCTGTCCAGTTCTGGGCACCAGTCCTCAGGAAGGATATACTGGAAATGGAGTGAGTACAAAGTAGGGCAACAAAGCTAATTAAGGGTCTGGAGGATGTTTGTTATGAGGAAAGGTTGCGAGCACTGAACTTATTCTCTCTGGAGAAGAGACGCTCGAGAGGGGATATTTCCATATACAAATACCATACTGGTGACCCCACAATAGGGATAAAACTTTTTTGCAGAAGGGAGTTTAACAAGACTCGTGGCCACTGTGGTGGATATTTGGCTGTACTGGAGCCACAAAAATGTTGATCAGGCACACAGGGGCAACACGAGCGCACACTCGTTAAATCGATAATGTCTTTGCAGAGCGAACACACCCCCACCAGATGATCGTTCTGTGCATCGCACAGGGGCCCTTAGCTGGAGGACATGTCTCCACTCCGCAAACACTTCTCTACATCCCCAAGGAGCTTTTCCACTTCCTAATGGATCTCAACCAGCGTCAGTCTGCCCCAGTCAGCTCTTTAGAGCGGGCTGCGGGAGTGCTTACACACTGAGACTCTTATGACAATACATTAAAATACATCTTCATAAAATTTTCCACAACACCACTCATTAAAATTAGAAGAAAAGAGGTTTTACCTTGAACTGCATAGAGAGTTCTTTACTGTAAGAGCGGCAAGGATGTGGAATTCCCTTCCACAGGCGGTGGTCTCAGTGGGGGGCATTGATAGTTTCAAGAAACTATTAGATAAGCACCTGAACGACCACAACATACAGGGATATACAATGTAATACTGACATATAATCACACACATAGGTTGGACTTGATGGACTTTTTTTCAACCTCACCTACTATGTAACTAAGTAACTATGTAAGAGGAGGAGCCAGATGCGCCATATCAAATCGGTGTACCACCGCAAAGGTGTTCCCTTCAAAGAAATGCATTCACCAAAGATAGGCACAGCTTTTCTTTTTTTGGATCGAGTGAAGCATGAATATGTTAGGTTTTTATTGCTGTCTGTGTCCTGTTAAGGAGATTCTCTATTTGTACTGTTTACTGTTTTCACTGAGAGTGAAAGAAAATCCCAAATTTTGGGTTGTCGTCAGTACAGAAATAGAAGGAAAATTTTCCAATGGAGACACTAGTTCTGGTGACTGCCAGAGATTCTCTCACTTTGGTTCCTGTTTTGGCATATGGGACAAGAAGTGAAGAGTATCTCCCGGATGGAACACAGATGGGAAGAAAAAAAAAAAGCTGACAGTGGTTATAACCCTCCCATACTCTATCCAAAATCATATCATCTCAACAGTACATTCCTACCTGACATGAAGTACCCTACTCTGAACACTAGATGGCACTAGATGCTAAACACTGTGCTAATATAAAAACAGACTAAGAATTACTATAAAAGGGTCAAGTAAAAGATAGAAAATTCTCTTAAAAATGTTGCATCAAAAGTTACAAATTTTATAATAATTAATACTTTGCTATATAACAAATCTGTTTATATCTCAGTTGTAATGTAGTGTACAACGGTGAATAAAAAGATCCACTAGGTCTCATTTTTAGAAATTTCACTTTTCAAATTAGAACTTGCCTGTGTCTGGTTTGCCTACCAATCCCAAAACGGGTACATTTTGTGACCTCTCTATTATGTACCACATTGAATTGCCTAGACACAGTGTGTATCCTATAACCTTTTTGATAATATTAATATGTTCTAGATTGTAAGCTCCAACGGCCCTCTGATCCCTCCTGTATTGATTTGTATTGTAATTGTACTGTCTGCCCTCATGTTGTAAAGCGCTGCGCAAACTGTCGGCGCTATATAAATCCTGTATAATAATAATATGTTCAGTGACCCTATCATGCAGTTTTCGGGAAGTTCTTAAAAATATACTGTAGACACATGCATTGTGCAGCATTAAATACATTTCCTTTTTTTATCATACCCTTTCTGTAGCGTGAGGCTTTAAAATAAAATTTTATATTTTTCTGGGGAAATACCTTACCCCATTAAACAATGCAACACTATTTATATTCAGGGGATTTACCACATTGAGTATCAAACTAGCTTTTAGGGATGGGGCTCTACCCTATATAACCTGGGGGGTTACTGGGTAAAAGAACCCCAAACTCTCTCCCTCTGCATGATAGGCCCATATTTGATAACCTCAAAATTATCTCAGTAGATTTAAATTGGGCACTATAGTATGTTATGAGCATTTCATACTATTTCTCTTCCTTTCCTTCACTGGACATAATAGGTCAGATCTACACATATCCCCTACATCTTGACTGATCTTTTCCAATAAGTCAACTCTGCACCCCTTTTCCTTAACCACTTAACCAGGTCTCTTTTTCAGACTCTGTGTTTACAAGTTAAAAACAATTTTTTTTTTGATAGAAAATTACTTTGAACCCCCAAATATTATTATACTTTTTTTTTCTAACACCCTAGAGAATAAAATGGCGGTCATTGCAATACTTTGTCACACCGTAATTGTGCAGCAGTCTTACAAGCGCACTTTTTTTTTGATAGAAAATTACTTTGAACCCCCAAATATTATACTTTTTTTTTTCTAACACTGTAGAGAATAAAATGGCGGTCATTGCAATACTTTTTATCACACCGTATTTGCGCAGCGTTCTTACAAGCGCACTTTTTTTGGGGAGAAAAAAAATCACTTTTTTGAATAAAAAAATAAGACCACAGTAAAGTTAGCCCAATTTTTTTTTATATTGTGAAAGATAATGTTATGCCAAGTAAATTGATACCCAACATGTCGCACTTCAAATTTGCGCCCGCTCGTGGAATGGCGTCAAATTTTTACCCTTAAAAATCTCCATAGGCGACCTAAAAAAATTCTACAGGTTGCATGTTTTGAGTTACAGAGGAGGTCTAGGGCTATAATTATTGCTCTCACTCTACCAATCGCAGCAATACCTCACGTGTGGTTTGAACACCGTTTTCATATGCAGGCGCTATTCACGTATGTGTTCGCTTCTGCGCGCAAGCTCATCGGGACGGGGCACTTTAAAAAAACATTTTTTTATTATTTATTTTACTTGATTTTACTTGATTTTATTTATTTTTTCACTGTTTCTAAAAATATGAATAAAAAATAGGGTCACTTTTATTCCTTTTACAAGGAATGTAAACATCCCTTGTAATAGATAAAAGCATGACAGGTCCTCTTAAATATGAGATCTGGGGTCAAAAAGTCCTCAGATCTTATATTTGGACTTAAATGCAATAAAATAAAAAAAAATTTGTCATTTGAAAAAAAACAGAAAAATGTCCCTTTAACCACTTTAAGACCAGCCTCGTTTTGGATTTTAGGTGTTTACATGTTTAAAACCGTTTTTTTTGCTAGAAAAAAACTTAGAACCCCCAAACATTATATATTGTTTTTTTTCTAACACCCTAGAGAATAAAATGGCGGTCGTTGCAATACTTTTTTTCACACCGTATTTGCGCAGCGGTCTTGCAAGCGCACTTTTTTTGGAAAAAAGTCACTTTTTTGAATAAAAAAATAAGACAACAGTAAAGTTAGTCCAATTTTTTTATATATTGTGAAAGATAATGTTACGCCGAGGTAAATTGATACCTAACATGTCACGCTTCAAAATTGCGCCCGCTCGTGGAATGGCCTCAAACTTTTACCCTCAAAAATCTCAGTAGGCGACGTTTAAAAAATTCTACAGGTTGCATATTTTGCGTTAGAGGAGGTCTACGGCTATAATTATTGCTCTCGCTCTACCGATCGCGGTGATACCTCACATGTGTGGTTTGACCACCGTTTTCATATGCGGGCGCTACTCGCGTATGCGTTCGCTTCTGCGCACGAGCTCGTCGGGACGGGGCGCTTTAAAAAAAATTTTTTTTGTTTTTCTTATTTATTTTTCTTGATTTTATTTATTTTTACACTGTTTTTTTTTAAAAAATTAATTGGCTCACTTTTATTCCTATTACAAGGAATGTAAACATTCCTTGTAATAGAAAAAATCATGACAGGTCCTCTTAAATATGAGATCTGGGGTCAAAAAGTCCTCAGATCTCCTATTTGGACTTCAATGAAAAAAAAAAATAAAAAATGACATTTGAAAATTCCTCTTTAAGACGTATGGGCGGAAGTGACGTTTTTGAAGTCGCTTCCGCCCTCCCATGGTATAGAGATGAGTGGCGGCCATCTTAGCGTCACTCATCTCTAGACACACAAGGGGAACGGACCCGATCGCCTCCGCCGCTGCCGACGGTTCCGGTAAGCGGCGGAAGGCGTGGCAGAGCGGCGGGAGTGGGGGGCACCTCTCCCGCCGCCGATAACGGTAATCTCGCGGCGAATGCGCCGCGATGACCACCATTATCGGACAGCCGACCGGCGCCTGAAGAGATGGATACCTCGGTTGTGGCAGCAGCTGCTGCCGTTACCGAGATATCCCTCTTCAAAAAAGGGACGTACATCGTCGTGCGCCGGTCGGAAAGTGGTTAAGACGTATGGGCGGAAGTGACGTTTTGACGTTGCTTCTGCCCTGCTATAGTATGGAAACGGGTAGGGGGCCATCTTCCCCTCACTCGTCTCCATTCCCAGCCACGGACAGGTCCCGATCCCCTCCGCTGCTGACGAAGGGCTTCGGTAAGCGGCTGAGGGCGCGGGAGAGCGGTGGGAGGGGGGTTGGCCCCGCTCCCGCAGCCAATAACTGTGATCTCATGGCAAATCCGCCGCAGAGACCACCATTATCGTATACAGGACCGCCAGCTCAAAAGATGGATACCTCGGTTGTGGCAGCGGCTGCTGCCGTTACCGATATATATCCATCTTTAAACTGCCGATGTATATGTACAGGAGCCGGTCGGCAAGTGATTGTAAAGGCTTGTTTTTTAAAATTTCTATTTAAAATAACAAACATGTCATACTTACCTTCACCATGCAGCTTGTTTTGCACAGAGTGGCCCTGAACCTGGTGTTCTGGGGTCCCCCTTACGGGCACGCTCCCGAGTCCCGAGTCCAGCATTCGGCATAGATAGACACGAATGCCGGACTCTGCCACGCCCACTGGTGCCCGGGTCATTGGATTTGATTGACGGCACTGGGAGTTGATGTGCTGCTATCAATCCATCCAATCAAGAGCTGGGACCTCATGCAGAGAGGGACTGCGCATCTCCGTTGTGGAAATTACAGGGCTCAGGTAAGTAAAATGGGGGGGGGGGGGGGGGGGGGCGGTAGATGGCATAGAAAAAATGGGGAAAGCTGGCAGAAGTTTTTTCATAGGATGCATTCAGGTGAAAAAACATGAGGGTTTACAGCCCCTTTAAGTTTATTGGCTAGCAATTCTGTATGCTTCACATAATCCAGTATAATAATCACAATTCCTTCTCATCCTAATCATCTGTCGATTTGGAATGTTTCCAATCCATCTAGGATGATGGCAACTAGAATATACCCATTCCTTGTCCGTATGCCTAAAGAATGTGCTGGTGCAAATTTTGCCCTCATGCTTGACAATGTTTTTTAACAAAAAAAAGGTGCTTTATTGTTGTCATATAAGTTGAATAAACAGTATATCCATTTGGTACAGTACATAGCATTGCATGAGGAAGCATCTGTGCACATACAGTCAAAACTCATAGCAGTATACGGCAAACATGTATCAAGTGTTCACAACCAGAAGGATAGATCTACACAGTGGGTACAATTTGATCAATTATCTATCAGCATGAAGTAACTATTGTCGATTGTATGAGCCCCATACTTTGTCATTCTTCTATTGGCATCCCCTATTTCTGTAGGTGAGCCTGTACATAGGTAGGGCAGCTCTAACCAGTGCCTTCCAGGAGGAGATAGCAGGGGTGTCCGGCAGAATCCATTTGTGGAGTATTTCTTTTTTTGCATAATAAAGAAGGTATGAAATTAGTAATTTGGAATGATGAGAGCGTTGCTCATCATCATGAACCCCCAATAAGGCTAGCTCAGGCGACATTGGAAGGGATAATTGTAATTTGGAGTTTATTGCCCTAAATACCTTCACCCAATATGTTGAGAGGATAGGGCAGTCCCAGAACATGTGAAGGAATGTTCCTACTTGGGCTCTGTATCTGGGACACTCGGGGTCTTTATCTGGGAACATTCTGTGAAGTCTTTGGGGCATGTAATATATTCTGTACAAGAATTTTACTTGTATGAGTTTGTCCCTAGATGAGATGACTAACTTGGGGCCATATTCCAAACAATCCTCACATCCCTCCCTGTCTAATGACGGTATGTCCTTGTGCCACGTGTCCTACAGTTTTTCTACTTTGGGGGAATCCTTACCCAGCAGTGCACCATATAGGGTGGATAGGGGCTTGGTTAGATCCCCTGGGGCCAGGACTTCCTCTATGGGGTCAGCTTTAAGTACGGGTGACTAAGAGAATTGGGCCCTGGTGGCATGTTTGAGCTGCATATATCTGAATACCATCCAGTCAGGCAAGTTTTATTTGGTCTTCATGTCTGCAAACTGTAGTAGGGCACTCTGGAGCATGATGTGACTCAAGGTTGTGATACCATATTTGGCCCATAGCTGTGGATCTGGAATGGACGAAAGTGCGGTAGGGTGGGGTTCTAAGGGTTGCGCTGGAGACCACTGATCCGGCCGCTAAAAGCACCGACAAGCAGCGGTCCATACTCGCCATGTCGCTCAAGTTGGTCCTGGTGTTGTTCCGTATGCCCCCAGTCCCCTGTAGGAAAAACTGCGGAGCCCAGCCAGTGAGCCCAAACTGTTTGCCTCTAGACAAACAGCTGCGTTTGCTCTAGAGCCTTGATACCACCATTGAACCGTCACCAGCATCGCTGCCCAATAATAAACTTGAAAGTTGGGGAGGGCTAGCCCACCTAAGTGGGCAGGCAGCCAGAGCGTGGATCAGGCCAACCGTGGCATCGCCCCATTCCAGATAAAGGAACCTATACATTTGTCTATTTCTTTAAAGAAGGGAACAGGGATTCATATTGGACAATTCCTGAACAAGTAGTTAAATTTGGATAATATAATCATTTTAAGTAAATTAATACGGCCTATTAATTTCAGAGGCAGATTTGCCCATGACGAACATTTGGATCTAAGGGTTGCGAGGACAGGCATCAGGTTTTTCCCCAGAAAGTCTGAGTGATGTCTAGTTACCAGGACCGCCAAATAGCGGAATTCCTTAACCCAGCGTAGAGGAGTGGGGAGGTGCTCAACGGCTACCCCCCTTCATCCAGGGGGAAAAGTATTGATTTGGTCCAATTAATCCTAATACCTGAGTACCCTCCGAATGTATCAAAAATATGCAGGGCAGCTAGTAGCGAGGGCCCCGCGTCTTTAAGATATAGTAATGTGTCGTCCGCATATAGGGACAACCGCTCTTCCAGCTTACCCAGCCGTATGTCCATCACCTCTGGAGCACTCCTGATCAAAATTGCCCGGGGTTCGGGTAAAAAGACTGGGGGAGAGCAGACATCCCTGTCTTGTTCCACGAAATAGGGCGAATGGTTCCCGACAGCCAGCTGTTTGTGCAGACCCGTGCTCTCGGCGCTCAGTATAGGAGTTGAATGCCATGTATAAATTTGGGACCGAAGCCAAATCGACGCAAGACCTCCCATAGATGGGTCCATTCGACTGCCTTTTCTGCATCCAATGAGGAAATGACCCTGGTTCCCTGATTGTCATGAGTTATAGAGGTATTTAGAAACAGCCGTCTGATGTTAATGTCGGTCCCTTTACCAGGCATGAAACCTGTTTGATCAATATCAACCAGGTCCTCTATCACCTTGGAGAGCCTTTTGGCAAGGATTTTGGCAATGATCTTGGTGTCCGGGTTTAGCAGGGAGATAGGCCTATATGATGAACAGTCTAGGGCAGGGGTCTCAAACTGGTGGCCCTCCAGCTGTTGCAGAACTACAATTTCCATGAGGCATTGCAAGGCTGACAGTTACAAGCATGACTCCCACAGGCAGAGGCATGATGGGACTTGTAGTTCCGCAACAGCTGGAGGGCCGCCAGTTTGAGACCCCTGGTCTAGGGGATCCTAACCGGTCTTGGGGACCAGAAGTATAAATGCTTCACTTATGGAGTTTGGTAGGGCCTCAAGGGAGTCAAAATTGGCAAATAGCATCTTTAGTTTGGGGGCCAGAAGCTCTGTAAAATTGGGAGTAGAATTCTGAGGGTAAGCCATCCGCCCCTGGAGCCTTCCCACTCTTCAAACCCCCCATGGCCAACTGCACTTCCTCCGAGGTGATTTCCTCTTTCAGCCCTTCCTTGTCCCCCTTAAGTCAAGACAGGAAAGGTCACGGAATCTAGGAAGGCAAATAGATCAGATTCTGGGTTTTCTACTCTGGAGGTATACAGAGCCTTGAAGAAATCTTTGAACCTGGTATTGATATCTGAGGGGGAGGTGAGGAGCTTATCCCTGCTGTCTTTAATGGAACCTATAGGGGTAGATGGGGTGTTACCCCTTGCCAGCCACGCCAAAAGCTTCCCATTCTTCCCCCCAAACTCAAACAGCCGCTGGGCCGAGTGTAGTAGGGCCTTATTCATGTCAGCGAGTCTGGCCTCAGAGAGATTGCATAACGCCTGCTGCCAAGCCTGGTAGCAAGCATCTGTGGGGTTGGTTATGTATTCAGCTTCTAGTTTAATCGTCTTGCCCTCTAGCTCCTCTAGGTTCTAGGCTCTTTCCCGTTTGATGCGCAATATTTTAGAGATAAATTCCCCTCTTGCCCCAGGCCTTGAAGGAATCCCAGAGTAACGGGGGGGGGGGGGAGCTGAATCGACATTATCGGTCCAAAAGTTGCATATGGAGGCAGTGAGGGGTTCCTGAAGTTTTTCCTCAGAAGCCCAGTAACTAGAAAGCCTCCACATATGGGATTCTGGGGGGACAGTTAATGCTAGGGATAAGTAAAGAGGGTGGGATCGGAGATCCCCCTGGAAAACACTGATACATCTTGGAAACATTGCACAGCCGGCCCAGATCCGTAAGCCAGATCAATTCTGGATAGTGTCTTGAAAGTGGAGGAATGGCAGGTAAACTCACTTTGCGTCGGATGATTGTGTCTCCAGACATCCGTCAGGGCGAACATGTCCACCCAATGTCGGAGGAGAGGAGAGTTGCGAGTCGACGCACGCATCCTATCCACAGCAGAGCATGGGACCATGTTAAAGTCCCCCATCAAAAAGACTAGGCTGGTGTGCATCTGGACCACCTCCTGCATAATTTCATGCAAGATCTGGACCGAGGCTGGTGGGGGAAGATGGAGCCCAAACAACACAACATCCCTGTCATAAATGTTAGTGTGTACAATAACATACCTGCCCTATTTATCAGTCTTAACAGCCATAGGTTTAAAAGGCAGAGATTTCCGGACCAGGATGCTGACCCCGCGAGCATAAGTGGAGTAGGTAGCATGATAGTTGAATGGTTTTATGCCCTTGCAGGTGGGTTTCCTGCAGAATACAAATGTGAGGATTGTGCTTCTGGAGGAAACGGAACACCAGGGAGTGCTTGACTGCTGAATTGAGGCCCCTGATGTTCCATGAGATTACCCTAATTTGGGACATTTGGGGCATATAAGGAAGATCCATGAAGGGGCAGTATGCTCGCGGGGCAACACTTTAGTCCTGTGCATAAAAGATTCTTCAGCACATATACAGTGGTGTGAAAAAGTGTTTGCCCCCTTCCTCATTTCCTGTTCCTTTGCATGTTTGTCACACTTAAGTGTTTCGGAACATCAAACCAATTTAAACAATAGTCAAGGACAACATAAGTAAACACAAAATGCAATTTGTAAATGAAGGTGTTTATTATTAAAGGTGAAAAAAAATCCAAACCATCATGGCCCTGTGTGAAAAAGTGATTGCCCCCTAAACCTAATAACTGGTTGGGCCACCCTTAGCAGCAACAACTGCAACCAAGCGTTTGCGATAACGTGCAATGAGGCTTTTACAGCGTCCTGGAGGAATTTGGGCCCACTCATCTTTGCAGAATTGTCCTAATTCAGTTACATTAGAGGGTTTTCGAGCATGAACGGCCTTTTTAAGGTCATACCACAACATCTCAATAGGATTCAGGTCAGGACTTTGGCTAGGCCACTCCAAAGTCTTCATTTTGTTTTTCTTCAGCCATTCGGTGGTGGACTTGCTGGTGTGTTTAGGATCATTGTCCTGCTGCAGAACCCAAGTTCGTTTCAGCTTGAGTACACGAACAGATGGTCGGACATTCTCCTTCAGGATCTCTTGGTAGACAGCAGAATTCATAGTTCCTTTTATCACGGCAAGTCTTCCAGGTCCTGAAGCAGCAAAACAGCCCCAGACCATCACACTACCACCACCATATTTTACTGTTGGTATAATGTTCTTTTTCTGAAATGCAGTGTTCCTTCTACGCCAGATATACTTGGACACACACCTTCCAAAGAGTTCCACTTTTGTCTCATCGGTCCACAGAATGTTGTCCCAAAAGTCTTGGGGATCATCAAGATGTGTTGTGGAGAAATTGAGACGAGCTTTGATGTTCTTTTTGCTCAGCAGTGGTTTTCTCCTTGGAACTCTGCCATGCAGGCCATTTTTGCCCAGTCTTTTCCTGATGGTGGAGGCATGAACGCTGACCTTAACTGAGGCAAGTGAGGCCTGCAGTTCCTTGGACGTTGTTGTGGGGTCTTTTGTGACCTCTTGGATGAGTCGTCGCTGCGCTCTTGGGGTAATTTTGGGCGGCCGGCCACTCCTGGGAAGGTTCACCACTGTTCCATGTCTTCGCCATTTGTGGATAATGGCTCTCACTGTGGTTCGCTGGATTCCCAAAGCTTTGGAAATGGCTTTATAACCCTTTCCAGACTGATAGATCTCAATTACTTTCTTTCTCAATTGTTCCTGAATTTCTTTGGGTCTCGGCATGATGTGTAGCTTTTAAGGATCTTCTGGTGGACCTTACTGTGTCAAGCAGCTCCTATTTAAGTGATGCCTTGATTGTGAACAGGTGTGGCAATAATCAGGCCTGGGTGTGGCTAGAGAAATTGAACTCAGGTGTGGACAACCACAGTTATAGTATGTTTTAACAAGGGGGGCAATCACTTTTTCACACAGGGCCATGATGGTTTGGATTTTTTTTCACCTTTAATAATAAACACCTTCATTTACAAATTGCATTTTGTGTTTACTTGTGTTGTCCTTGACTATTGTTTAAATTGGTTTGATGTTCCGAAACACTTAAGTGTGACAAACATGCAAAGGAACTGGAAATGAGGAAGGGGGCAAACACTTTTTCACACCACTGTATAACTGCACCAAAATTCTCTGAGTATAGTCAACATAAGGCACCTGTAGCAACAAGAAAACACCATTAACATTCCCAACATAGTCCCTAACCCTCCCCCACCCTGCATCCCAACCTAAGAAATGCTTAAGACCCCAAACATTATACACCCAATAATAGGGGGCGAGTACCAGTGGGTGTACGCACACACTGAGGGGGACCGTCAGCATAGAACAGAAGAGGCTCCACCATACATGTATAATATTGTCAGTATCTGTTAGGCTTTGTCCACTTTTAAAAAAATGAGAAAGAAAAAGAAAAAATCTCCTCGACTGCTGAGGTGTAACATAAATGGATAGGGTAGGCATCATCCATACAGGGAGAAAATTACTCAGTAGAAGATCAGATGTAAAAACAATGGATGTTTGGTATATGCGCCCCCCTATGTCAAACACCTCTCTGCGCTCTAATGGGTGATAACTTCTTGCTGTTTATAAATACGTATGTAAAATATATAAATAAATTAATAAGTATATAAGTGACTCAATATACTCAATTTAAAAAAACTGGCACACTGCTAGCAGCTTCTTAGGATCAAGGTAACGTTTATAAATACAATAAAACAACGAGTAATAAAATTAAAACTCAATAAAATATTGTAGCAGCGCTTGATAATCAGGGAATAAAATCCGAGTGTAAAGGTGGGTAAAAGATGTGTGTATCAATAAATATGAATAAAATAAAAGATGTATATATCAATAAATATGAATTAAATAAATATATAAATTAATTCATTTGATAAAACAGTCCAGCAATATCCAAGAAAAGATGGGGAAGATAACAGTTCTATATCCGATATGATGTGATCTGATCAGTCCATCCACCAGCACACTCCACCATGTGTATTAGGTTCCCTTATGGGGATGCACTCACCAGAGATACAATCAAAATAGGCCTATAATCTCCCAAGAGAATTCCGCTCCTTCCTCTCCAACTCTCCTCCACAGCCTCAGGTCATCAGCTCACCAATGCCAGCCAGGTCATGTTTGAAAAGAATTGTATCCACATAGCGTAATATTGCTTAAAACGTTTTATTACCCCTCCCCAAAGAATGAATGAAAAAAAAAAAAGATCAGATGCACAGCATAAATCCCATTCCTAGAGCGGCACAGGTCTGAAGCATATATAAAGGAAGGATGCTTTACAAATATAATACGCAGTCTAAGCAGGATTCCAAGCCTGCAGTACCCGTTACCTGACACTAGGGTCCGCCAACAGTTCAGCAGTGGATTCATAGAAAGTTCCTCCAGTGCAGTCACACTGTAACCTGAGAAGTGAGACTTTGTGCAGTCATGGAATTTAATGAAAAAGATAATCAGGCCAGCAGGGAATCATCCCAGCGCTAAGAACTAAGATAATTTGTTAGAAAGTGCAGACAACCTGATTGGTTGCAACAGCATGAGTTCACCTGGTTTAGACCAGGGGTGCATTTCTCCCAACGTTGCAAACAGTTTAGTCAGGCACAACGGGTGCAACAGTGAAAGGGTTGGTATCTCACCAATTCAATAATTTGCCCTCTAGATAGTCTATAGGCTAAAAAATGGGGGGGGACATTGCCGGTCACAGCCGTGAAAATGCAGGGACAGAGGCCGCTAGCCATCAGCGGTGTGGGGGGGGGGGAGGGATTCCAGCCAAGCAGATGCATCTTTGGGTGAAGTAAAAAATCTTGTCGCTTCGCCATCTTGAACCCGTAGTCGCGCAGGAAAAAGGGCACTGTATTTGTTACCCTTTATCTGCATGGCAGCTTTAACCTGGTCTAATGAGCGTCTCATTTTTTGCGTTTCCACTGAATAATCTGGAAAGATCAGGATCTTGTTGTTTTGGTACGTTGGTTCTCCTTGAACCCTAGCTGCCCTAAGTACCTCATCTCGGTCCCTGAAATTCAGGAACTTGAGTATGAAGGTGCGGGGTGGAGAGCCTGGTGGGCCCAGCTTAGGGGGAATGCTATGTGCACGCTCAACTGCATAAAAGGGCGAAAATTGTGCTTTTCTACAAACTCGGTCGGGTGGGGGCTTTCAAGCCCCTCCACCATGCCCACGATGCAGAGGTTGTTCCTCCTATTGCGATTCTCAGCGTCTTCTGCTTTATATTCTAGGGCTCTGATTTTTGTATGCAGCATGCATAGGTCAGTATTATGTCCCTCCACTGTATCCTCCACGTGGCTTATGCGCTGTTCTGCAGTGTTGATTCTGGACTGCATTTTGTCCATGTCCTGCCTGATTAACCCCACGTTAAGCTGGACAGCTTTCACTTTAGTGGTCAGGGTAATGACAGTTAGTAATGGCTGCTAGGACCTTGCTGAGGCCCGTCTGGGGCGATGAGGGCTGCTCCTGGCTCTCTGTCTGTGATGCCATGTTTGTGGATGGGCTTCCCTTGTTTCCCACGCGGTTCCGGCAGACCGGGGCAGATTCCTCTGGTGCGGGGTGATAATTTTGCTTCTTACCCCGTCCCTTCGATGCCCGGGATGAACAGCGTCTCATGGGGATGGTCACTGCCGCTGTAGGAGCGCTGTGGCCACCAGGATGAGTGGATGAAGTCGCGGATGCCGGAGGAGCTCTCTGAGACGTCCGCTCAGTGCGCCATCTTGGACACGCCCCTCGTGCTTGACAATGTTTAACCACTTCAAGACCAGGCCTATTTCTGACATTTGTTGTTCACAAGTTAAGATCAGTATATTTTGCTAGAAAATTACTTAGAACCCCTAAACATTTATATATATTTTTTGGCAGAGACCCTAGAGAATAAAATGGCGGTCGTTACAATATTTTATATCACACTGTATTTGCGCAGCGGTCTTTCAAATGGAATTTTCTTGGGAAAAAAAATTTCAATTAATTAAAAAAAATAAAATAAACAGTAAAGTTAGCCCAATTTTTAGTATAATGTGAAAGATAATGTTACACCGAGTAAATAGATATCTAGTACTTTAAAATTGCGCATGCTCGCAGAATGGCGACAAACTACGGTACTTTAAAATCTCTATAGCCGATGCTTTAAACATTTTTAACGGTTACCTGTTTCGAACGATCGGGGCGAAACCTCACATGTGTGGTTTTCTTTGCTAGTGAGCACGGGATGGGGCGCTTTAAAATTAATTATTTTTTCTTATTTATTTTCTTTCTTTTTTTTTACACTGTCCCTTTACAAAAAAAATTTCTGATCACGTCTATTGCTGTCACAAGGAATGTATACATCCCTTGTGACAGTATTAAGCATTGACAGGTACTCTTTAGGGAGGGGTCTGGGGTCTAAAACCCCTCCACTTCACTGCCAAGATCAGCATTTTTGAATACTGTAATTATTATTTTTTTTAAATCTGCACCGTTGACGTGATGTCGCTTCCGGGTTTTTACATCGGATACCCGATCAAAGCCGGATCCGGCTTTTTTTGGGAGTCAAGCCACCCGGCGGACATGTCTGCCGGCTGGTGGCTGGGAAACTCTATCTTTGTAATGTTTTACATTTTCGTCCCCTATAGACAGAACTGAGGTAATTTGTCCAATGTTTCTAAGTGCTTTCTAACTCCAGTTATAAGGTCCGACCTGCCCCCCCTCCTGCTTTAGCCAATCTAACAACAGCAATGAAGGAGACGATTGATTCATAGCTGAAGCTTTTCCTAAGAAAAATAATGACGAGGAATGCAGGCGGAGGTTGGACACGACATTCTTCTTGCCATTGCTTCAGGAAAGTGCTCATGGCTGGGACACAATGCAGCTATGAATCAACCGTCTCCCTCATAGCTGTTGTCAGATCAACCATGGCAGGAGGGGAGGGGGGTCAGGTTGGACCTCATAACTGGGGTTAGAAAGCAGCTAGCAACATAGGATAACATACTACATGTACTTTGTCCCATCGGGGACAGAACTGTAAAATGATAATGATAAATCTTTTTTAAATCCAAAAAGTGCATCTTATCTTCACTACCCTATTTAAAAAGTAAATCCCATGCTGATTACCAATAATAATTGGTAATTTAGCGTGAATCCAAATCATCACCCCATAAAACAAACGCATCTTCTAATTAATCAGCTCCTCCCATTCGCAATCTAAATTCTCTTCCCCTTCCCACTTTGTCATGAATGAGCTGCCGAGGGTTTGGGCACATTTAGCCCCCATCACCACATCATTCAACTGTAAATAAAGGGGTTGTAAACTCCCAATGCGGAAGTCGTACATATAGGTAAGTCTATAATAAGGCTTACCTATAGGTACAGTAAATATCTCCTAAACATGCACCGTTTAGGAGATATTTACCTTGTAGTGCGCCGATGATATCATTGGCGCATGCACTGTGAAGAAACGGCCCTCCGTGCTGTTTCTTCACTAGTGAGTGCTGTGACTGGTGGCTCCCGTGCGCATGCAACTTTGGCCAGTCACATAGTCTGAGTCCGCGGCCCCAGAAGGAAGATGGATGCGGCCTCCAGTGGTGACATTGTGGGCTTCGTTTGCAGGTAAGTGGCACATAATGTGCTAGTATGTGATGCATACTAGCACATTATGCATTTACTTTGCAGGGAACTAAAAGGAAGTAAAACCCATAAGGGGTTACTTCCTCTTTAAAATATATTTATTTCTATCCCCTAAAATACAATTTATTACAGCCCCATAACCATCATTCATTTTAACTGAGTACCCCCACCCCTCCATCTGTCTTCCAATTCTAGAATCCCTCAATTAATGTTTTTAGCTTCATTAAACGTTAACATTTTCCAAATCCTGAATCACAGTCTACCACTTGTTTAACTACTTCCTATCCTTAGGCCATTTATAAGTGGCCCAAGGTTGAAGTTGTTATACCAGGATCATGGTTGAGGCTACAACTAGAGGTGCACTGAATGAAATTTTGGAACCGAAAATGCAGGGTGCACTTATCCGAAAACCGAAATTGACAGTTTTAAGAAAATATTCATATTTTTATATATATTTGTATTATAGTCAACTTTTTAATTAATATCATCAATTTAAATTAATATGAATTTATTGTTGGCCATTATTGTCACCTTTAGTGCAAGAAAAGCTCAAGAAAAATGCAGTCTGCAGTCTCTGACCATCTCTTGTATCATGTCCTCGGTCTCTAACCATCTTTTGTATCCTGTCTGCAATTTCTTAAAACTTAAAACACATTGCGAATAGCAGCCCTCAAAATTCCACTCGCCTACTCGCACTTTGCGTGTTGAAAATGTTTTTTGGCGAGCGTGGGCTGCCTCTGAGCAGGGGGGGGGGGGGGGGCAAGCACCATCAGCAGGCCGGGTTGAATGGGAGCTGTTTTCCCAGTGAATCCCCCAGAGGAAGAGAGAGTGGAGGAAGAGGCGAGCAGGTCGGATCACAGAGCGGGGATTGCATGCTGTAACAGCTTTCATTTGAATTGCCATCCGCTCGCCATCACACAAAAACCAGACTCCTGACCCGACGCCTGTGACAGAACACATCCCAGCATTGGACCGGCATTCTGTCTGTCGCATGCACCGGGTCAGGAGGCCGGGCTGTGTGTGACCCAAGTGGATGGCAATTCTAATGTAAGCTGTTACAGCGGGCAATCCCTGCTCTGTGATGATCCGACTGCCCTCTTTCTTCCTCTGCACTGGTCACACTGCAATGATGGGCACAGGCGAGGCTAGAATGATGGGCACAGGTGAGGCTGCACTGATGGGCACAGGTGAGGCTGCACTGATGGGCACAGGTGAGGCTGCACTGATGGGCACAGGTGAGGCTGCACTGATGGGCACAGGTGAGGCTGCACTGATGGGCACAGGTGAGGTTGCATTGATGGGCACAGGTGAGGCTGCATTGGTGGGAACTAATAACGCTGCATTGATCAGCACAGGTGAGACTGCGTTGATCGACACAGGTGAGACTGCGTTGATCGACACAGGTGAGACTGCGTTGATCGACACAGGTGAGACTGCGTTGATCGACACAGGTGAGGCTGCGTTGATCGGCACTGGTGTGGCTGAAATGATGGGCACTGGTGTGGCTGAAATGATGGGCACAGGTGAGGCCGCATTGGTGGGCACTAATAACGCTGCATTGATGGGCACTGGCCATGCTGCACATATAGGCACAGGTCAGGCTGCACATATGGGCACAGGTCAGGCTGCACATATGGGCACAGATCACGTTGCATTGATGGGCACTGGTGAAGCATTGATGGGCACTGGTGAGGCTGCATCAGAGTGGCACATCCGATGCAGCCTCACCAGTGTCCATCAGACGCAGCCTCACCAGTGCCAATTCGATGCGAAAGCATCTGATCAAACCGATCACCCTAAGACAAGAAGTGTTATTAGCCAGATCGCCTGGTGAAAATTAGGGAAAAAAAAGCTTAAAAAAAGAAAACCAATGCAACCTCCAGATTTAAAGATTGGTAAACTGCAATATATTACATTTTTGATTTTGGGTTTAATACCACTTTAAAAATCTCTAACCTGGATTCAATTTTAAAAAAGTAAAGGGAATGTCCACTAGAGGGCTGATTGTTGTGGGGACACTCGACAGGAGGGAGGGGCCAGGAGCTCCAGCGAGGGACTCAAGAAGAGGAGGTTTCGGGCTGCTCTTTGCAAATCCACTGCAACAGAGCAAGTAAGTATAACATGTTTGTTATTTTTAGAGAAAAAAATTCGACTTTACAATCACTTTAAGGCGTCAGCATACCAAGACATTTTGGACAATTTCATGCTTCCATCTTTGTGGGAACAGTTTGGGGATGGCCCCTTCCTGTTCCAACACGACTGCACACCAGTGCACAAAGCAAAGTCCATAAAGACATGGATGAGCGAGTTTGAGGTGGAGGAACTTGACTGGCCTGCACAGAGTCCTGACCTCAACCTGATAGAACACCTTTGGGAATTAATTAGAGCGGAGACTGTAAGCCAGGCCTTCTCTCCAACATCAGTCCCTGACCTCATATATGGGCTTCTAGAAGAATGGTCAAACATTCCCATAGACCCACTCCTAAACCTTGTGGACAGCCTTCCCAGAAGAGTTGAAGCTGTTATAGCTGCAAAGGGTGGGCCAACTCAATATTGAACCCTACGGACTAAGACTGGGATGTCATTAAATTTCATGTGTGTGTAAAGGCAGGCGCCTAAATACTTTTAACAATATAATGTATATATAGTACAGTGCAAGAGTTTTAGGCAGGTGTGAAAAAAGCTGTAAATGAAGAATGCTTTCAGAAATAGAATTGTTAAGTGCCGGTTCACACCAGCGCGCTCTGCGAGATCGCATTTGTGGTTCGCACCGCACTGCAGAGCAAATCACATGCGATGTCCGTGCGATGCAATTTCAGCCATACAGATAGTATGGCTGATATCGCATCCCATTCGGACCAAACTTGCGCAGGACTATTTTTTTCGGTCCGCACCAGACCAAAAAATATATATAAGAAATAATGAATAATAAACAGATAAATGTGTAAATACAAATTTATCTGTTTATTATTCATTATTTCTTATATATTGATGTTAATAGAACAAACAGCTTGCTTCAAATTCAACACATGAGGAAGGAATTTAGTATTTACACCCATATTCCGAAACATGTTGGGACCTTTTGTGACAACACACCCCATTTGATCTCGATTGGAGATCATTCTTGTGCTCCAGAATGTAGCTGCTCTTTTTGTTTGTATTCAATAATTGTTTTTAGGTGTATATATTTATGTATAAACTTTTTGTCTACTTATACCTAATAAATTTTGTACTTTTTTTTTACATAATGTTACTCCTTTAAAGTCTGGTTCACTCCCCCTTTGCCGTACAATACCTGGGGCATTTACTTGTACAATTTCTCCATTAACAATATATTGACAGTCCTGGCAGTTTGCATATGGCATTGTGAACTGCTGTGTGAGTCGGGTGTGATGCGGGAACCCGCAGTGGATTTGCAGGGTTCCCGCATTGCACAAGTGTGAAACCGAGCCTAATAGTTTATTTTTTATCAAATTGGCAAAATGGAAACTAAATGAACAGAAGAGAAATACAAATCAAGCCAATATTTAGTTTGAACGCCCTTTGCCTTCAAAACGGCATCAATTCTTCTAGGTACACTTGCACTTGTTTTTGAAGGAACTCTGCAGGTAGATTGTTCCAAACATCTTGGAGAACAAACGACAGATCTTCATTGCCCTTCCATGTGCCCCTTGCTGCAAAGGCTAATTATAGGTTGGCGTGATTGCTATTTTTTTTTTTACAATTGGTCAAATTGGGTGCAGGGATGCATGTGCGTCCCTGTGCCATTGAGGAGGGGTGGGCTCCCTCCAGGCACACCTGCTCTTAACCTATTCATTGGTATACAGTATGTGTCCCTTCTTTTAGAGTTGAGACCACAGGGCATACAGAGGTCTCTTGACGTGGGCACTGCCGCTTACGCATGTATTTGCAAATGTGTGCATACAAAACTCTCTGTTTTTAACGCAAACGATTAGACAAGATAATTTGGTTGTTTTGCCGGCTGGCCGGTAAGCGCGCTGGGAAATCTTTTGTTTGTTTGCGACTTCCTTAGTGCCTGCTCTGTTCTTCCTCTGAGCTTTACTGGTTGCAAGGATGCTTCCAGCTTCACTGGATCATCATAGCGATCTCAAAGTACAGAGCCACTCGGATAGGTACAAAGTACAATGTACAGAGCCACTCGGATAGGCTCTGTAATCAGTGTCTGAGGATGGTGCAGTTCACGGTAATTACCAGGTGAGGCAGCTGCCTGACGGTTATCTCTGCCGCGTCTGCCATTTATAAAGGTTGCTGCAGAAATATGTGCCACCGCTTCACTGTTTTTAGACCTACAGCAGTAGAAGGTTGGTAAATAAAATGTCCTAAACTGAGAAGAATTACCTTCTTAGAAAGTTGCCCTTGAAACAGGTTTCCCATTGGAAGATGTGCTCTTCACTTATTGTCTGGGGACAGCCCTAATATTTTTGATTTCCCCTTTTTTTTTTCTGTCTTGGAAACAATGGTCCCCAGTAGAAATAAAGGGGTGAATCTCTCTAAAGGGGACACAGACGGCAATAAAAACTTGAAGGAAGGCCTAACCCTTCTCCACGTTATCCAAAGCCAAGAAAAAGGCTCACTGTTTTTTCAAGGATGGTGCTAGAGATGCTTGCAATTTTGCTTCCAGCTCTGTGCAGGCTTCTGAAAACCGCAAACAGCCAATCACATGAGCAAGGAAGGTGATTGCTGCAGACGGACTGCCTGTTTAGGGCCAGTGATTATTGGCATGCTGACGACTTACACTCTATGAGGGTAATTCATGCACAGAAAAGTTTGTAATGCCCCTGTCACAGCAAATTCCCAAACTCCAACCCTTGGGAAATGCCAGGGTTACCTCTGTCCATGGTGCTGAATGGAGAGCAGCACTGCTCCCAGCCACTTCTGAACCACTATGAGGTTGATTTACTAAAACAAGAGATTGCAAAGAAACCAATCCGTTTCCAGGTTTTTTTCCCTTTGTCAAAGTTTAAGACCCTTTTCACACTGGGGTGTTTTTCAGGCGCTTTATCGTTAAAAAAGCGCATGTAAAACACCTGAAAGAAGCCTCATCTGCAATCCCAATGTGAAAGCCTGAGTGCTTTCACACTGAGACCCCTTTCACACTATGGTGTTTTTCAGGCACTTTAGTGTTAAAATAAGTGCCTGTAAAGCGCCTGAAAGAAGCCTCAACTGCAATCCCAATGGGAAAGCCTGAGTGCTTTCACACTGAGGCGCTGCGCTGACAGGGCTTTAAAAAAAGTCCTGCAAGCAGCTTCTTTGCAGCGCTTTTGGAGCTCCTAAAGTGCCCCTTCCCATTGAAATCAATGGGAAGCGCTTGCAAAACACCTGAAAAGTGCCTGCAAAGCGCTTTTGGCAGCAGCGCTTTTTGGGCGCCTTTAACCCTTTATTTGGCCACTAGCAGGGGTTAAAAGCGCCCCACTAGTGCTTGAAAAATGCTGGTAAGGCGACGCTAGTTTAAGCGGCGCTTTACGAGCATTTTTCGAGCGCTGGCAGTGTGAAAGGGCTCTTAAAGCGCTTGGGCTTTCACATTGGGATTGCAGATGAGGCTTCTTTCAAGCGATTTACAGGTGCTTTTTTTAACACTAAAGGGCCTGAAAAACGCCCCAGTGTGAAAGGGGTCTAATTGAACAAGCTGAGGTTAGAAGCTGATTGGCTACCATGCACAGCTGCACCAGATTTTGCACTCTCCAGTTTTAGTTAATCAACCATTATGAGTCTTCTAGCTTTCATTACATGTGGTCACCCAGCAAGGCATGCTGGGAGTAGCCATTTAAACACAAGGAGCGGGGCACCTGTCATTCCATAGTCATGGGACAGGTGCATGAATGGAGAAATGTTGCCCATTGTGTTCATTGGTAGTCTAGCTGTCCTTTTCAAGTGCCTTAATGCCCTCATTGGAAATGTTTTATTATTTAAGGTACTTGTATAGCGCCGTCAATTTACGCATCGCTTTACATATACATTACATAGTTAGCTAGGCTGAAAAAAGACACAAGTCCATCCAGTTCAACCATAAAAAAAAGAAATAATAAATAAAAATAAAAAATATCGTACAATCCAATATACCCAATTCTATACACAGTTGATCCAGCGGAAGGCAAAAAAAAACCCCAGCAGAGCATGCTCCAATCTGCTACAGCAGGGAAAAAAAATCCCTTCCCGATCCCCCTAGAGGCAATCGGATTTTCCCCGGATAAACTTTACCTATAAATATCAGTACCCAGTTATATTCTGTACATTTAGGAAAGTATCCAGGCCTTTCTTAAAGCAATCTACTGAGTTAGCCAGAACCACCTCTGCAGGGAGTCTATTCCATATTTTCACAGCTCTTACTGTGAAGAAACATTTCCGTATTTGAAGATGAAATCTCTTTTCCTCTAGACATAAAGAGTGCCCCCTTGTCCTCTTTGTTGACTGTAAAGTGAATAACTCAACACCAAGTTCACTATATGGACCCTTTATATATTTGTACATGTTGATCATTTCCCCCCTTATTCTCCTCTTAAGAGAGAATAAATTCAGTTCCTCTAATCTTTCCTCATAGCTGAGCTCCTCCATGCCTCTTATCAGTTTGGTTGCCCTTCTCTGCACTTTCTCCAGTTCCCCGATATCCTTTTGAGAACTGGTGCCCAAAACTGAACTGCATATTCCAGATGAGTTCTTACTAATGATTTGTACAGGAGCAAAATGATATCTCTCTCTCTCTGGAGTCCATACCTCTCCTAATACAAGAAAGGACTTTGCTCACTTTGGAAACCGCAGCTTGACATTGCATGTTATTATTGAGCCTATGATCTACCAAAACCCCCAGATCCTTCTCCACTACGGATTCCCCCAGTTGTACTCCCCCTAGTATGTATGATGCATATTCTTAGCCCCCAAGTGCATAACTTTACATTTATCAACATTAAACCTCATCTGCCACATAGTCGCCCAATTAGACAGAGCACTGAAGTCGACTTGTAAATTGGAGACCTCCTGTAAGGACGTTATTCCACTGCATAGCTTAGTGTCATCTGCAAAGACAGAAATGTTACTTTTGATCCCAGACCCAATATCATTTATAAAGATATTAAAAATGAAGGGTCCCAACACATTGTACATTCACATCAGTCCCTGCCCTCAAGGAGCTTACAATCTAAGGTCCCTAACTCACATTCATATACTAGGGCCAATTTAGACAGAAGCCAATTAACCTACCAGCATGTCTTTTATCTACCAAAATATTTGTAAGTCATATTTAAAAAACCAACACCTCTGAGAATGCCAATGTCCTGGTTCATCTCTGCACTCTATTGTACCTCCCTCTGACCCCTGTGCCAACTGAGAAGTGACGTAGAAGTTGGTGATCTTTTATGGGCACTTACATTTTAGCAGCACAGTCTTTTAAGCTCCTATGCTGCCACTGATGTAAGGATTACATCAGCAGCAGGGGGGTATGTACAAGAGTTCCTAAACTTCTACAGCAGCAGGGAATGCATGTATGCTTGTCAAGCCAACTCTCTGCTTTCTGGTGGAAGTGATCAAGTGGCTATCCCCCTTCCATGTATTTTGGGCTCCGCTGTCCCACCTGCGGGCCCTGGACTGCCATGGTCGGTATCACTGTGCAGAGCAGATGGAGTGCAGCAAATATATCCTTCCTCTGGGGAATGAACCTGGAAGCGAGGTGTATTACATCACTTCCTGGTTCCAAGCTTTTATTTGTGGCTGCTGTGGCTGGGGATTAATCTGGTTAAGCACAATCTGTGCTTTATTGGGGATCCATAGGTGACATTAGACTCCTGGTGTTTCCTTAAAGCGGAGTTTCAGGCTTTTTTTCATTTATTTAAAGTCAGCAGCTACAAAAAGTGTAGCTGCTGACTTTTATTAAACTGACACTCACCTGCCCACGGTCCAGCGATGCGGCCGCCCATAGCCCGGCTTCTCTCCTCTCTCCGCCCTTATTGAAACTGTGTGCACCCAGCCATGACAGCTTGTGTCTTCATGGCCGGGCATGCACTGCGAATGCACGAGTAGCTGTGCTCTCCAAATGGAAGTCAATCTTCTGGGACCTGTGACGTGTCCCAAAAGATTGCCGAAAGGGAGGGGCCACCTAGGGGGTGAGGAGGAGTCGGAAGCAGGAAGTGGGACAGGAAGTCCCACTCAAAACTAGGCACCCACTCCCTCCCAAAAAAAAAATGACATGCCAAATGTGGCATGTAAGGGGGCGAGGAGTGTTGCATGACAGCGCAATTGTCATTCAAAGTGTGACAGCGCTGAAGCTAAAAATTGGTCTTGGCAGGAGGGGGGGTTTAAGTGCCCAGTAAGCAAGAGGTTAAGTAGAGTGACAGAGATAAGCTCATCACTGTACTGCGTCTCCTTTTACTATCCACACACTGGCTGGGGGAGGTCGAGGATGACCTGAGCTCAGAGGAGGTGGGTTGAATGATGCTTGCCATCTGACCAAGGACATCTAGCGGCAGAATTAAAGTACTGCGAGTAGAATCTTTCACATTTGTGGTAGTCTTTTTCCACCCCCCTGAAAAATTATGGGCAGTGAAAGGAGGTTTGCAGGCATTTAGGAAGTGATACTGCCACCTCCTGAAACCTGTTTTTTTAAGTTTTTTTTTCTTTCTTTTTTTTTATGCTGAAAGGGAATTTTGTATTGCAAGAAATGTGCTGCAACTGGGTGCTAAGCGTTGAGCTCGCAGTTGCAGACCGACCCTATTCACTTTACATATCATTTACCCTTTCAATGGGGTATTTATTTTTATCTTGCTGCTTTTGGCTGGAGTTCTTCTTAATGATTTTTTATTTCTATAGTGCCATACTGAGGGGTGATCTTTTTTATTTGCCCGGAGTTCTGTAGGGTTTGATGTAGCTGAGTCCCAGTGTGTATGTATATACAGTTGTGCTCATAAGTTTACATACACCTTCTTCCAATCACTCTTACTCAATTACCATAAATCAAACCAGCAGCGTACACACACACACACACACGTACACACACACACGTACACACACACACGTACGTACACACACACACGTACACACACACACGTACACACACACACACACACACACACACACACACACACACACGCGCTCATAAGTTTACATACCCTGGCAGAGTTTATGATTTCTTATGATTTTTCAGAGAATATGAATGATAACACAAAAACTTTTCTTTCACTCATGGTTAGTGTTTGACCAAAGCCATTTATTATCAATCAACTGTGTTTACTTTTTTTAAATCATAATGGCAACAGGAACTACCCGAATGACCCTGATCAAAAGTTTACATACCCTGGTGATTTTGGCCTGATAACATGCACACAAGTTGACACAAATGGGTTTGAATGGCTATTAAAGGTAACCATCCTCACCTGTGATCTGTTTGCTTGTAATTAGTGTCTGTGTATAAAAGGTCAATGAGTTTCTGGACTCCTGACAGACCCTTGCATCTTTCATCCAGGGCTGCACTGACGTTTCTGGATTCTGAGTCATGAGGAAAGCAAAAGAATTGTCAAAGGATCTGCTGGAAAAGATAGTTGAACTGTATAAAACAGGAAAGGGATATAAAAAGATACCCAAGGAATTGAGGATGCCAATCAGCAGTATTCAAACTCTAATAAAGAAGTGGAAAATGAGGGGCTCTGCTGAAACCAAACCACGGTCAGGTAGACCAACTAAAATTTCAGCCACAACTGCCAGGAAAATTGTTCGGGATGCAAAGAAAAACCCACAAATAACTTCAGGTGAAATACAGGACTCTGAAAACATGTGGTGTAGTTTCTGTTGCCATTATGATTTAAAAAGAGTAAACACAGTTAATTCATAATAAATGGCTTCAGCCAAACACTAACCATGAGTGAAATAAATGTTTGTGTTATCATTCATATTCTCTGAAAAATTATCAAGAAATCATAAATTCTGCCAGGGTATGTAAACTTATGAGCTCAACTGTGTGTGGGGGAGGGGGGTAGGGGCCAGCTGCTGGTTTGATTTACGGTAATTGAGTAAGAGTGATTGGAAGAAGGCGTGTGATCGAGTCATTAGAAGCCTCACACTTCCTGTTTTTCTCTCACAACATTCTCACCACGGCTTGCAGCATGCTGGAGGTAAATGTGTAGCTTGAGGTATCTTGCGTGTAACAAGGACACACACACTATGCACCATCACAAATCTGCATTAATAAAACAACACCATAAATGTCACATTTTAGGCACAACTCCAGCCAACTTTTTCTTTTTTTTTGGACACAGAGGGAACGGGTTAGAAATGTCTTTTAGGTTTTCATTTACTGTTTTTGTACCCATTGGGATTTTCCCTTTCTACCTGTGTACTCACTGGAAAAAAAAAAGTGAGTAAAATCTGTATTGCGGGGGCACAGATAGTGATAAAAACATTTCACCTTAAAGGGTTTTTTCTTTTACTTTTCGATAGAGTAGGAAAGGGTTAAACCCTCTGGCTAGTTTATTTTTTTGTTGTTTGTATACCAATGGGAATTTTTTTTCTTCATTTCCTGCCCCGAATATGCAAAGCAAGGTTAGAGGAAATCTCCCAAAGTGAGGGGAATTCCCTTCTTAGACTGTTGTCTCTGGAACATGTCCCCATTGGAAAATTTCCCCTTACCTGGGAATAACTCTAAAATGTTGGATTTCCTCATGTTCCTTTCTTAAAGCGGAACTTCACCCAAAAGAGGAAGTTCCGCTTGTTTACACCCCCCCCCCCCCCCCCATCCACTGCCACATTTGGCACTTTTTTGGGGGGAAGCGGGTACCTGGTTTTGACAAGTACCCACTCCCTATCAGATATGCCGCGGCGGTCTGAGCTGAAAGTTTGGCCCCTCCTCCTCCTTTCCCTGAAGCCTTCTGAGACATCACAGGTTCCAGAAGACTACGGGACCATTCACACCGTCGGAAACCCGGTGATTGAAGAATCAGCTCGGGTGAGGACATTGCTGGATCCCTGGATAGGTAAGTGTCCTTATGTTAATACATTTTGTTTGTCAAGGAGTTTCTGCCTTTCAAAGTCCCATCGAGGAATTTGTTCTGGCGTATATCTGTTTTAGGGATGTGGGCAGCAACTCCTTTTCCATAGATCTGCGGCACAGCCACAATATATAATAGTCCTTATATTAAAAGTCAGCAGCTACAGTATTTGTAGCTGCTGACTTTTATTATTTTTTGGGGGTGCCCAGAGCTCCGCTTTAAAGAGGAAGTAAACCCTGATGGGTTTACTTCCTCTTTGTTTCCCTGCAAAGGTAAAGCATAATGGGCTACTATGCATCGACACTAGCGGCATATATCCGATAGCGGCGCGCCCAGTGCGCATGCGCCGTAGGCAGCGGTGCCTGTCTTTTTGCAAATATCTCCTAAACCGTGTAGGTTTACGAGATATTTATTGGACCTACAGGTAAGCCTTAATCTAGGCTTACCTGTATGTAGGTCAAAGTGGATTGTAAGGGTTTACAACCACTTTAAATACAATGGTCACCGGTACAAATAGAGATATGTATCTCCCCAAAGGGGGCACAGACCTCAATAAAAACTTGACAGAGGGTCTAACCTTCCCAAACAACTTTACAAGTATAAATAAAAAAAAGGTTTTACCTAAAGATACACTTTAAATAGAGTTGGCAAGGGTGGGAACTTCTGTCAGGCTTCTATCGCTGTTTGTGTGCCCATTGGAGAGATCTCATCACTTCTTGTTTAGTCACCAGGTTAGGAAATGAGGGAAAATACAAAGCTTGGAGATCTATTAGTAAAAGCAGCACACTTTACACATATTACATAGTTAGGCACACATTTAACCCCTTAATCACCCCTAGATGTTAGTACAGTGAGAGTGTATAGTATTATAAGTGGATGTGATGCTGCTGTGATGATGGAATAAATGTACAATGTACCAACATATAAGCAACAAAAAATGTAGGTAAAGATGGTATTCTTATCTGGAGCCCCACGCTCCTATAGGATACCATCTTTACCTACATTTTTTATTTTTTTTTGCTTATACAGTGGAACCTTGGATTACAAGCATAATCCGTTCCAGGAGAATGCTTGTAATCCAAAGCACACGCATATCAAAGCGAATTTCCCCATAGAAGTCAAGGGAAATTAAGATAATTTGTTCCGCATTGACTTTTATTACATGCAATACCACATGTGGCCAGAGGTGGGGGGGCGCCGGAGAGAGCCTCGGAAATACTCCGGAACCGCTCGGCTGAACTCGGAAAACACTCAGGAGCGGAGTATTTCCGAGTCATTCCGAGTATTTCCAAATGGCTCTGAACCATTCGGAGTGTCCCCAACGCCCCCGCACCTCAGGCCAAATGCGGTACTGCACCGCCCATTAGCTTGAATTCTGCTCGTTTTGCGAGACAACACTCGCAAACCGAGTCAGAATTTAAAAAAAAAGTTGCTTGTCTTTCAAAACGCTCGTAAAACCAAGGTTCCACTGTATGTTGGTACATGTATTCCATCATCATAGCAGTGCCACATTCACTCATAATATTTTTATTTCATCCACCCTCTCATTAGATAGTGGTTTTGGTGGGGGCAGCAGCTAGTTTTTTGGGTTTGGTTCTTTCCATAGCACAAATCCTACCCCCCATTTTTTCCCTAGTGTATAGTATTATTACTGACCATTGTATTAAAGCGGAAGTAAACCCTGAAGAGTTTTACTTCCTCTTTTTTCCCCTGCAAAGTAAAAACATAATGGGCTAGTATGCATTGCATACTAGCCCATTATGTTGCACTTACCTGCAAACGAAGCCTGCAACCCCTCTGGTGGCCGCGTCCATCTTCACCCCTCTTCCTTCCGGAGCCGTGGCCTCCAGCTCTGTGACTGGCCAGAGTCCTGTGATGTCACTCCCAGGCATGTGCGCAAGAGCTGCTGGTCACGGCACGGGCCCTTTAGAAACAGCACAATTGTGCCCTCTTTTCACTGCACATGCGCCAATGACATTGGCACAAGCGTATATGGTAAATTTCTCCTAAACTGTGCAGGTTTAGGAGATATTTCCAGTACCTACAGGTAAGTCTTATTATAGGCTCATCTGTAGGTAAAAGTGGTGTAACTAGGTTTACAACCACTTTAATGTCACTGGTGATTAGTCAGTTCCCTCCAGAGCCAGTTTGTGTCAGATTGTCTGCCACACTATCGCAGTCCCATTATTAGTAGCTGATCCACTTCATTAGTAATCTAAAAAAAAAAATTCCAGTATACCATAGTTTGTAGATGCTATAGCTTTCATGCAAGCCAATTAATATAGAGTTAATGGGATTTTTTTTTTTAACCAAAGACATGTAGCAGGATACATTTTGACCAAAATCTATGAAGAAATGTGATTAAAAATAAATGTATTGGATATGTTTTATAGCAGAAAGTAAAAAATATATATATTTTTTTCAGAAGGATCTTTTTTTGTTTGTATTGCAAAAAATAAAAAACATAGTGGTGATCAAATACCTTCAAAAGAAAGCTGTATTTGTGTGAAAAAAATATATACATTTTTGTTTGAGTACAATGTTGCATGACTGCGCAATTACCAGTTAAAATAGTGCAGTGCCGAATAGCAAAAAATGGCCTGGTCATGAAGGGGGGTAAAACTTCTGGAGGTCAAGTGGCTAAAGCAGAACTAAACCCATCAATTTAATGGTTAAAAAAAAAAAAAACAGTTACATTCCTGGCCTTCCGGGAACACTAATCTTATTTGATTGTGCTCTCAACCAAGCTGTCAAACCATCAAACGTCTGGAGTCATAACTGATCACATGTGCAGCACCATGACAGTTGCAGATAAAACAGAGGTTAAGATGGCAACTTCCTTGGCTGGAAAGGATAGGAGGGTTTAGTTCCACTTTAAGATTTGTTCCCGCGAATCGCCGTACTAGTACATTGGCTCCTTTCAGAGCAATAGCAGGTGCACGAGCGGGGGACCCGATGCGCATGACCGGCGGTCACGATGTCTGCCGGCAACCCCTGATCGTGGGCACGAGAGCCAGAATGGGGATCTGTGTATGTAAACACACAAATACCCATTCTGACAGGGGAGGAGAGACAGAACTGCTGTCCCTTCTAATTAGGAACAGCGATCTGTCGACTCCTCCAGTCAGTCCCATCCCCCCACTGTTAGAAACACGCATGAGGGAACACACTTAACCCCTTAATTGCCCCCTAGTGTTAACCCCATCCCTGCCAGTGACATTTACACAGTAATCAGTGCATTTTTGGAGCTCTGATCGCTATATAAATGTCAATGGTCCCAAAAAAAGTGTCAAAAGTGTCCGACCTGTCCGCCGCAATAATGTTGCAGTTCCACTAAAAATTGCAGATCGCCGCCATTACTAGTAAAAAAAAAATAATAAATAATAAAAATGCCATAAATCTATCCCTATTTTGTAGACGCTATAACTTTTGCGTAAACCAATCAATATACGGTTATTGCGATATATATATATATTTTTTTTTTATTTTTTTTTTTACCAAAAATATGTAGAAGAATACATATTGGCATAAAATGATAGACATTTTTTTTTTTACATTTTTCTTTTGGGACATTCAGGCCTCATGCACACAGACGTTTAAAAAAAACGTGCTGTAGGTTACCCTGGATAGAACAAGTCTAAATCTCCCCATCGCCTCAAGGAGGTCCCCCCCCCCCCCCCCCTGGAGTGGAAACTGGGTGTATGTGGGGTATGGCCCCTCCTCCCTCCCCCCCCCCCCTCATCCTGTTTGAAATATGCTTGAGTGTCATACTGTAAAGAAGTGAGGGTATTGTTTACTTGTCCATTGTTTTATTGATAATCTTCTGTTATGTGCTATGTACTTGTGTGATATTATGCTGGATTATTCTACTGCTTGTTGTATTTTACTCTGTACCATTCTTTTTTTGTTATAATAAAGAAAACCAACCTGGTTGTTAAAAAAAAAAAAAAAACGTGCTGTAAAGCTAGTATAGATGCCAGGAAAAAAGCAGCGTTACATTTTTTTTTCCATATTTTGCATTGAATTCAATGCACGTTAAGCCGCGCTAGCTTTCAGCTGCGTTTCTCTGTCTCTATTCAAAATCAATGGTTCCCTATGGAGCCATTGATTTGAATAGAAGTCGGATCAAGATGATCCGACTTGCGGTGTGACTTGTGTGCTGAGGATCTTGAAGGGGAACCCTGCAAAAATTTAAAAAAAATTTTTGCGTGAGGTTCCCCCCCCCCCCCCTTCAGTCTGGTGTGGATCTTAAGGGGAACCTCACATTGAAAAAATGGCATGGGGTCCCCCCAAAGATCCATACCAAACCCTTAGCCGAGCACGCAGCCTGGTAGGTAAGGAAAGGGGACGAAAACTGCCCCCCTCCTGAACCGTACCAGGCCGCATGCCCTCAACATGGGGGGGTTGGGTTGGTGCTTTGGGGCAGGGGGGCCCTGCTCCCCCCACCCCAAAGCACCTTGTCCCCATGTTGATGAGGACAAGGGCCTCTTCCCGACAACCCTGGGACTCTGACGTCATAAGGGGGGCGGGGGTCACCGGGTGACATCATCTGGTGACCACTCCCCCATGCCTATATAAATCGCACTACACCGCATTACAGCGGGAGAGAGCGCGTGTCAACATCCGAAGAGAGAAGACAACAGCGGCGGCGGAGGAGGAGAAGCCCAGACCAACGCTAGTAAAAGAGCTGAAAGAAGATAGTGTTGGAGCCCGGCAGAAGGCACCAGAGAGCGGGAGAAGAGGCCGGAGAAGTCAGAAGAGACCCCCGAAGTCGGAAGAAGACCATCGGAGCTGCCTAATAAATTACTTTAAAAACCTGTGTAGTGTGTTTTTTTTTTTTTTTTTTTTTATTGACACTTTTCCCCAGGTGAATGGGTAGGGGTACGATACCCCTTACTCGTTCACATAGGATGGGGTGCCGGGGTCTGGGGGCCCCCTTATTGAAGGGGGCTCCCAGATTCCGATAAGCCCCTGCCTGCAGACCCTGACAACCAACGTCCAGGGTTGTCGGGAAGAGGCCCTTGTCCTCATCAACATGGGGACAAGGTGCTTTGGGGTGGGGGGGGTGCAGGGCCCCCTTGCCCCAAAACACCAACCCCCCATGTTGAGGGCATGTGGCCTGGTACGGTTCAGGAGGGGGGTGGTGTTCGCCCCCCTTTCCTTACCTACTGGGCTGCGTGCTCGGATAAGGGTTTGGTATGGATCTTTGGGGGGGGGAGACCCCACGCCATTTTTTCGGTGTGGGGTTCCCCTTAAGATCCATACTAGACCCTAATTTTTGTGGGGTTCCCCTTCAAGATCCTTAGCACACAAGTCGCACCGCAAGTCGGATCATCTTGATCCGATTTCTAGTATGACTTCTATTCAAATCAATGGGCTCCCATAGGGAACCATTGATTTTGAATAGAGACAGAAACGCTGGACGAGGCTTAACACAGCGTTAAGCCTCGTTAATTGCCGTTTAACACCTTTTGCCGGCGTCTGACGTTTTTACAGCTCTAACGCTGGAGCCTCACAACGCACTGGTCCTGTTTTTTTTTTTACAGTTTAAAAACGCCTATGCCATTTGCAGCTCAAAAACGCCTAGGTGGGCATGAAGCTATAGACTAACATGGACAGGCATTTTTAAGCTGCTGTAAAAATGTCCTTGTGCATGAGGCCTAATTATAACAAAAAGTTAAAAAAAATTTTTTTTTTTTCAAACTTTTTGCTCTTAGTTTTTTTTGTTGCGCAAAAAATAAAACCGCAGAGGTAATAAAATATCGCCTAAAGAAAGCTCTAATTGTGGGAAAAAAAGGACGTCAATTTTGTTCGGGCAAAGAAATTGCCTGGTCATTAGGGGGCAAATGTTTCCGGGGCTGAAGTTGGTAAAGACTCATGCACACAGGGCATTAAAAAAAGAGCTGCAAAGCCAATACCGACGGCAGGAAAAAAAACATGCTTTTAGAAGTGTTTTGCATTGGCGTTAATGCACGTTTATCCGCGTTAGCGTTTAGCAGTGAGTTTTTGTCCTTCTATTTTCCACTCCCAAATCCAATTACTATGTTAAGCCACGTGAGATGTCCTTACAGCTTAATGCTGCTTCTCCAGAACGCGCTGGCCCTGGGTTTTTTTTTTTTTTGCAGCTTGAAAACGCCTATGCCACTTACAGCTCCTAAAAACGTATGTGTGCATGGACACATAGAATAACACGGAGAGGCGTTTTTAAGCTATAAAAAAAAGAAAAATGCCTGATGCTCCTAAAAGCGGCAGGAAAAACACCCTGTGTGCATGAGGCCTTATAGGTAATCACACCTCCCAACTTTTTGAAATGGGAATGAGGGACACCTATCAGCAAAAGTATGAAGGCATAGCACACACCCCTTGCCACGCCCCCTTAAAGGAGAATTGTACAAAAAAAAAAAAAACATTTGTTAAACCCACAAGTGCTTTTGTTACCACTAATATTCCTTTATATTGGCTTTTGGAATTTATAAATGCAGCAATTTAGAAATCAGATGAAAGGTTTAGCGCTGGAAAACACTTTTTGATAGATAAAAAGTGCATTTTATATACAACTAATATAGATGAGACCAAAATGAGGGACAAATGAGGAGGAAAGAGGGACAGAGGGACATTGCTCCAAATCAGGGACAGTTGGGAGCTATGGGTAATAAAACCAAAGATTGCTGATCCAGGGCATATCTGACTGCCTCCTCAGGGATCAGTGAGGAATTTATTTTTCCCCAGCTGGAGTAAATCAGATCATTGGGCTTTTTTGACTTCTTTTGGATCGACTGTGAGCTGAGTATAGGATTTTGTATATGGAGGTTTTCTATTTGATTATTTTTTCTGTTGGTTGAACTTGATGAACTTGTGTCTTTTTTTTCAACCTGACTAAGGCCTCTTTTACACAGGGCGGATCAGTGTTGATCCGGCCCGTGGATATCCGCTTGCTCAGCGGGGATCGCCGAAGCGATCTCCGCTGAGCAGGAAGATGACAGGTCCGTCTCTGCACACTGCGCAGGGACGGACCTGTCAGAGCGCCGCTCTCCACTATGGGAGATCGGGTGACGATGGACCGTAGAGTCCGTCGTCACCCAATCCGATCCAATGACAGATGGAAAAATAGGTTTTTCCTCCGTCACACTTTTTCGGATCGGAGTGGGTCAGATGTCAGCGGACATGTCACCGCAAACATCCGACGCTCCAAAGACCTCTATGGAGCATCGTTCAGGTCCGCCTGAAAAACTAAAAGGCAGATCTGAACGGATCGGCCGTGTGAAAGAGGCCTAACTATGTTCTAAAAAAAATTGGGTTTTATAGCAAAATTAAAGTGAAAATTTAAAAATTGCTGGGGGGTGGGATTTTTTATCGGAAAGGAAGACAAGCAAAGTCACTTCTGCCAAAAACCTTCTTCCTCTTTCCTCTTCACACTTCAAGACATTATTTTCAGTAATAACAGTGAAATTAAACAAATATTACAAATAATGACCGGAATCCCTGTAAGCAAAGGTCGGGCATAGTTTAAAAAATGGCCCTCATAATTCATGTCACGCCCTTCAGGCCTGGTATGGATTTCAATTCAGATCAGACCGTTATTTGAGCATGCAGGCCAGGAAAGTGGAGAGGGGCATGAGCATACCGCCATCACTTCCTGAACCATATTAGGCCACATGCCCTCAACATGAAGAGGAGGGGGGGGGGTATCTTGCCAGGGGGACACCCCTCTGGCAAAGCACCTTGTGTCTATGTTGATGAAGACAAAGTATTCTTCCCCACCAGAAGTGGGGGACTTATAGGAATATGGAATCTGGTCATGTCCATATATTGTCAATGATGTCAACCTGGAGACTTAAGCGGTCACTGGGCATCAGGCATAGTGATTGACTTGGATCTAAGTTGATGGACGATGTGATTGATGGTGGATGTATATCATGTGACTTTTTTTATTGTAATTAAAGGACTGTGTCTGTTTTTATTTATACATTTTGTGTGAATAAGTAGGGGTACTATGTATTATCAAAGGGGGCTTCCTATATTCCTATGTTCCTATAAGTTCCTTGCCCACAGATCCCAACAGCCACAGCCAGGGTTTTGGAGAAGAGGCCCTTGTCCTCATCAAACCCCCTTCCTGTTCCAACATGACTGTGTACCAGTGCACAAAGCAAGGTCCATAAAGACATGGATGAGCAAGTTTGGAGTGGAACAACTTGACAGTCCTGACCTCAACCCGATAGAACATCTTTGGAATGAATTCGAGCGGAGACTGTGAGTCAGGCCTTCTCTTCAAACATCAGTGCCTGACCTCACAAATGCGCTTCTGGAAGAATGGTCAAACATTCCCATAGACACACTCCTAAACCTTGTGGACAGCCTTCCCAAAAGAGATGAAGCTGTTATAGCTGCAAAGGGTGGACCAACTCAATATTAAACCCTACGGACTAATGCCCTGTACACACGGTCGGAAATTCCGAGGGAAAATATCCGATCGGACCATGTTGTCGGATCCGCCCGTGTGTGGGCTCTATCGGACTCAAATTTTCCGACAACAAAATCCTATTGGACTTTTTCCGATCGTGTGTCGAGAATTCCGACGGACAAAGTGCCACGCATGCTCAGATGAAATTATGAGACCAAAGCTATTGGCTACTAACGTGAACGTAGTCCCGTCGTAACGGACGTCAGAATGATCGGATTTTCCGATAACTTTGTCCGACCGTGTGTATGCAACACCAGTTTCGGACAAAATCTGAAAAAATCTGACGGATTTTGTGGTCGGATTTTCCGACCGTGTGTACGGGGCATAAGACTGGGGTGTCATTAAAGTTCATGTGCGTGTAAAGGCAGGTGTCCCAATACTTTTGTTAACATGTGCATGTGGTTGGGAGCTGTCATTTTGCTGGCAATTTAAACACGTTTTTCTTTGTAAATGTCGGCTTTGCTGTGGTAGGTTGTATACATCATACAGGTAGGGTCAGCATTTTCCATGCCTGGGGAAATTTTGCATTTTTAATGTTTCATTTTAAGCAATACTAAAATGGATGCTCCATGGAATTTTTAAAACTTTTTTTTTTTTTTTTTGCTTAGGTACATGTCCCCTATGGCAGTGCCCAGCCCCCCCATGCTAATTGTTTGAACAATACCTTGCATGTTAACCTAGAAAATGACCATAAATAATTACCATGCTGTTATTATTTATCTGCTACAGTTCTAGTTATGTAACTTTCCTTGCCTCTGCACCCTCTATGTAGGGTGGTCAATCGGACCCCATGTTGTGTATTATGATCATTGCCCAACTGGACTGGATTACCCTTTAATACTCTTTCTTTGACTGTTTTGTTCATCCATCCAACCATTCATCCATCTATGTTTCATCCACCCCTTTACCATGCATCTACTATGTCTATAATTGATGTTATACAATAGACTCTCAGTGGTTTTATCTATGGACTAATTTTTATTACATCGAGCAGAGGAGCGCTGGATGTTTTGTGCAATTTTTACACGTTTCTTTCCCAGATAGCAAGCAATTGTACTGCAAGTTTGAAAATGACTTGCTAAGCTATTGCTAGACTTGCCAGGCTTCACAAGTTTGTTGCACAATTGCAGCAAGTCCACATTGCAAACACTCAAGTCTGCTGCAAGTTCTGGTTCAGTTATGTTGTGCTCTAATCATCTCACCACAAGGGGTCACTGTGGCTGAATGTTCATGCTATAGGCTTGCAGAGCTCTTGCTGAAGACTCACCACTGCAACTTTGTTCTTGCTAGAGACTTTCCATGCAAATTTGCTACAAACTAAAATTGTCAACTAGAACTTGTGCTTTAAGTGCTCTGCAAGTGTACAACTTGTCAGTGTAAATGTGCAGAAAGCTAACAGACTTGGAAATTAAACACTGCCACAAATTTGTGGCAAGTTATCCTTGCTATCTGGGATTGTTTTTGTGTCTCCTCCTATCAGCATACTTCTTGTCAGCACATGAATTGATTGGTTCCCTGTACTGCTTCTTCCTCTCACACTCCAGCTCTGCTGTATAGAGACTGTAACCAAGTCACATTCATGTACTTTCACTGCTTGAATTAAAAAGAAAAATACATTTCATCATGTATTATACAGTAGATTACAGAGCTGCATTAATTTTTGTCTTCTGTATTTGCCTAAAGTTCAGCTTCAACTAACCAAGGCAGCACTATAATAACAAATTAAAGTGGGAGCGGGGAGCAGATACTGGTCTAATACAGGTATTTTGCTCCCACTTCTGGACATAGATAGCCGAGCCAGCCGTGGGTATCTACGCCACTTCCGGCACCTTTTCCGTCCCCCTGCTGTCTTCTGGGAGACACACAGGTCCCAGAAGACAGCAGGGATCAGTGGAATCATGCAGCGCGAGTCGTGCATGCGCAGTAGGGAACCAGGAAGTGAAGCCGCAAGGCTTCACCTTCTGATTCCCTTACCGAAGATGGCGGCGCCTCCACCCGAGAGCCGAGGGACGGGTCGGCTTCCTGTGCCGACATCGCGGGCTCCCTGGACAGGTAAGTGTCCTTATTTTAAAGGTCAGCTGCTGTAGTATTTGTAGCTGCTGACTTTTAAAAAAATAAATAAAATTAGGCGGAACTCCGCTTTAAAGCGGACCATTCAGTAATTTTTTTCATCTTTCCATCTATTAAATCTTCTGCCCTTGTCGTTTTAACTTTGGATAGTAAAACATTTTTTTTTCTGCCAGTAAATATCTTATACAGCCCACTTCCTGTTTCTTGTCTGGTAAGAAGCCTAGGCTTATGACATCATGCACAGCTCTCTCTCTAAATCTCGTGAGAGTTTGCCAGGAAGGGAGGGAGGGTGAGTCATAAGAGGGCCAATGAAAGCTGCAGAGCTGGAGGGGTGCCTCTGTGTAAATCCAGGAAGTGAACAGGCAGCAGCTTCAGCTGCCCACAGTTAAAATGGATACAGCCAGACTCAGTGGAGGGAGATTTATGCAGCATATTTGGCAAGTACAAACACAGTATATATAAAATAATATGCAAAGTGGTTGCTTCAGAATGGCAAAGATGTTTTTATTACAAATTATGTGAGCGGACTGCAGTTCCTCTTTAAGAATGCAGATTCAGATTACTAGTGACCGGTTCACTTTAGATTGAAACAGTACTTAGTGGAGTTGCGCTATAAGACTGTTAGAGAGCTAGAGAGCCGCTCTATGGGAGTAAATATGTACAAACAACGTTGGTTCGCCAGGCATCTGCTTTTATGATCTTATCGGCTCTACACTGGAAATCTGCAACCTTCCCACAGCTCACCCAACTACACTTCAAATCTGAATGCAGCATATCAATAAACATTTTTTCTCCGACTCTTCCTTTAAAGGCCATCGCCGCCGCGGCTCAGGCATCATATGTCGTGACTATCATTGAGTCATTGTGGTGTTGTTTCTTGGTATGTTTGTCTTTTACATAAGTAATGGGGGTAGAATAAGACCACAGGAAATATATGTAGAAAGCAGATAGTGGAGTGCTGGGCCATTCATCCATGGAATATTAGATAATGGCTAAAATGACACCATGCCCATATTACAGCAGCTGGTGACAGGTCCCTGTGCTACTCACTCTGGAGCAGGGGCGCGTAGACAAGCGGCTGCTATCCACATGTGGATCTCATCTCTGCTTGACATGACTCCCAGCAGCCTCTCTGCAGATACAAGTAACTGTGTTTCTAAGCAGCCACTACATTGTACGCGTTTTAGGCTTCATGCACGCAGTAGTATTACAGGAGATGGTAATCAAGCGTTGGAGAAAAAAAAAAAAATCTTGCATAAAAAAAAAATAGTTTTGGCATGCTATTATGTCCATTTGGGGTTTAGAAGCGTGCGAGTGTAAAAATACAGACCCACATAGGACCAGAGAGATGCTGAGCACCCCAAAATATATTAGTGTGTAAAGAAAGAATAGATTCTCCTAGGGGTTTTGATGCAGCAAAAAGACATATCAAACAAATGTCGGTATAAAAATATATAATTTTATTATCCAAAAATGAAAGAGGTTGTAAACCTTCGTGTTTTTTCACCTTAATATGCATTAAGTTGAAAAAACACCTGGCAGTGAACGGCCCCCCAGCCCCGCCGTTTTACTTACCTGAGCCCTGGAACTTGACCAGACGGGGACGCGCTGTCTCTCTGCCCGGGGTTCTCGGCTCTTGATTGGATAGATTAATAGCAGCGCAGCCATTGGCTCCAGCTGCTGTCAATCAAATCCAATGACCCGAAAGGGCGGGGTCGAGTCATACATTCTGCGGCTATGGACGCCCAATGCTGGACTTGGGAGCGTGTCCGCAAGGTTACCCCCTCGGGAGAGCGCTTCTCCTAGGGGGTTATCTGATGCATGGTGGAGCTGCGAGAGCTGCCGGGGGACCCCAGAAGACCAGGTTCAGGGCCACTCTGTGCAAAACGAGCTGCACAGTGGAGGTAAGTATGATATGTTTGTTATTTAAAAAAAAAGAAAAACAAACCCTTACAATCACTTTAAGCTCAACAAAGGTTAAAAATATGAGCTCTGGTTGCATACAATCCTATTGTGGCCTGACAGCCACGATAACATTGGATAAGGCAGGCATTCGCTTTTATACAAGAATTTCCTTTACCGTTGATCCTGCCAAGAAGTACCCCAATGTGTTTTAATCAAACAAATCGCAGTCTTCATTAGGGGGACTGTGTTATCTAAATTAGGGAGCATATGATTTAGCCCTGGTTCATATTGCAGCGATTTGGCATGTCAAATCGAATGCCAAATCAGCAGCCATTGCAGGCAATGGCACCGTCTGAATTAGTGTGACACCGCATTTGCAGCGCCACACTGATAACCCAAAAGTAGTTTCTGTACTACTTTTGGCGACTTCGGGGTGCGATTTCAATAGACATTTGTGCAGAAACCCGCACAGATGTCTTTGAAATCGCCCCCCAAAGTCGGGACTGACATGCGGGAATGAAATCGTGTGAGTTCACCTGAACTCACACAATTTCATTCCCGCTGTCAGTGTGGACCTAGGCTTATGCTGCGTACACATGGCCGGAATTTCCGATGGAAACAGTCCGATGGGAGCTTTTCATCGGATTTTCCATCGGAAATACATCAGAGCTTTTTCCGACGAGAATTCCGATCGTGTGTACGCAGCATTAAAGGTGTTGTAAAGGTTTGTGTTTATTTATTTTTTTAAAACAAGAGTGGCCCCGATCATCCTCTTCTGGGGTCCCTCAGCAGTGCTCCTGGCTCCTCCTCTTCTCGAGTGCCCCATCGGAGAAGCAATCTCCCTCGGGACACTTGTGCAGGAGCACTCCCGTGTCCTGCTGCTGCATCTATCGACACAGACAGCAAGACTCGACCCCGCCCCCGGGTCATTGGATTTGACAGCAGCGGGAGCGGGCACTGCTATCAATATAGCCAATCAGGACACAGGACACCAGCTGGAGCTGGTGTACTCGTCCCCAGCGTGAGAAAGAGAAGGTTTAGGTAAGTAAAACTGAGGCACTGGGGGGCTGCTGCTGCACTGCACTGAACTGCACTGCAATGATGTGAACTATGCTCATAGGATTACCTTGATTTTGGGCTGCCTATGCAGTTAAAAATGCAGCCAACTGCATTCGGTGTGAAGGGCCTCTCAGTCAATAGGTATTGGAACCAAACCAAATCTTTGTTGATCTTCATTTTTGGATAATAAAATTATATATTTTTATAATGATATTTGTTTGATGTCTTTTTGCTCTTTTCTACTGGACAGAATATTAATTTATTCTAGCCCCTGGAATGAAGTTATGCACATATGTGTACATTATGAGTGTTTATTCACATATGTGTTCTATCGATGTCAGTAAGCTCCTCTCTGAACATAAGTTTGGGGCCTTTTGAATGCCCCTGAACGCTGTTATTATACAGGATTTATATAGCGCCGACAGTTTATGCAGTTCTTTACAACATAAGAGCAGACGGTACAATTACAAGAGTTGAATACTGTAGGAATCAGAGAGTCCTGCTAGTTAGAATATTATACTAAACGCCACAATGTACATAGACATACTAGAGGAGATTTACTAAGGGTGCTTTCAGACCGAGGCGTCCGCGGTAAAGCGCCACTATTTTTAGCAGGGCTTTACCATTGTTTTTGCAGAGGTTTTCAACCACTAGCGGGCGCTCTTAACCCCTGCTAGCAACCGAAAAAGGGTTAATACTACCCACAAAGTGACGCTGCAGCAGTGTTTTGCCAGCGCTGCCCATTCATTTCAATGGGCAGGAGCGGTGTATACACCGCTCCAAAGATGCTGCTTGCAGAACTTTTTTTTAACTAACTGCAAATAGATTGCACACTTTGCAAACCATATTGCAGTTGCCCTCTGCAAGTGTAGATGCTCCAGAGCTTAGTAAATTAGGTAAAGCTTCACTTTGCAAAGAGTACCCAATCATGTCCAAGGAAAAAAATTAAAATGAAAAAAAAATTCTGCTTGCACATGATTGGATGATGGAAGTCAGCAGAGCTTCTGTTCATTTACTAAGTTCTGGAGCAAATGCACTTGCAGAGTGCAACTGCACTTTGCAAGGTGCACAGTCTTTTTGTCTTTAGTAAATCAATCCAACAGTGTCTGTACTGTGCAGTGCTGAGGTGTTTGTATCATACAGGGCACAGGGGGCATAGCAGAGTGTCCGCTCTGCTATGCAGAGCGGACACGGACACAGCCCGCTCATCTCTATGGGGGTGGTCAGATGGAATCGGACTGCCTGCCCGTTTCCATATGATTGTCATCCCATCCAATCTGCCAGACAGATGGGGGAATGGATCCACATCCGTCTGTTTTTAGCAGATCGGATGGGTATCGGCAGACACATGTCTGCTGGCATCCGCCGCTCCATAGAGAACAATGGGTGGTCCAATCGGGTCCCCCTGAAAAACAAACAGGGGGACCGATCGGTCTGCTGGTGTGAGGGGGGCCTTAAAGGTTTCAAATTGTTTTAAAGCATAACCGGTGCACCAACTTTTAAATCTAATACATGGAAGGGGGGCATACTGAAAGCTTCAAGTAAATTTAGATATTTAGCTGGATATTCAGTAACTTCAAAATTACAAGTATCAGTTGAATCATAAGGACTTGCAAGACCCAAACTTGCAAGGAACCTCCACCATGATTCACTGTTGCCTGCAGACACTCATTATTGTACTGCTCTCCAGCTCTTCGTCAAGCTAACTACCTCCTGCTACAGCCAAATATTTCACATTTTGACTCATCAGTCCAGAGCACCTGCTGCCATTTTTCTGCACCCCAGTTCCTATGTTTTTCGTGCTTAGGACATGGAAACAAAGCTAAGCGACTCAACTATGCATGAAAACAAAGGGGTGCAGAAAAATGGAAGCAGGTGCTCTGGACTGAAAAGTCAAAATGTTAAATATTTGGCTGTAGCAAGAGGCATTTTCTTAGTCGAAGGGCTGGAGAATGGTACAATAATAAGTGTATGCAGGTAACTGTGAAGCATAGTGCAGGTTCCTTGCAAGTTTGGGGGGGGGGGGGGCTGCATTTCTGCAAATGGAGTTGGAGATTTGGTCAGGATCAATGGCGTGCTCAATGCTGAGAAATTCAGGCCAATACTTATCCATCATGACATACCATCAGGGAGGTGTGTAATTGGCCCCAAATTTATTCTGCAGCAGGACAATGACCCCAAACATACAGCCAATGTCATTAAGAACTATCTTCAGTGTAAAGAACAGCAAGGAGTCCTGTTAGTGCTGGTTTGGCCCCCACAGAGCCCTGATCTCACCATTGTGGATTCTGTCTGGGATTACATAAAAAGACAGAAGAATTTGAGGCAGCCTACATCAACAGAAGATCTGTGGTTAGTTCTCCAAGATGTTTGGAACAACTTACCTGCCAAGTTCCTTCAAAAACTGTGTGCAAGTGTACCTAGAAGAACTGATGCTGGTTTGAGAGCAAAGGGTGGTCACACCAAATATTGATTTGAGTTGGATTTCTCTTTTGTTCATTTGCTTTCCATTTGATAAATATATTTCTAAAATCATTACTAATTTACAGCATTTTTTCATACCTGCCTAAGACTTTTGCGCAGTACTGTATGTTAAAATGATTATATGAATAAATAAGGATTTTATGCTATTTGCACTGTTGTTTGCTGTTCTGGTTTTATCTGTAGCTGAATATATGGGATGTGCAACTAAAAAATGCAACATGTCCAACTAGAGGAGTTTTGTCACTTTAACATGCTTTTGCCTTTCTATTAAATTATGGTAAAATATCTGGTGAGTGTGTTTTCAAAAATTATAATTATGATATACTTAATTCCTTATTCCGTAGACCACACTTATATGGATACTGCTCTGGAAGTCTCTGGCAGATACTGCACCAATGCCTTCCTTCCCACACGCCTCAAAATATCTACAGTATATAAAGGCGGAGAGGACTTTTCCCTTAAGGTACCCATTGCAGTATAATTTGTATCATTTGCATTCCACACTATATAATTTATTACTTTCCATATGACAGGAATACAGCTTTACGCAACACTCTCACAGTTTGATTTCTTAGTATTACTGGTGTTTACATTGTAATTATGCTAAAAAGGAGAAGAGAAACTTTACTTTCCTGTAAATGTATAACTTTTATAGTACAGTCTAAAATATCAGCCTAATTTACAGTCAGTATAGGAGTGTGCATGCAGTACAGAATCAGAACTTTTTCCATGGAAATCATTACACCATCATTATGTCTATGTATATCTCTGCTGGGGTAAAGCGCTTGCACTTGTCTTTGTCCTACTAGAACTGAATTGGAATATATACAGTGGTTATAGAAAAGAATCTGCCCTTTAAAATAATAGAAGAACAATAAAGAAACATTTTAAATAATCTTTAAAATAATCATATGTTGTTGCTTTGCAGCCTGAAATGAAGACAGACACAGTTTTTGTTTTATCCAGTTGTATTTACTCCGAGCAACCTATAACATATAAGTGAAAGATATAACACCAACATGTCAAAAAAAAAAAAAAAAATCAAAAACAGAATCACTGAGTTGGAAAAAGGATCACCCCCTTGAGTCAGTATTTAGTTGAACCACCTTTTGCTGTAATTCCAGCCTTTAGTCTGTTGGGATATGTCTCTACTAACTTTGCACATCTAGACTATGGGGTTGATAGACTAAAAGGAAATAGACTGTGCACTTTGCAAAGTGCAATTGCACTCTGCAAGTTCAGAGCATAGTAAATGAGATAAAAATTCCCTTTGCAAAGAATACCCAATCAATGTAAGGGAAAAAAAAAAACAGCATTTTTGCTTGCACATGATTGGATAATGGAAGTCAGCAGAACTCCTGCTCATTTACTAAGCTCTGGAGCGGCTGCTCTTGCAGATTGCAACTGCACTTTGCAAAGTGCACAGTCTATTTGCCTTTAGTAAATCAACCCCTTTGTATATGTAAAAAAGTGCAGCGCTGGTAGCGCAGTAATTTCCCCCCCCAGCTCTCTCCATCTGTCTCCTCACGCATTACCAACTTACTAGCAGACATATCAGAAATTGCATGACTTCACACACAGATGTCGATGCAAGTCGCACCTGAAATCACCAAAAGAAATGCAGGAACTACTTTTTCAAATCGGTGCGGCACAGCAAAGTCAGAGTGATTGCCGGCAATAGGCTGTGAATCATCATGTGATTTGACTGTATCTACTTCCTCCTCTCCTCTTCCTTTCTCGTTGGGGTCCCCCAAGGTTCTGTTCTTGGACATCTCCTTTTCTCAATCTACACCACCTCCCTGGGTCAGTTGATTGCCTCCCACAGCTTTAAATATCATCTCTACGCTGATGACACACAAATCTATCTCTCCAACCCCCCCCCCACCCCCCCCCCACCCCCCCCCCCCCCCCCCCCCCAACCCCCCCCCCCCCCCCCCCAGCTCTCTCCATCTGTCTCCTCAAGCATTACCAACTTACTAGCAAACATATCAGCCTGGATGTTACATCACTTCCTCAAGCTCAACCTATCCAAAACCGAGCTCATGATATTTCCTCCCTCGGGTGCCACTTCCCCGGATTCTCTGTCCCCCCACGCCAAGGTCCTAGGTGTAATCCTGGACTCTGAACTAACCTTTCGGCCCCACATCCTATCGCTATCCAAAATTTACTGCCTCAACCTCCGAAACATCTCCAAGATACGCCCCTTCCTAACCTCACCACAAAGCTTCTAATCAACTCCCTGGTCATCTCCTGCCTCGATTACTGCAACTCCCTCCTCATTGGCTTACCTCTAAATAGGCTATCCCCACTTCAGTCCATCATGAACGCTGCTGCCAGGCTCATTCACATCACAAACAGCTCAGCGTCTGTTGTAACCCTCTGCCAATCCCTCCATTGGCTGCCACCCAATTAAATTCAAGATACTAACTATAACTTACAAAGCCATCCACAACCTGGCCCCCAGCTACATCACTAACCTAGTCTCAAAATACCAACCTAATCCCTCTCTTTGCTCCTCCCAAGACCTCCTGCTCTCAAACTCCCTTGTCACCTCATCCCATGCTTGCCTTCAGGACTTCTCCAGAGCCTCTCCCATCCTCTGGAATGCTCTACCCCAATCTGTCCGATTTTCTCCTACTTTATCCACTTTCAGATGATCCCTGAAAACTCATCTCTTCAGAGAAGCCTATCTGGCCCCCACCTAACAAATGTACATTTATCTTCTCAATCAGCACATCGCACCACAGTTATTTCCTCTTGTATCTCTTGACCTTCCCTCTTAGATTGTAAGCTCTAAGGAGCAGGCCCTCTGATTCCTACTGTATTAAAGTGTATTGTATTTGTACTGTCTACCCTCAAGTTGTAAAGCACTACATAAACTGTTGGCGCTATATAAATCCTGTATAATAATAATAATAAAAAAATAATAATAATACTCTATTGTTCACATCTAGACTTTGCAAAATGTGTCCACTCTTCTTTGCAGAAGTGCTCAAGTTCAGTTAAATTTGATGGTGACTGTTTTGTGGACTGCAGTCTTCAAGTCATTCCACAGATTTTCAATGGGGTTTAAGTCTGGGCTCTGACTAGGCCATGCATGGACATTCACCCTTTTCTCCTTCAACCATTGTGTGGTCATGTTTGCTGTGTGCTTTGGGTCATTGGCATGTTGAAAGATAAACCTTCTTCCCATTGACAACTTTCTGGCAAAGGGGAGCAGATTTTCCTCAATAATTTGACAATATTTTGTCTTTTCATGCTGAGCTAATCAAAATCACCACAGCTGAGCACAGCTGGAAGTTAAATGGCTCTGTGTGCCATTGAGAAGGTGATCAGCTAAACTTGATTGAGTTTACAAGTCATTTTTTAGGAGGGTCCTTTTTCCAACTCAGTTATTCTGTTTTTTTTTTTTTTCTGATATGTTGGTGTTATATCTTTCACTTGGATGTCTTTTTTTTCAGAGGTCTAATGCACCCCTTGCTGAGTCACAGCTAGAGCTCTCCAATCAGCAGAGAGCATAAACTTTACTGATTGCAGAGCTATCTGTCTGATTCAACCAAGAATGCATAGTTTGGGTTTAAATAAAGTTAACTTGGGGTTTAAAGCCCAATTCCAGGCATAACAAAGAAAATCCCAAACACCACACTACCCGCCTGGAGTTTGCATGTTCTCCCTGTGCTTCTGTGGGTTTCCTCCCGATACACCGGTTTCTTCACACACTCCAAAGACATGCTGGTATGTTAATTGGTTCCTATCTAAATTGGCCCTAGTATGTGTACTGTATGTATGAATGTAAGTTAGGGACCTTAGATTGTAAGCTCCTTGAGGGCAGGGACTGATGTGAATGTACAATGTATATGTAAAGCACTGTGTAAATTGACAGCGCTATATAAGTACTTTAAATAAATACAGTATCTCACAAAAGTGAGTACACCTCTCACATCTTTGTAAATATTTTATTATATCTTTTCATGAGACAACACTGAAGAAATTACACTTTTCTCCAATGTAAAGTAGTGAGTGTACAGCTTGTATAACAGTGTAAATTTTCTGTCCCCTCAAAATAACTCAACACACAGCCATTTAATGTCTAAAGCGCTGGCAACAAAAGTGAAAATGTCCAAATTGGGCCCAAAGTGTCAATATTTTGTGTGGCCACCATTATTTTCCAGCACTGACTTAACCCTCTTGGGCATGGAGTTCACCAGAGCTTCACATTGTAGCAAAGTGTAATTTCTTCAGTGTTGTCACATGAAAAGATAGAATAAAATATTTACAAAAATGTGAGGGGTGTACTCACTTTTGTGAGATACTGCACATGATGGTGCCAAGGTCCCACCAACAGACTAGGGCTTCAGGGAGAGGGGAACAGTACTGGAGTCTGCTAGAGCGTGGAGAGTCAGATAAGTATTACAGCCTTTTCATGCAACCTCCTAGGCATAATGAGCATTTACCATTGCAGTGCCCAAATGCAAGATGGCTGTTTTGTGCCCAGAGTTGGGCTTTATAGCTCCATGCACATGGGGAGTTTTGGTGTGGGCGGAAGGCACAGGTGTACTGCTCAGCCCTGTTGCCAGCAGCCTGTAAAACTCTATAAGAGTCTGAAAGCCACTGTAGGTGGACAGGGCTGGACGGTGCACCAAGGGGTAATAATATTTAGGACAGTATGTGCCCAGGGACAAATACCCAGAATGCAGACTGCCTCATTCCAGGCATTCATCCCTGGGTGCATACTGTCCTAAATATTTTTACCACTCGACGCACCGTCCAGCCACAGCAGCTTCACCCTTTCATTTCGTTTTACAGGCTGCTGGCAACAGGACTGGAAAGTGTACATGTGACTTCCTCCCTCCCCAAAATGGTTGCTCATCCCCAAGGCATTTAGGAAGATATTCTGTTATGTAATGCAAAAGGCCACGATGGTCTCTGCCAGTGTGGGACTCATAGCAGATGTATGTGAAAGGAATGCTGATTAATGAGATCTGGAAAGCCCTGGGTCTCCTGTTGTCTACTAGTCTGGAGGGTCTTTCGCCCATTGGTAATTGTGTTCATTAACACACCTTTGTCTCCTAGAAAACTATTGGGGGATGTGTTTCTACTTATGTGTATTGTAAGTTGTGAGTTAGGAGATGACAAGGCTGACCTGAAATGTCATATCTCTGAGTCACCTAGTCTGGGTAAATGATTAGTTAATTAGCTCATGTTAATTACGTTTCTGGTTAGTTTTTTTTTGTCATACTGATGTATATATTTGTGTGAGATCTCAAACATAACAGTTCATGTTCAGCAGCCAAAACGAGTACTGTCTAGTTCTTGGTTGTCAGCGGTTTGGAATATCTGATATCTATATTCAGACTGGAGGAAGCGGTATATGACGAAAGCACTCAAGCGGAGTGTGGGAATTTTTGTTACACAGGATATTACATGTAGACTAATAGAAGCTTCACCTCCCTCTTATTCTAAGACACAGGCTAATGGGGCATGACGCAGACCATGACTGTAAAGTTGCAGGGGATATTTCACATCTAATAATCAAAGATGCAAGGCAGAAAATCGCAGAAAATCGCAGACAAGTTCAGGTGTGACAAAACACCCCCACATGTGTCCCCACTCACCGGATCACGATGACACCCAGCTTTGCAGTCTGGGAGTCAGATTAGACTTGTAAAAATATCCACCGGGAATTGCTGGATGGCAGGAATGGCTGATGAAAATTAGGAAACAAACGATCCTTCCACATTAATTATCAAACATGAGAGAAACAGGAACCCATAGAGGAAAGAAAGGGACCAATAGTGAAGTATTCTAGGAAAAAGGGATTTATTGCACATACAAGGGCATACTTACAAACATAAGTTTAAAAGCCGACAGGCTGGGAAAGATCTGGGTCATGTGACAGCTGTATATTGATTAGGAAAAAGGTACTTTAAAAAAAAAAATGTAAATAATTACAGTGCCATCATCCACATACAGAAATAGAAGGCACAGTGTAAATTAAACAGTGTGTGTTTAGTATCACTTTAATCGCTTGCTGACCACCGCACACATAGATGTACGTCGGCAGAATGGCACAGACAGGCAAATGGGCGTACCTGAAACCCAGACACATGATTCAAAACCTGAGCTGTCCGGGTGAATCCCTGACAGGTGGCAACCCTAGGCCTTAGCATTGACGTCTATTTCCAAAGTCCAAACTACCAAAGACATCTTGTTTTGTTAGATTTGACATCCTGGAAGTTGCAGTCCCCGAAATGAATTGCACAGAAAACAAGGCTGATTAGTCAGAAGCTAATTACTGGGCGGGCAGATAAAACATGAAAGATTCCTGTTAGTACATCATCATTTATAGAAAAAAGCCTACAGCTGGCCCTACAGATAAGAACCACTCTGTGATGGTCTCAGCCCAAAGTCTTCACATTTATAGGAAGACATGCCTGACGGTTATTCTCAGCACGTCTATCAGAAGACACCATTGAGTTTACGTACATTGAACTTTAAAGAAAGCCGACCGTAAGATCAATGCATAGGATGCCATCGCCAACTTCTCCTGGCTGTCACGATGGCCCAATAGCTTCTATACTTTCTGATTTAGTTACATGGAACTAGCAGACAGACCACGTGTAATGAGTTCACTTGCTGCATGCTTATTTTGAGCCAGTGACTCAGAATGTGTTAATGAAGCATTAAGAGCAATCTACTTATTTTCCCTCACCGGGGCAGGGCTGAGGGTTAGCCAGAAGAGGGGACTGCCTTTTGATGGAAGGCAGGTAGGGGGTGCAAAAAGGCCAGATGGGGGGGGGGGGGCTTTTCCCGTTGGGCCCTGGCACTCCTCCTCACTTCCTGTCCTGGTGAGAGGGGGTCAGAAGGACAGAAAGTGATGGAAAATAGCTATAAATGGGGACATGCACAGCAACAACAACCCCTGTCGTAAGCAATTGCTACCTTCTTTTGTGAGATGAAAGTCCTTACACACACACTTGCTTACTTCAGTTCTAAGTCCCGTCACAGCCAGCAGATCAGTCCTGTGTTAAGGGCTGCAATGTAGGTGGGTACTTCTAGCAGCACCCAAGTTGCATCAGATGCTGATTCTGCAAGAGGGATGACATTAATGAGAGAGGTGGCAACAAGACTGGACGGAGACCAGCATGCAGAGCAGCTTAAGCAGATAGGTTGTCGCAATGGGATTTGGCTGGGCAGATTAGAGAATAGCAAATTAAGGTAGAAACCTTATTTAATAAAAATGTGGGGGGGGGGGGGGGCAATATTGTTTATTTTTTTTTTTGACATGGTCATACTTGAACTTTAACCACTTTATGCCCAGCGTATATGAACATCCTGGGCATCAAGCTGTTATTTCAGTATCCTGGCTACAGATGCACAGGTAACATTTTTTAAAGCCGGGAATTGGCTTTCTAGTGGAAGTGATCAAGCGGCTTTACAGTCACCTGATCACTTTTACACCACTTGAAAGGGGGCCCCTCCTGCCGCCATTTCTGGGCTTTCCTGTACACTTGGTTCCAGATGGGTATTATATTGTGTTTGTGTGCACTAAATTAAAGTGTATTTTTACATGGAAATTTGCGTTTTATAAGTGGCTTTGCAAATATCGTGTGACATAAAAAAAAGGTTTAGCACTGGGAAACACTTTTTGTAAGATAAAAAGTTCATTTTATATACAACTTTACAGATCAGACCAAAATGAGGGACTAATGAGGAGAAAAAGGAACAGAGGGACAGTTGGAAGCTATGCACACAGGGCCTTAAATTCTGGTACCATTCAGCCAAGGCCTGCCATATACTATGACAGACTGCCCGCAGCGGGGCTAGCTGCTGCACCTGTCCCTTCTGAGCACATTAAAGCATCAGGAGCAATGCACTGCAGCTGAATGGCCTTGTGTGCAAGGGGCCTTATACTTTCAGGCAGTGGCAGCCCATCCATAGAGGGCGCACGGGCGCCGCCCCCCCATCCATGCGTCTGGCCCCCTGATCTACATACAAGGCACTGGACGCATGGATTCCAATGGTGGGGGTGTGTTTTTTTTTTAAGCACGTGATTAGAGCCAGAGGCTCTAATAGGCTTAAAAAAAACTATGCGCTCGGGGCTCAAAGCACTGCGCCTGATCCCACCCAGTTGTGTGACAATAGCAAATAAATATTCGCTATCGTCACATTGATCCTCCTCCCGGCCAACCCTGAAGTGGGTCTTGAGACCTGTCACACAATTGGCTGAAAGGACAGACAATCTTATTGGGCGCCTATGAGGAGGAGGGAGGAGCTGCATGGCAAAAGCTGCCATGAGGCAGAACTCGCCCACTGCCCGCCGCCCATAGGAGCCTGCAACCCGCACGCTGCGTGCCGCCTGTAGGAGCCCGAAACCCGCCCGTAGGAGCCCACAATCCAGCCACTGCTCACCCCCCTTAGGAGCCCACAACTTAGATGGGGTAAGTGCTCGGGAGTGGTTTGCCCCCCCCCCAAAAAAAATGCTTTTGGGGTCTAAAAAACATTATAAAAAGCTTTTCTTTCAACACTCGTGTGAGCTCAAGCTAACGAACACACTTTGCTCTTATCCAGAGTGAGAGTATGCACCACTTGTTTGCTGTTAATTAACCAGCCAAGTAGGTATGTTTCACTGGGTTGTGAAAGTGAAAGTCATCAGATGCAAGTGACGGGAGGGGAAGTGAGAGAGCTAGAGAGATGCAGGAAACCATCTAAAGAGATAGAAGTAATTTCAGAAAAATACAAGATAGCTGCAGATGACTCAATCCTTGAGCTGTGGTGGAAAACAACTTGCTCCTTCTAGAATGGTATACAATGTACAGTGCATCCCTGATGTATTCAGACCCCCTTCACCTTTCTCAATTTTGTTATGTTGCAGCCTAATACTACAGTTATTTAAATTATTTTTTTCTCATTAATCTACAATCCGTACCCCATGATGACAAAGTGAAAATTTAATTTTTGAAATGTCTGTGTAGCACCCTGTAGTTTAGTCAGGGAGCTCCTCGCAAATTTAGTTGCCAGGAGTAGTTATCCTGGTTGATTGTTAGAGATCTATTGATTTCTCCCTAAGTTTGGCCTTGTTGCACTTTTCTCTTCTACCACTAGGTGGCTGGATACTTGGTGGTACTAGATATGAGAAGGGCAACCCAAGGTCAGGTTATGGGTATGTGGGGTGTCTCAGCCAATGTGCAGGGTTTTTCTTGAATCCCTTGGCCTGCTGGGAGAACCTATATATTTGGGTGGAGTCAGGTGATCTCTGTTCTGTGCCACTTGGTTGGCTGTCTGGGTGGACGTGTGTCATATTGCCTGAGCTGCTAGGCCGGAGATTGGGCCTATCCCGGGCACATTTGGCTGCTGGATTGTTTGAGGGCCTATCCAGAAACAAGAGAGCAGCGCAGGGTTGGGATTCCGGCTTGCAGTCCAACCAAAAGTGATGGTTCTGCCAGCCGGAGAACCTGTCGTGGCCGGAGTTAGAGGGGAAGCTGTCGCCAGTAAGGGTCTATCTGCCTTATTACCAGAGACCACAGTGAGTAACTGAAACAAGTACTGGAGCAGCATTCTCACCAGACGGGGACGGAGAAGAATCTGGAAACGTCAGTGGGAATCAAGCCAGGGACCCAACCAGTGGAGGTGACGCTTGCAGAGCAGCCTTGTTTGTCAAGCCAGGGGCCGAGTGGGCCAGCGTGGGTGAAGCTTGAGAGGTATCTTGAGTGCCAAGCTAGGGACCCAGCAGAGAAGCTTGAGGAAGATACCACTGTGAAGATTGGAGGAGCTCAAGGGATTCAGTGACAGTGAATCAGTGGGTCTAGTGAGAGACCGGGAGCTCAGTGTATGGAAGAACTACAAGGAGAAATTGTAGTGAAGCTGAAAGAACTGTTACACTTTGTGTTAGGAACTGTTAAAGACTGTTGCCATAGGAGACAGCATTCCTGCACGTGCAGATGTGGCTTCTTGCTGGAGGCCTTTCCCTGCATGACCGTCCATAGAGGCCGAATGCAGGACTCGGCCCCGCAACTCGCGTCATTGGTTTTGATTGACAGCAGCGGGAGCCAATGGCTGCGCTGCCTTCAATCAATCCAATCAAGAGCCGAGAACCCCGGTCAGAGAGACAGCGCGTCCCCGTGGGTCAAGTTCGAGGGTTCAGGTAAGTAAAATGGGGGGCCGGTCACTGACAGGTGTTTTTTCACCCTAATGCATAGGATGCATTAAAGCGGTTCGGCACACATTTCATTTAGTAAATCTCTTTGCCTTCCAAATCAGGCAAAGAGCACTAAATGAAATGTGTTTTTTTTTTTTTTACTTACCTTGTAATTGATGACTTCCTGTCTTCTGTCTCTTCGGGGGTGGGCGGGGTCTGTGCGGGGATCCTCGTCACGCCGCATCTTCCGAAATCTCGCGAGATTTCGGCCACATCTTCCGAAATCTCGCGAGATTTCAGACACATCTTCCGAAATCTCGCGAGATTTCAGACACATCTTCCGAAATCTCGTGAGATGTCGGCAGATGTGCCGTTACTGCGCACGCGCGAGTAACGGCGGTGCATGCTGGGCCATCTAAAGTGCCTGTGGGGTTTCACATGCCCACAGGCAAGATGGCCCCCAGCACAAAAGAAGAAGATGAAGAATTTTATCAAAGGAAAACCGGCGGCGATCGAGATGGAAGATGGAACAGGTAAGTCCCCCAATTGAGCTATATGGCCTTGGCCCAAAAAAAAAAAAACAGTGCAGAACCGCTTTAAGGTAAAAAAACACGAAGGTTTACAACCCCTTTAAAGTGTTACTAAACCCACAACAGTAAAATCAGTCTGCATATGCAGTAAAGCATGCTTGTTATACTCACTGTGAAACCTAAGGGGTTAATCCTCTGCATTGTGTGAAAATGCTGTTTGATCCCATCTTCTCTGATCCTCCCCTCCTTCCACTGTCCCCTAATAATTTCCTGATAACACAGAGTCTATGGGGTCAGGCTGCACAGTGATTCGTATCCTTCTCCAGTCTAAAACTCTAATGCCACGTACACACGGTCGGACTTTCCGACGGGAAATGTTGGATGTGAGCTTGTTGTCGGAAAGTCCGACCGTGTGTATGCTTCATCGAACATTTGCTGTCGGACTTTCCGCCAACAAATGTTTGAGAGCAGGTTCTCAAATCCGAAAGTCCGATCGTGTGTACACAAGTCCGTCGCACAAAAGTTCACACATGCTCTGAATCAAGCAGAAGGAGCCGCACTGGCTATTGAATTTCCTTTTTCTCGGGTCGTCGTACATCTTGTACGTCATCACGTTCTCACGTTCGGAATTTTTGGCCAACATGTGTCTGACCGTGTGTATGCAAGACAAGTTTGAGCCAACAACCTTCGAATAAAAATCCCCGGTTTTGTTGTCAGAAAATCCGATCGTGTATACGCGGTATAACTTTTTTTTGGGGGTTGTTGCATTCCTGAAAATACTGACGCTAAAGTCTTTTCATTATCTTTGCCATATAGGGGCTTATTTAATAAAGCTAAAGAGTGCAAAATTTGTCACATTTCTGCATAGAAACCAATCAGCTTCTAACCTCAGCTTGTTCAATTAAGTTTTGGCAACAAAACCTGAAAGCTGATTGGTTTCTATGCAGAATTGTGGCTAATTTTCTCTAGCTTTATTAAATAAATCCCATAGTGTTGGGTTTATGGTACTGTACGGTGTGATTTTTGACTCTTGCAACCCATCTACTTAGCTCATCCCCATCTATTAACCCCCTCTGTCTGAGTTTCCTGTGGTTAGTGTTTTTTTTGCTTTGCCCGGTAAGCTTACATGTAGCTGCACAGTCAAGGTCCTCTGAAGACACTTCTACAAACACGACCTGTTTCCTCTTTCCAAAATAGCAAACTCAGAAGCTAACCACAGGGCCACCAAAGGGTAAGTAACTACAGCTACTCATCTCGGATGCAAAGCTGAAGATTTCAATCATATTGTTTTTTTTAACAGAATAGAAGTGCTTTTTCGAAAATTATTTCAGAACACTATAAGAATATACACAATGACATGGTACAATGCCTGACATATCCAGCGACTGATAGCACAAAAAGAAAACACAATTGTAAAGAAGACACTAAAAGGTATAAATATCATAACATAAAGAATTCAACAGCCAATTATTATGTACCTGGAAGCAAGGTTGAGGTGCAGCGAAGATGGAAGGGGAGGAAGAGGAATGGAGGGGTGGTCAAGGGAGAACGGGGGGGGGGGGGGGAGGTAGGGTGGAGAAAGGGGAACCAGAGCCCAAAAAATAGCCATCCCAACACCCTGTCTAGTGCTCACCGTCCCAACATCAATAGGAAAACACTAATTGCCATGGGGGACAAAACTTTGTCATACTTCCAGGGCAACCTTTATTCATAAATGTGATCTTATCCATAGGTAGGGCTGCATCCACCATTGCTTCCCAGGAAGATAGTTCTGGGGAGGGGGTCGGTGAGGCCCATTTCACTATGATTTTTTTTTTGGTTATCTCCATGAATACCTAATAAAGCTAGTTCCAGGGAAATAGGCAAAGACAGTTGCAACCTGAGATTAATCTTGGAAAAAACATTAGACCAATAAGATGCAATTATGGGGCAATACCAGAACATATGAAAATATGATCCCGGGTGCAACCGACATCGAGGGCAGCTGGGGTCTCTATCCGGGTAGATACAGTGGAGTCTCGGGGGAGTATAATAAACCCCATGTAAAAATTTCACTTGAATTAACTTATCCCTGGAGGAGATAGCTAGCTTAGGACCCTGTTCCAGACAGTCCTCCCAATCTTCTTTATCCAGGGCTGATTGCCATAATTCCCACAATCAGTCCACCTCAGAAGAGTTAGCCCCCAGAAGCGTCCCATATAAGATCGAAAGGGGCTTTTCTAGATCTTCTGGAGACAATAGCTCCTCAATAGGATCAGCCTGGAGGAGAGGCAACCGAGTGAACTAAGTTCTGGCAGCATAATGCAGTTGAAAATATTGAATCTGCATCCAGGCAGGCAGCTAAAATAGATTATATGGTTACCAAGCCCTGCACTTATTACTGGAGCCTGTTGGTGCCCAAAGTAGCTCCTCTCTGCTAGGATCATCCCTTCTAGATAGAACACTGTCTTGTATATACTGGTTCTAACTTGGCTTAGTATATGGTGATAATGTGTTAACCTGCTTCCATTATGTAGCACCCTCCTAGATAAAATACTGCTAGGATTAGGTCAATTTAGTCTCCAGTGGAGTTACATTTCTTCGATTGGCAAATTTAGTTCTGGCTCACTGTAATCAGTTAGCTGTGTTTGGTTGGTCTGGTCTGTTTTGTGTTTCAGTGGCTGCAGGATTGACTGCTTCTCCCTGGTTGTCCAGAATTGTTCTGGAGGTTAGTGGGCAGGGAGAGTCTAATCAGCAGCTGAATATTTATACATACATGGCCAATCCCTGGGGAGAGGTGCCCATATGGCAGCTGTATAAATACCACGAGATTGAGAGCAGAGGGGTATTTTTCCCTGAAGAGGAATTCGCAGCCTAGGGGGGCTGTTAGCCCCCTCGGCAATTCTGCTATGTGCCTATGGTTTATCAAGGCATCAGTTGGACTAACTGGAAGCTTGCTTTGCTGAAAGAAATAGACCTCTGCTTACTTTGCTGAATGGTAAATCCAGCCCTGAGAGCCTGGTTTGGTTTCCAAAATCTTTTCATGCTCCTAATGGTAAATCCAGCCCTGAGGGAAATGGGCCTCTACTTACTGTGCCTAATGGTAAATCCAGCCCAGAGAGAAAAATGCCTCTACTTATTGTGCCTAATGGTAAATCCAGCCCAGAGAGAAAAATGCCTCTACTTACTGTGCCTAATGATATATCCAGCCCTGAAAGAAATAGGCATCGAATTACTGTGCCCAAGGGTAAATCTTGCCCTGAGTGAAATAGACCTCTACCTACTGTGCCTAACAGTAAATCCAGACCTGAGAGAAATAGGCCTCTTTTTAAAGCTGCCATTACCAACCTCCTTCTGGAAATGCTGATTGCCTGGTTGGCTGTCATTCCAAAGCCCCCTTTTGGAAATATTGTTTGCCTGGTTGTCAGGCTTATTCAATGCCATCATTTGCTGTGTACATGTTGCAGCGTGGAGGTTGAAATAGGCGTATCAATATTGTGGACAGAAGGTCATCAATTTCTCTCTCGTTAGGTTTCTTGTAAAAATGAGTCCTGTTTATTGGAATTTCTGGTAAATGAAGTGGGAGCATGTCGTACAACAGCCAATCAGGTTGAAAATATTGTCCAAAGCGCGAGGGGTGTCCTGGATAGCTGAGGGGATCGTGGACATCCCTGGAGAGAGAAGGGGCTGAGGTAGGTAATTGGGGGGGGCTGCTACACACGGAATGTTTTTTATCTTAATGCATAGAATGCATTAAGATAAAAAACCTTCTGCCTTTACAACTCCTTTAACTCTGGCGATGGGCTTTAATGCTGTGTTGCCACATCGTACATGGGTACAGCTGGCATCAATGTTTTGTGCTGAAAGAACACTCAGTCTTGTGCCCCCAACATGTTGACTGTGCTGTCATCAACATCTCCCAGTCACTCTTTATGATCAGAAGCTTGAAGGACAGACTCCTGATCATGCGATGACCGTGACAGCCAAACGCAGTGATCACATGGTCAAGGGACCCAGGAAACACCACTGGCACTAAAAATCCACCTAAACTGGTGTCAGGCGCCCTCAGGAAGGGGTTAAAGAGATTCTGTCCCTACAATGGAATAGCCCATAAAAGATTGCCGACCCCCTACACCACTACAGGACACAGTTGATATAAGGGTCAGCAGGAGGAACCAGTGAATCGGTTTCTGAAGACACTTCGGTGAACAATATTTTTGCATTACAGCTGCAGGCAGTGGTAGAGGTATTTATTTTATTCTTTACAGGGAACTGTATTATAGACATTATAATTTCAGGTCAACCATAGAAATACAGAAGGGAGTGACAGACCAAAACCAGATGAAAGAGTACAAGATAAGTTTAATTGTTAAAAATTTAATTTAAAAACAGCCAACACGTTTTTGGGGGGGGGGGGGGACACCACTCTTCCTTCATCAGGGTTTTCTGCAGGCTATAACTCTGTATGGACTCAAAGAAAACAGTGATTTCACAGATCTATATTAGAAACAGTATTCAGCTCTCCACATGGAGCAGCTGCTAATTTTAGGGACTGGATCACTTTGACCATCCAGGGTCCATTCCCTGAATCACATATACTCACCTTCACTGTGCTTCCCACTGCTCCATTGAAGGCCTCTTGCACTGCCTGATTCTTTTATAGTATTGGAGACCCTCTGACCTTCACCCAGGATGCAGTGCTTGCAGCAGAGCAGCCATTCACTTGGCCCAAACAGTATAAGCTCCAAAGCCATCCAACAGGGTTCTATTCATGGAATACAGTGGCGGGGGGAGGGGGGGTCTGGGGATCAAAGAGAAGGTAAGTTTAAGTTGCAAAGATACTTTGCTACTGGATGAGCAAAGTGACTGGGTCTCTTTAGACAAGGCGGGGAGAATGCCAAAATTGCTCTTTTACTTTATAAAACCTGTGATTTGAGAGGCTGATGTATATGAAGAACTTAAATTGCCGGAATGTGAGTTTTCCTTAAGGCACTTCCAGAATTGAGACGTCTGTGCACTCCTCACTGGCTGCAATAAACCTCCTGGGAAATCCTTCACCAATGATCGGCCTGGAAGTGAATTTCTGGGAGCGGTGTGTGGTTTTCCTGAAAACTTATTGTGCAATCTTCACATTCCAGCAAAGGGAGCACGCAGCTGTGCGGATTCCTATATACGAAGGACTGATGTCATAATAGGCCTGGCAGTTCTTCCAAAACATGGGATGAAAAAAAAAAAATATGTGTGGAGTACTTTCATATTCCAATCTTCTTATTGGAAATAACAGATGTACAAAAATGTAAAGGCACAAAGAAAGGAGAGACATAAAGCTCTCAGGTTATAATTCAAGTATAACATAAATTGCATTGAGAATGCTTGGAAAAAATTAGCAAATAAACACTGTAGCCAGGGACAAGGGATGGGCAGGAGGGGAAGCTGCCCTGGGCACTGTGGTATCATGTGAGGTGTTGGGGGCACTACATGGAGATTGGGGGGAGGGGATTTGTGTTGGGAGGAGGAATTTGGGGAGCGGCAGGAGGTAAGAACTGTTCTAGGAGGGGAAATTGGGGGGGAGGGGTGCTGATTTGAGTTAAGAGGGGGGACCGGGGAAAGGGATTTGTGCTAGGAGGGGGGATTTGGGGGAGTTTGTGCTAGAATAAGCAATATGGTAGGGGGATTTGTGCTAGGAGAGGAACTTTTTTTTGGGAGGGGGATATGTGCTAGTACGGATGTTTGGGGGCGCTAGGAGGGAATTTTTTTTGGGGGGGGGGGGGGTTGTGCTAGGATGGAGGATTGGGGAGATATGCGCTAGGAGGGGGGATTTGGAGTGGGGAAGAGAGAATTTGTGCTTGGAGGGGAAATTTGAGGGGGTAGAGGATTTGTGCTAGGAAGGGGGGATTTTTTTTTGGTTGGGGGGAACTGTGATGCGAGCATATTCAGAATGAGAGGATTTAAGATGTGGGGGGGGGGGTGAAAGATTTGCGCTTGGAGGGGGATTTCAGCAGGGGGGGTGAATTTGTACTGGGAATTTGTGCTTAGGGGGTAAGCATGTATTTTTGCTGACACATAATGCTCATACATCTTGGGGGGGGGGGGGGGGAGGGGCTGGGTGCAATTTGCCATATTCGCCCTGGGCCCTAGATAACCTTGTCCAGATACTGAATGTAGCACACAAATATGGAAACCAGAAGTCCCTCTGGCAGAACTCATTACTAAAAGGCATAAACAGCAACTATCATCATTGATCCAGGACATATTACACCCAGGGGTCTCAAAACGTTTTAAACAAAGCGCCAGTTTATTGCCCTTCAGACTAGGAGGGACGTACTGTGGCAAAACGGGAGTGGAAATGTTTCTGGCATCAGTGGGAGTAAACATCACATTTGGTATTAGGGGGAAGAATAGTGCACCATCGTTGGTATCATTGGGAGGAATAGCGCCCCATTGTTGGTGTCAGTGGGAGAAATAGTGCCCCATTGTTGGTGTCAGCTGGCAGAGTAGTATCGGTGGAAGGAATAGTGCTTCAAGGGCAAGATAAAGGCAAGCAAAGGGCCACATCTGGCCCCCGGGCCATAGTTTGGAGACCACCATATTACACCATTGGGAAAATATGTTATTTAAGCACCAGAGAATATGACCACAACAGGAATCGGGTACTACACTTGAATACATAAAGAAATAAGAATGAGGTTGAGAAATGAAAAGAAGAAACAAGAGTAGAAAACAAAAAGAAGAAAAGAGAAGTGGAAGTGGAAGTAGAGGAGGGTCAGCCGAGGCCCCGCTAGGGGACAGATAAGTATTGAATCCAACAGTCCCAAGTTTTATCAAACTTCGTCCTATTGTCATGAAGAATGCAAGTAAGTTTGTCGTTAACCATGATCCAATTTAATTTACTTTTAACATAGTCAAGTGGCACCATCGATCGCTTTCCAGTGTAGTGATCCTCACTGCCAGGAGCAAATAGAGGATCAATTTTGTTGATTTTTTGGGGGACCTCCGTAGACAATTTCTGAATATTGGCTTCCTCTGGGAATCAACGAATATTCACTCCTGTCACTGAATGAATAAAGTTGAACAGCTCAATCCAAAATCTAGACACTATGGGGCATTGCCACCAGATATGGTACATGGTTCCCCAAGTAGGCGATGCAGTAAAAATACATCTTTGCAAGTCGTGGGGGAACCAGGTACCATCTTAGGAGTGTTTTATAATTGGATTCTATTGATGTGACCCAAAAAGACCCAATGTGTGAGCCGCTCAGGCTTCAGGAGGAGGTGCAAGCCCTTGGTATCCTCTGCTGTGAGTGCTGGCTTGGGAGGGAGCTCGTCTCAGCTCTTACCATCACTGAGTATTGAAGAAAGTCTTCCTGTAGCCACACATCGGAACAATCCCATTAGTGATGTGTGGCAACCTCAGCCTGGGTTCCAACCAGGCCACACTCCCCCCAAGACTAAGCCCTGAGGGATGGAGCAAAATGTGTTGGGGGCGTGGCCTGGTTGGAGCCCAGGCTGGGGTTGCCACACATCACTAACTGATGGGATCGTTCCAATGTGTGGCTACAGGGAGACTTTCTTCAATACTCTTCTTCTTGGACAGAGCATAGGCAATGTCCTGACATTCAGCCAGTTCAAGAGAAAAATGTAACGCCGCGTACACACGGTCGGAATTCTCGTCGGAAAAATCGCTGATGGTTTTCGTGTCGGAATTCCGACGGAATTTCGCTCAAACAGTCTTGCCTACACACGGTCACACCAAATTCCGACGATCAATAATACCACGCCTTAAAAAACGTTCGACTGCACTATAAAAGGGAAGTTTAATGCTTCTGAGCATGCGTCGAATTGTTTCCGAGCATGCGTTCGGAATTTTGCGTGTTGGAATTGCATACACAGGATCGGAAAATCCGATAGAAAGGTTTTCCGTCTGAAAAATTAAGAACAGGTTCTCAATCCAAAGTCCGTCGGAAATTCCGTCAGAAAAAGACCGATGGGCATACACACGGTCGGAAAATCCGATGAAAAGCTCCCATCGGACTGTTTCCATCGGAAATTCCGACCGTGTGTACGCAGCATTAGTCTTATTCCATATTGGACCATATAAGGGAATTTAGCATGTGGATCAGTAAGGGAAGCATATGTAGTGTTTTAATTATATAAAAGCATCTTCTTTTCAAATTACAGCCAAACATAAATCCAGGATTGAGTAAAAGATACCAATAAATGCAGCTATTATTATTTTTAGTTTTACATTTAAATAGTATAAGTACCTGAATTTGCTTTGGTACAGCAGCATTCAGACTGGGAGAGGGAGGAGCAAGAGTAGCAGCCAATCAGATGTGCGGGTGATGACAAAGAACATGCTGATAGAAGGAGAGAACTGAATGAGCAGAAGGATGAGCTCATCAGTGTTTGTCTGCTCATTAACTGTCCAGCCACAGGCTGGGGGCACAGAAGTGACTAAGCTGTATTGATTAACTGCAGCAGAGAAAAGTCAGGTCAACCGATTGGTAATGCTATCTGGCAGGACTGTGTAAATGTCAGGAGTAACTAGGCCAAAAGGCAATCATCAAAGCTCCCATATATGCATTTCCACTGTGCATTTAGTTGTTTGTTTGGAGCTTTAAAGGTTAAAAAGAGTTAACTAAAATGTGTAATGCGTTTGATTTAAATTCTATATATAGAGCAAAATATGTGTGTGGGAGTATCTCGGCACATTCGTTTGTGGCTTTGGTGGCAGAAATGGCTTCCATATGAATTTTCAAGACAAATAACTTTTCCCGCACACGATACACACCTACCAGAAATGTAAATATAGTGTAAATATGAGCTCCATCTATGGTGGGAGCTGAATCCAGGGACCAGCATCCTCTACCTCTCCAATAGATGCATCTGCCTTGTATTTTATGGTACATGCACATGGCCATATAGGGGAACTAGTATGCAGTATCTTGCTGACAGAAGTTAGTGTACAGTGCCAGCTAATCCTGCCTAGAGTGCTCCACCGCTAGGTCGCAGGGGGAAATTTCAGCCTAGGGTTCTTTATTGCTAGAACAGAGGCAGCTATTGCTACCTAACATCCTCTGTTGCTAGGATGCAGGCAGCTAGTCTGGCCCAGCATCCTCAGTTTCTAGGACGTAGGAGGCTACTGCGACCTAGTGTTCTCCATTGCTAGGCTGCAGTTGGCTATTGCCACCTAGCATCCTCTGTGGCTAGGATGCAGACAGCTAGTGCTGCCTAGCATGCTTCATTGCTAGGATGCAGGCAGCTACTTTTGCCTAGCATCCTCAGTTGCTTGGCTTAACATTTACGGTTGCTAGGATGCAGGCAGCTATTGCCTCACAACATCCTCTGTTGCTTGGCTCAGCATTTCCGGTTGCTAGGATGCAGGCAGCTATTGCCTCCTAGCATCCTCTGTTGCTTGGCTTAGCATTTCCGGTTGCTAGGATGCAAACGCCTACTGCCGCCTAGCATAGCATTCTCTCTTGCCAAGGTGAAAATAGCCCTTGTACTGCAATAGAGTACATTTGTGCTGTAAGGTGTAAACATAACAGTTACATGTGTCCAGCATAAAATATAAGCAGGACCTCTGACTTTTTTTCGAACAAGCTATATATACTATAAAACTTTTGTTAGATTTACCTTCAACTATGTAATGCAAGGGCCTGCCCGATTGCATACCAATTGAAAGTGTTTAGGTTTGCCCTCATCTTATATGGTTATGGTAAATATAAAGGAAAAAATCTAAAGAAAATTGTATAGTTTGTACCCAGCTTAAAGGGGTTGTAAACCCCTAATGGTTTTTCACCTTAATGCATTCTATGAATTAAGGTGAAAAACCTCCTGTGGATCTGGGGGCGCTCCGTGGCCACGGGACACACTCCCTCTCCCCTCCCCTTCCCCCCATCCCACATTTTCTGTCCACTTCCCTCTCTTCTCAATCTCTCTAGTATGCTCTCCCTTGTTCTCGGTTGGCTTCGCCCGCCTACACTGCAGCTCCCCACAAATGGGGGGCTGGGGTGGGAGGGCGACGGCAACTGCTTGAATAAAAAAAGAAAAATAACTGGGGGCCGGACCCACGGGACCACGAGACTCCTTAGACTTTACAGTAAGGTATACTATATGCAACATGTAAAGGGGGAGGCAATCATTTGCCACCCCCCCTGCATCCAGATATCAACAAAAACACCTCGCACATGACATCCTATACATACATCTTCTCTTCACTAGGCAGGAGAGGATTACTCAATTTTTGTACACTACAACTGTTATGAACCTGTTTTGCACGGTTACTGCCTGTTTGTTTCTTTTCCAAGATGTATTGTTGATCCACTATCTGTATTGTTTGTTAATATGTAATATGGTGGTCCATGTGGGCCTTGTTCCTTAAAATAAAAAAGAAAAAAAGAAAAAGAAAAACCTCCTGTGGTGCTGCAGCCCCTCCCCCCCCCCCAGCCCCCGTTTTACTTACCTGACCCCGATCCTTTGCCGGCCAGGAATGAGCAGACCAGCTCTAGCTGGTGTCTCGGGTCTTGATTGCATAGATTGACAGCAGCGCAGCCATTGGCTCCCGCTGCTGTATATCAAATCCAATGACGTGGCGCCCGGGGCGGGGCCAAGTCCTGCATTCTGTGAATGAACACAGATGCAGGACTCGGGAGTGTGCCCGCACAGGTGTCCAACATAGGAGAGAGCTTCTCCAACATGGAAACTCGATGCAGGGAGGAGCCAGGAGCACCGCTGAGGGACCCCAGAAGACGAGGTTTGGGGCCACTCTGTGCAAAACGAACTGCACAGTGGTATGATATGTTTTTAGTATTGGTTACTATGCACAGCTGCACCAGATTCTGTGTGCACCGGTTTTAGTAATGCCTCGTACACACGATCGGATTTTCTCGACGGGAAATGTTCAATGTGAGCTTGTTGTCGGAAATTCCGACCATGTGTATGCTCCATCGGACATTTACTGTCAGAATTTCAGACAACAAATGTTTGAGAGCAGGTTCTCAAATTTTTAGACAACATAACTTGTTGTCGGAAAGTCTGATCGTGTGTACACAAGTCCGACGCACAAAAGTTCACACATGCTCGGAATCAAGCAGAAGGAGCCGCACTGGCTATCGAACTTCCTTTTTCTCGGCTCGTCGTACGTGTTGTACATCACCGCGTTCTTGATGTTCGAAATTTCCGACAACATTTGTGTGACCGTGTGTATGCAAGACATTTAAAGCGGAGTTCCACCCTAAAGTGGAACTTCCGCTTATCGGATTCCTCCCCCCCTCCGGTGCCACAATTGGCACCTTTCAGGGGGGAGGGGGTGCAGATACCTGTATTATACTTCCGGGACTAACATCCCCGCCCATATCCGAGGGTGCCCGCCCCTATCCGAGAATGCCCCGTTGTGTCTTGGGAAACACAGTTCCCAGGACACAGCGGGGACCAATAGAGAAGCGCAGCGCGACTCGCGCATGCGCAGTAGGGAACCGGGCAGTGAAGACGTTGCGTCTTCACTTCCTGATTCCCTGACCGAGGATGGCGGCGGGGCAGCGAGAGACGAGCGCTCGCTCGTCACATTCTGCCGACATCGCTGAAACCTGGAACAGGTAAGTGTCCATTTATTAAAAGTCAGCAGCTGCAGTATTTGTAGCTGCTGACTTTTAAAAAAAAAAATAAAAATCGGGCGGACATCCTCTTTACGTTTGAGCCAACATCCGTCGGGGAAAAAAAAAAAATTTTGTCGGAATGTCCGATTGTGTGTACAGGGCATAAATCTCCCCCGCTGTTAGATATGTTGCATTGCTTAAAAAGTCTACGAAAGCATTCTTTAAAAAACTGTAGGTAAAACCCCCCTCCAGACAGAATGGACACTTCAAGAGCCTGTAGATTCCCTGCTCAGAAGAAATGAGTCCAATAGGCAATGAATAGTTTACAAAGTTGACATTTTCTCAATCTTGCCATACCACTGAGACCTGTCAGAAAAACAAATGGAACAACCCTTTAAGAGCGCGGCAGGTTAGGTTGGTCTGTCTCGGGTATGTAGGCTGCAGCACTGTCCTTTTCCGGTGCAGAGAGTAAGTCAAATATTGACTTTGGAGATTCCCCTGAATGCGATCACAAACTAATACCAGAACAAATATACTTAGCAGGTGGGACACAGTCATCATTCTATGACTAAGATGCAGATAGACCTATGTACAAAGAGGGTTTCTTTCATTATCGAGCGCCTTTGTATGGACTCTCCTGTATGCCCTAAGCCAGTGTTTCTCAACTCTATTCCTCAAGGCACCCCAAAGCCCCATACACACGATTGGACTTTGTACAAACTTTCCCCAGGATTTTTGTACAAAGGGCGTTGGCCGTAAATTTGTATTGCATACACACGATCTGACTTTTTAGGCAACAAACACGAACTTCAAAAGAGGACGTTCAATTACTCCAGTGCCACCTTTGGTCTACTTCTGTATTGTTGTCTGATCTTTTGCATTGGTTCTGAGAATGCGTGTTTGTACTTTGTACAAAAGTCTGATGGTTTTGTGTACACACGATCAGACTTTGCTCCATCGGACTTTTGTTGCCAGAAAGTTTGTCCGTTCGCACAGCCAACAAAAGTCAGATGAAAACCGAAAAAGTTTGTCCGATGGAGCGTACACACTGTCGGATGTTGCCTCAAAACAGCTAATTTGCATGTTTGTTGTCAAAAAGTCTGATCGTGTGTACGGGCCTTAACAGATCATGTTTTCAGGATTTCCCTCAGATGAAATGGCTTTGGCAATTACTAAGGCAGTAAAACTGATCAAATCACCTGTGCAAAATAGTGGAAAGCCTGGAAAACATGACCTGTTGGGGCACCTTGGAGGACTGGAGTTGAGAAACACTGCCCTAAGCCCTCATTCACATTAACTTTTTTTGAGCTATAAACAAAAAAAGAGTGAAAATTTTGAAAAAAACATATTAAAAGTAAAAAATTATATTATATATTTTTTACTTTTTGCTATAATAAATATCCCCCAAAAATATATAAAACATTTTTTTTTCTCAGTTTAGGCCGACCTTCTACATGTTTTCAGTAAAAAAAAAATCAATAAGCTTATATTAATTGGTTTGCGCAAAATTTATAGCGTCTACAAATAGGGCATAGTTTTATGGCATTTTTATTTTTAATTTTTTTAAATTAGTAATAGCGATCTGCGATTTTTATCAGGACTGTGACATGGCGGACAGATTCAGACACTTTTGACACTATTTTGGAACCATTGTCATTTATATAGCGATCGTGCTATAAAAATGCATTGATTACTGTGTAAATGACACTGGCAATGAAGGGGTTAACCACTAGGGGCGGTGAGGGGGTTAAGTGTGTCCTTGGGAGTGATTCTAACTGTGAGGGGGAGGGGCTACACCTCACATGACAGTGATCACTGCTCTCGATGACGGAGAGCAGTGATCTCTGTCCTGTCACTAGGCAGAACAGGGAAATGCTTTGTTTACAAAAGCATCTCCCCGTTCTACCTCTCCGTAACACCATCGCGGGCACCTGGCGGACATCGAGTCCGCGGGACCCGCGGTCACAGAGACCGCAGCGCGTGCGCACCCGCAACACTGCTTATTAGAGGGGACGTACCTGTACGCCCTTTTGCCCACCAGTTCCATTCTGCCTACGTATATCGGTGTGCGCTGGTCGGCAATCAGTTAAAGGGCTTGTTCGTACCAGAATGCACCTGTCATGCATTGTATTGTTCATAAATGACCTGGAGGATGGGGTAAACAGTTCTTCTCAGCAGGATGTGGAGACCTTGCAAAAAGATCTGAACAAATTGATGGGGTGGGCAACTAAATGGCAAATGAGGTTCAATGTAGAAAAATTTTAATTAATGCATTTGGGTGGCAAAAATATGAATGCAATCTATACACTGGGGGGAGAACCTCTGGGGGAATCTAGGATGGAAAAAGACCTGGGGGTCCTAGTAGATGATAGGCTCAGCAATGGCATGCAATGCCAAGCTGCTGCTAACAAAGCAAACAGAATATTGACATGCATTAAAAAGGGGATTCATTCCAGAGATAAAACGATAATTCTCCCGCTCTACAAGACTCTGGTCCGGCCGCACCTGGAGTATGCTGTCCAGTTCTGGGCACCAGTCCTCAGGAAGGATGTACTGAAAATGGAGCGAGTACAAAGAAGGGCAACAAAAGCTAATGAAGGGTTTGGAGGATATTAGTTATGAGGAAAGGTTGCGAGCTCTGAACTTATTCTCTCTGGAGAAAAGACGCTTGAGAGGGGATATGATTTCAATATACGAATACTGTACTGGTGACCCCACAATAGGGATAAAACTTTTCTGCGTAAAGAAGTTTAACAAGACTCGTGGCCACTCATTAAAATTAGAAGAAAAGAGGTTTAACCTTAAACTATGTAGAGGGTTCTTTACTGTAAGAGCGGCAAGGATGTGGAATTCCCTTCCACAGGTGGTGGCCTCAGCGGGGGCATCAATAGTTTCAAGAAACTATTAGATAAGCACCTGAATGACCGCAACATACAGGGATATACAATGTAATACTGACTTATAATCACACACATAGATTGGACTTGATGGACTTGTGTCTTTTTTTTACCTCACCTACTATGTAACTACTATGTAACTATGTATAACTTGTGCTTTCTGGTGTATATTGTGAAGGGCGGTGCGATACATTGTTACAACACTTTGCGCTGTTTCCTTTTTTTATGTAATAAACAATTGAAGTGTCACAAAGTGGCACTTCATTCAACAGTGTGTACTGAGACACGGGTTGCGTCATACTGCCGTCCATTGACAAGCTGAAAATGCAGACAGGATGGATAATTAAGTAAACCGTATAGTTGCCATTCCACGGGTGTGCAAAATTTTAAAGTGTGATATGTTTGGGATATACTTACTCAGCATAACATCATCTTTTATATTTGACCAGAAATCGGGTATAACCACTCGAACTTCCGGAAGGTTTACCCCCCTTCATGACCAGGCCATTTTTTGCTTTTTTGGCACTCCGTTAATGTAACTGACAATTGCGCGGCCATGCAATGCTGTATACAAACAAAATTTATATAATTTATTTTCCTACAAATAGAGCTTTCTTTTGGTGGTATTTAATCACCCTGGGTTTTTTATTTTTTGCGCTATAAACAAAAAAATAAAAAATTGACAATTTTGAACAAACTATATTTGTTACTTTCTGCTATAAAACCTATCCAATAAAAAAATATATTTCTTGTAGGTGCCCACCAGGTTTGCACACATCTCGGGAGGGATTTTGTCCAACTCCTCTTTGCAGATCCTCTCCAAGTCATTAAAGCTGAGTTCCGCCCAAAAATTTTTTTAAAATTCAGCAGCTACAAATACTGCGCCCGCAATGTCGACACCCGAAGCCGATCTGTCGATTGGCTCTCGGGTGCTGCCGCCACCATCTTCGGTAAGGGAATCAGGAAGTGAAGCCCTGCGGGTTCACTTCCCGGTTCCCTACTGAACATGCGCAAGTCGCGCTGCACAATACGGATGGTCCCTGCTGTCTCTTGGACCCATGTGTTTCCCAGCAGACGGCGGGGGGGGGGGGGGCTGGGCTGGAAGAGGCATAGACATAGTCTATGCCCGGAAGTGGGTGCAAATACCTGTATTAAACAGGTATCTGCACCCCCTCCCCCCTGAAAGGTGCCAAATGTGACACCGGAGGGGGAGAGGGTTCCGAAAAGTGGAGGTTTAATTTTTGTGTGAACCTCCGCTTTAAAGAGCCCCCCCCCCCACAAAATATTAAAAGTCAGCAGCTACAAATACGGCAGCTGCTGACTTTTAATATTAGGACACTTACCTGTCCAGGAAGACTGCAATGTCGGCACTGCAGCCGATCTTTGGATTGGCTGTTGGGTGCAGCCGCCACCATTCCAGGTAAGGGAACCTGGCAGTGATGCCTTTCGGCTTCACAGCCAGGTCCCTCCTGCGCATGCAGGAGGAGGCCTGCCAAAAACAGGTAGATAATCCTGCCGAAAGGTGCCAAATGTGTATAATCGTGTATAAATCATGTATAATAAAATGTGACACCGGAGTGGGGAAGAGACGGATAAGCGGAAGTTCCACTTTTGAGTGGAACGCCGCTTTAAGGCTGACGTATGGTAACTCAAACCTTCAGCTCCCTCCACATATTTGCTATGGGATTAAGGTCTGTAGACTGGCTGGGCCACTTCAGGACCTTAATGTGCTTCTTCTTGAGACACTCCTTCGTTACCTTGGCCGTGTGTTTTGGGTCATTGTCAAGCTGGAATACCCGTCCACAACCCATTTTCAATGCTGAGAGAAGGAGGTTCTCACCCAAGATTTTGTCCTGTCCCCTTAGCAGAAAAACACCTCCAAAGCATAATGTTTCCACCTCCCATGTTTGATGATGGGGATGGTATTCTTGGGGTCATAGGCAACATTCTTCCTCCTCCAAACATGGCGAGTTGAGTTGATGCCAAATAGCACGATTTTGGTCCCATCTGACTACAACATTTTTATCCAGTTCTCCTCTGAATCATTTAGATGTTTATTAGCAAACTTCAGACAGGCCTGTATATGTGCTTTCTTGAGCAGGGGAACCTTGCAGGCGCTGCAGGATTTCAGTCCTTCATGGCGAAGTGTGTTACCAATTATTTCCTTGGTGACTATGGTCCCAGCTGCCTTGAGATCATTGACAAGATTCTCCCATGTAGTTCTGGGCTGATTCCTCACCGTTCTCATAATCATTGAAACTCTTTGAGGTGAGATCTTGCATGGAGCCCCAGACCGAGGGAGATTGACAGTTATTTTGTGTTTCTTCCATTTGCAAATATTTGCATGGTGCTGGTGACAACCAACTGTTGTCACCCTCTCACCAAGCTGCTTGGGGATGGTCTTGTAGCCCATTCTAGCCTTGTGTAGGTCTACAATCTGACATCCTTGGACAGCTCTTTGGTCTTGGCCATAGTGGAGAGATTAGAATCTGATTGATTGCTTCTGTGGACAGGTGTCTTTTATACAGGTAACAAGCTGAGATTAAGAGCACTCTCTTAAGAGAGTGCGCCTAATCTCAGCTCATTACCTGTATAGAAGAAACCTGGGAGACAGAAATCTTGCTGATTGATAGGGGATCAAATACTTATTTCACTCATTAAAATGCAAATCAATTTATAACTTTTTTTAAATGCGTTTTTCTGGATATTTTTTGTTGTTATTCTGTCTCTCACCGTTAAAATAAACCTACCAATAAAATTATAGACTGATCATTTCTTTGTCAGTGGGCAAACGTACAAAATCAGCAGAGGATCAAATACTTTTTTCCCCTCACTGTATATATACTGGAATTTTTATTTATTACATTTTTTTATACTAGTAATGGCAGCGATCAGCAACTTATAGCAGGACTTTGATAGTATGGCAGGCAGTCTGACAATAACTGACCCTTTGTGGGAACCAGTGACACTAATACAGTGATCAATGCTAAAAATTTGCACTGTCACTGTACTAATAACACTGGCTGCAAAGGGGTTAACACCTAGTGTGAACAAAGGGTTCAATATGTGATAACCCATGTGTATGTGTACTGTGTGCTGCTTTTCCTAAGGGATGTATTGGCTTTTATTCCCTGCTTATAACCGCCACATGCCCACTGACAGAGCTCTGTATTGTTTACATAGACAGAGCTCTGTCCTGTCTTTGTTCTCGCCAATCAGCGGGTGCCGAAAGTCATCCATTGGTGTGTCTATACTGCTGGAGGGGGGTCTATACTGCTGGAGATGGGGGTCTGCACTGAGGAGGGGCCTGTACTGCTGGAGGGGGGTCTGCACTGAGGGGGTCTATACTGCTGGAGGGGGGGGGGTCTGCACTAAGGGGGGTCTATACTGCTGGAGAGTGGGGTCTGCACTGAGTGGGGGCTATACTGCTGGAGGGGGGTCAGCACTGAGGGAGGCTACACTGTTGGAGAGGGGGGGTCTGCACTCAGGGGGGTCTGCACTCGGGGGGGTCTATACTGCTGGAGGGGGGTCTGCACTGAGGGGGGTTATACTGCTGCAGGGGGATCTGCACTGAGGGGGAGCTACACTGCTGGCGAGGGAGGTCTGCACTGAGGGGGGTCTATACTGCTGGAGGGGGATCTGCACTGAGGGGGGCTATACTGCTGGATGGGGGGTCTGCACTGAGGGGGGCTATACTGCTGGAGAGGGGGGTCTGCACTAAAGGGGGTTTCTATACTGCTGGAGGGGGTTCTGCACAGAGGGGGGTCTATACTGCTGGATGGGTGGGGTCTGCACTGAGGGGGGTCTATACTGCTGGATGGGTGGGGTCTGCACTGAGGGGGGTCTATACTCCTGGATGGGGGGTCTGCACTGAGGGGGGCTATACTGCTGGAGAGGGGGGTCTGCACTGAGGGGGGTCTATACTCCTGGATGGGGGGTCTGCACTGAGGAGGGCTATACTGCTGGAGAGGGGGGTCTGCACTCAGGGGGGGTCTATACTGCTAGAGGGAGGTCTGCACTCAGGGGGGTCTATACTGCTGGAGGGGGGTCTGCACTCAGGGGGTCTATACTGCTGGAGGAGGGTCTGCACTCAGGGGGCTATACTGCTGTATGGGGGATCTGCACTCTGGGGGTCTATACTTATGGGGGGTCTGTACATAGTGAGGGGGGTCTTTACTGAGGGAGTGGTGATCTATTCTGTGGGAGGGGGGTCTATATTGAGAGAGGGGGGTCTGTTCTTAATGAAGGGGGTCTGTAGTTAGGGGGGGGTCTGTACTGAGGGAGGGGGGTCTGTACTTAAGGGGGGACTATAGTTGGTGGAGGAGGGGTGACACCAATTTTTTCCGCACAGGGTGACATAAACCCTAGTGACACCAGTGAGTACAACCAGCCTATCAGATGTTTTGCATACAATCACTGCCAGGAGCTATAAACAGTGATCTTTGTATTTTGAGTGCTGAGAAATCTCCTGCTGTCAGAATACAGAAGCTCTGCGGGAAGGACATTCAGTGGTGTAGGAAAAAATCTAGCAATTTTTTTTTTTTCACCATCGATTGAAGGAAAGAAAATTGGATAATGTATGGCCCACCTATGTGTGCAAAATTGTGCATGTTTATGTGTGTTCATTCAAGGGGCTTTTAATGGACCTGCATCTTTTTCCTGTGGTGCCTCACCACAATGCATAGATGGTTCACGTTGATTCACTTTGCCATATTGCATGCTGCTGAGGTTCATTGGGGTGCCATTTTAAAATGGCACCCCTTGGATTCATTGGTTGTGCATTGTAATACATGATACTATGTGTGGTGTATTTATATGGCATTCACCATTCATGGCACTGCAATGCACCACATTTATTTTCATGCATTACCCTGTGCTCTGGAGCAACGCGTTTTACTTTGCCATAATGAAGTGACAATTCTGAATGGTCCATAACAGAACTTTCTCCATCCCATTAAACGAACCAGTATCATGAGAGATCACACATTCTTTTCACCTGAACACCGTCCACATACTGACCAAAATTATAGTCTCGAATCCTGGGACACTGATAATCCCGCCCACATTTCAGTAGGATACTTTATGGGTTGCACCGCCCATACCCTGCCTCTAAGTATGCAGGGACCACCCACTCATGACTATGATCCCTGCAATTAAAGCAGACCTTCACCCTGTAATGCAATTTTTTCTGATTATATTTTTTTTGTCCACCCTCCCCCCTGCCATTATTCTTGCCCAGGCATGACTGATGTGTTCTTGCTCCTGCAGCTCCCTGGGACTTCCCTGTATCATATCACAGTAGGCTGCAGGAGACAGTGCCTGGTTGGCGGAGCTGGAGTGCATCATCCATCACTGGGGGTTGGCAACCTGAACCTGGTTCATTCATTCATTCATGGTGAAGGCAACCAGCTTTTGATCACTGAGGAGGTCCAAGATGGCGGCGCGGGACATGGGCTGTGTCACCTGAGCAGCGGATTGCAGCAGAACATTTACTGAATTCACTAGTTAGATGAGTGGAGAACAACAATAAGAGTGCACATGTGCAGTAACTTGAATAAGGTTGATACTATGATCCTGGGACATGGCCAGGGACGCAGCATCGGTGATACAGAGGGCCAAGATGTGGGACTGTCCTGGCAAATCCAGGACAGTTGGCATCTTTACATCCAGCTACTGCAGGTTGCCAGTAATAGATAGTGGTGGTGCTCTCAAACATCTCATGGCTGTGGTGTGATGGCCATACTGAACAAGTAATGACAGCTGTGGCGTGCGAGATTGACGCCATATTGTGGATTTCTGTTATCACTGACGGAAGCGGCGTAGCACCTGCAATAAATTAAGAGATAAATCCAGACCTTAGGATCTTCTGTACACAGAGGGTGTCACAGGACAATGACAGGTGGACAGCTATGGGACGTGGGACGTGTACACAGGAAGGGCAGGTGTGCAATTCCACCATATTGGACTCCGGAAGAGTCTCGTGCAAGGTTAATGGTTTTTCTACTGTAATCGTTATCGCCTGTTGTGCTTCCAAAGTCAACTGTGTCTTCTGTGACTTATTAACTGTGTCTTCTGTCTGTGCCTGCACTGCAGAGTAAACATCACATTCCAGGAATGTCTATGTGCAACCAAGTCCGAAATTTGCTTAGGCAGGCCACAGACAGGGGTTGCATTAAAGAAATTTGCAAGATTCCCCCATCAGCACAGACAGCACTGACAGGGGAAGCCCTCCTGCCAAGACATTGTCTTTTCCCGATGGGAGAGGGCAGCCACATCAGAAGTGAATCTGGCAGGCTGGTTGTACCCAAGTTCGATCGATCAATCAACTTGGGTACAACCAGCCTGCCCATTAATGGTTCAAATCTCGGCTGGTTCCTGCTGAAACAGCTAAGATTCGAACCGTGTATGGCCGGCCTTCTAAGTTCTAAAAAGACTGGGAGGGTTGGTTATTATGAGTCATTGGAAATTATTATTATTATTATACAGGATTTATATAGTGCCAACAGTTTACGCAGCGCTTTACAACATGAGGGCAGACAGTACCGTTACAATACAATTTAATACAGGAGGAATCAGAAGACCCTGCTCATTTGAGCTTATAGTCTGTGAGGAAATAAAGCTGATTATATGTTACAATCTGTACAGCCTTTCTTGATACTGACCGCACATTACAATCTCACAATGGCGGTGGTTCACTTTGTCATCACGGCTGGTCCGCGGTTAGCAGGCAATCAGGAGGCAATATGTCACCTCCTGCATGTCGGTTTGAGGAGGGCTTTCACACTGAAAACCCTCTTCACCATGACACGACCCATTCACATTTATGGTTGCGTTGGCAGGTGGTACTGCCTGCTGAACATGACGTGCCCTGCTTTTTCTTTTTGCCGTGACATGACAATTTGTACGTGGCCTTTTGGCAATCATTGCCAGGTTTTCACAAGCAGATGGGGCACCTCAAATTGGTTGTAAAGGCAAAAGGATTTTTTTATCTTAATGCATTTACAGTGCCTTGAAAAAGTATTCATACCGCTTGAAATTTTCCACATTTTGTCATTTTATAACCAAAAAACGTAAATGTATTTTATTTGGATTTTATGTGACAGACCAACACAAAGTGGCACATAATTGTAGGTAATAAGTGGAAGGAAAATGATAAATGGCTATCAAAATGTTTTACAAATAAATATCTGTGTGGCATGCATTTCTATTCAGCCCTCCTTTTCTCTGACACCCCTAACTAAAATCTAGTGAAACCAATTGCCTTCAGAAGTCACCTAATTAGTAAATATAGCCCACCTGTGTGTAATTTAATCTCAGTATAAATACAGCTGTTCTGTAAAGCCCTTGGAGGTTTGTTAGAGAACCTTAGTGAACAAACGGCATCATGAAGGCCAAGGAACACACCAGACAGGTCAGGGATAAAGTTGTGGAGAAGTTTAAAGAAGCTTAGGTTATAAAAAAAATATCCCTAGCTTTGAACATCTCACGGAGCACTGTTCAATCTATCTTCCGAAAATGGAGCGTATGGCACAACTGCAAACCTACCAAGACATGGCCGTCCACCTAAACTGACAGGCCGGGGCAAGGAGAGCATTCATAAGAGAAGCAGCCAAGAGGCCCATGGGAACTCTGGAGGAGCTGCAGAGATCCACAGCTCAGGTGGGAGAATCTGTCCACAGGACAACTATTAGTCGTGCACTCCACAAATTTGGCCTTTATTGAAGAGTGGCAAGAAGAAAGACATTGTTGAAAGAAAGCCATAAGAAGTCTCGTTTGCAGTTTGTGAGAAGCCATGTGGGGGACACAGCAAACATGTGGGAGAAGGTGCTCTGGTCAGATGAGACCAAAATTGAACTTTTTGGCCTAAAAGCAAAACGCTATGTGTGGCGAAAAACTAACACTGCACATCACCCTGAACACACAATCCCCACCGTGAAACATGGTGGTGGCAGCATCATGTTGTGGGGATGTTTTTCTTTAGCAAGGACAGGGAAGCTGATCAGAGTTGATGGGAAGATGGATGGAGCCAAATACAGGGCAATCTTAGAAGAAAACCTGATATGCCCTGTACACACGATAGGATTTTCCGATGGAAAATGTTCGATAGGACCTTGTTGTCGGAAATTCCGACCGTGTGTAGGCTCCATCACACATTTTCCATAGGAATTTCCATCACACAAAATTTGAGATCTGGTTCTCAGATTTTCCGACAACAAAATCCGTTGTCGGAAATTCCGATCGTGTGTACACAATTCCGACGCACAAAGTGCCACGCATGCTTGGAATGAAGCAGAAGAGCAGCACTGGGTATTGAACTTAATTTTTCTCCGCTCGTCGTACGTGTTGAACGTCACTGCGTTCTTGACGTTCGGAATTTTCAACCAACTGTGTGACCGTGTGTATGCAAGACAAGTTTGAGCCAACATCCGTCGGAAAAAATCCCATGGATTTTGATGTCGGAAAATCCTATCATGTGTACAGGGCATTAGAGTCTGTAAAAGACTTGAGACTGGGGCAGAGGTTCACCTTCCCGCAGGACAACGACCCTAAACATACAGCCAGAGCTACAATGGAAAGGTTTAGATCAAAGCATATTCATGTGTTAGAATGGGCCAGTCAAAGTCCAGACCTAAATCCAATTAAGAATCTGTGGCAAGACTTGAAAAGTGCTGTTTACAGAAGCTCTCCATCCAATCTGACAGAGGAGGAGGGGCCGATACAAATGTGGAAATTATATACCTCGTTGCAGCGAGGTTAGGATGGAAATACACCTTCAAAACAGTAGAAAAGGTATATAACAAATAGAAAAAAAAAACTATATCCAAAAACGAGGGGGGGGGGGGGTACGCTGGTCTATTGTGCAAAACCTAGTTGTATTTTTGCCTGGAACTCTGCTTTAAGATAAAAAAAAACCTTCAGTGTGCAGCAGCCCCCCCCCTTATGCTTACCTGAGCACCATCTCTATTCAACGATGTCCACGAGTGCCTCTGCCGTCCGGCTGATTGGCTGAGGCACAGCAGTGGCGCCATTGGCTCCCGCTACTGTCAATCAAAGTCAGTTAGCTAATGAGGAGAGAGATGGCAGAACAACATCTCCGTGCCTGAATGGACACACAGAGCTGCGACTCGGATTGGGTGCCCCCATAGCAGGCTGCTTGCTGTGGGGGCATTCAACAGGGGGGAGGGGCCAGTGGCATAGAAGAGAGACCCGAGAAGAGGAGGATCTGGGCTGCTCTGTGCAAGACCACTGCACAGAACATGTAAGTATAACAAGTTTGTTATTTTTAAAGAAAAAAAAAATGAGACTCAAGTATCACTTTAACCACTTAAAGACCAGCCGCCGCAGTTGTACTGCAGCAGGTTGACTCTATTACGCAAAATGGCATCATTATACATTGATTTGTGTAATAGATATAGCGGGCGAGATGTCTGCCTGCCACTGGCGATCACTCCACACAGAGGCAGAGCCAGGATCTGCCAGTGTAAGCATGGCGGACCCCCATTCTAACAGGGGAGCTCAGAGTGATCGTTTGTTCCTAGTGATTAGGAACAGCGATCTCTCTCCTCCTCCAGGCAGCCCAGCTCCCATACAGTTAGAAACACCTCCCAGGGTATACATTTAACCTTTTGATTGCCTCTGTCCTTCTCTGCCAGTGACATTTATACAGTAATCAGTGCATTTTTATAGCACTGATCGCTGTATAAATGTCACTGGTCCCAAAAAAGTATCGAAAGTGTCTGATCTGTCTGCTGCAATGTCGCAATCCCGCTAAAAATCGCGGATCGCCGTCATTACTAGTAAAATAAAAAGAAATGCCATAAATCTATCCCCTATTTTGTAGACACTATAACTTTTGCGCAAACCAATCAATATACGATTATTGCAAAAAAATGTTACCAGAAATTTGTAGAAGAATACATATTGGCCTAAACTGAGGGAAAAAAATGTATTTATTTTTTGGGGGATATTTATTATAGCAAAAAGTAAAAAATATTGTTATTTTTTCAAAATGATCGCTTTTTTTTTGTTTATAGAGCAAAAAATAAAAACCGCAGAGGTGATCAAATACCACCAAAAGAAAGCTCTATTTGTGGGGAAAAGAAAGATGTCAGTTTTGTTTGGGTACAGCATTGCACTACCCCGCAATTGTCAGTTAAAGGGACGCAGTGCCGTATTGCAAAAAATGGCCTGGTCATTAAGGGGGGAAATCCTTCCGGCTCTTAAGTGGTTAAGGTGAGAGTGGTGCAGCTGCCTAAGTACAGTAGCTGGCAGTGGAGATTCCTCCTCCATCCACACTGTTATCATAGATGGGTGAACCAATTGATTTTCTATCTTTCAGTTTGAGGGACCGTATTTTTCATTATACACTTATGTAAATGTTTTTGCTAACGTTTACATGCATACAGCGCAAATGTACTCTATTGGAGCAGCCGTCTGCATCCCAGCAACAAAGTAAACAAGGTGGCAATAGCAACCTGCATCTTATCAACTTAGGTGGCAAGGCTGAACTAGTGTGGATTGTGAGCCAGCTTCTGTGACAGGTGGAGCGGCCAAATCTCTACAGTGTATTGAGCCTGACTGTGTTTGCTGATTACATAGAGGCACCAATAAATGTGAGTGTCCTACTTGTTTTTATGTTTTTAAATAAAAGTTTCTGATGGTTTTATGTGATGAGTATTTCCTTATTTTCTCCTTATCCTATGAGTGGAATATTAGAGGATAGAGGTCTGAGGACATTGAGAGCACATCCCATTTCCTACAAATAATGTTTGACCTTTGTTGTGAAGGTCCAACCCTTCTGGTGAGTTCAAGCTGTCTAAAGGGTGCACATTATTATTATTATACAGGATGCAGGGCCGGTGCTACCGCTAGGCAAACTAGGCAGCCAACTAGGGCACCCGGCCATTGGTGTTCCTACTCTCTTCCCCCTGCAGCAAGCAACTATAAGTCTCAGCATCAGCAAGCAGCTGCTGCTCCGTTCACACATAGTAGCAGAGGCGCAGCCGCAGTGGAGGGCTGTGTCCCAACTCACGAATGAATGGAAGCAAGTAAACATTCATTGATGGGCACTGGCAGGCTGCATTAATAGGCGCTGGTAGGCTGCATTTGATGGGCGCTGGTGAGGTTACATTTGACGGGCACTGGTGAGGCAAAATTTGATGGGCGCTGGTGAGGCTGCATTTGATGGGCGATGGTGAGGCAAAATTTGATGGGCGCTGGTGAGGCTGCATTTGATGGGTGCTGGTGAGGCTGCATTGATGGGTGCTGGTGAGGCTGCATTTGATGGGCGCTGGTGAGGCTGCGTTTGATGGGCCCTGGTGAGGCTGCGTTTGATGGGCCCTGGTAAGGCTGCGTTTGATGGGCCCTGGTGAGGCTGCATTTGATAGGCGCTTGTGAGGCTGCATTTGATGGGCGCTTGTGAGGCTGCATTTGATGGGCGCTGGTGAGGCTGCATTTGATGGGCGCTGGTGAAGGCTGCATTTGATGGGCGCTTGTGAGGCTGCATTTGATGGGCGCTTGTGAGGCTGCATCTGATGGGTGCTTGTGAGGCTGCATCTGATGGGTGCTTGTGAGGCTGCATTTGATGGGCGCTGGTAAAGGCTGCATTTGATGGGTGCTGGTGAGCTGCATTTGATGAGCCTTTCATTAAAAAGTACACATGGTTAGGGCAAAGGGTGTGGTGTCAGGGGTGGAGCCAAGGGGGGCGGCACAATGAGGTTTCGCCTAGGGTGTCAATAATCCTTGCACCAGCCCTGACAGGATGTAAATAACGCCTAAAGTGTGCACAGCGATTTACAACCTTAAGGCAGACAGCACAGTTACAATAAAAAAAAAAAGTAAGTAGGAATTGTGCTAAACATTAAATGTGAAGTCCTTAGGTGTATCCTTATGGATTATAATCATCTGTGCAAATATGTCCACAAGCAATGTGATAATAGGTCAATCTCCTCAGAGACGGCTCTCTAATTAGGCAAATTAGGCGGTCGCCTTAGGCCTCGCACTCCCAGGGGCCTCGCGGCTGCCTAATTTGCCTGACGTGTGTGGGAGTTGGAGGGAAAGTCCACTTGAATTATTGTTCCCGTTTTGGGCATGAGTGGGTCTTAGATTTGCCTAAGGCCTCACAAAGCCTAGAGCCGCCTCTGAATCTCCTTAAAATGGTGTTCTACCCGTACATTTTTTTTAAAAGTGTAGCTGCTGACTTTTAATAAGGACACTTACCTGTCCAGGGAGCCCGCAATATCCGCCCCCCTTCCCCCGACGCCGATCCGTCCATCAGCCATTCTAATTAAGGGAAACCAGCAGTGGAGCCATGCGGCTTCACTGCCCATTTCCTACTGGGCATGTGCGAGCCACGCGGCACTTTGTGAATGGCCGGCTGTCTTCTGGGACACACAGATGTCCCAGAAGACATGGGGGGGGGGGCTCGCCGAAGAAGACTCAACAGACCAGATGAGAAAGAACATATAAAAAACAAATTGGGAAGCGCTGATCCAAAAGGGGATAAATAACCATGATGGAAGTCCCAAATATAATGAAAATTCTTTATTTGCAAGGAGACAAAAAGATGTTGGACTTCCAAAAATAATATTATAAATCCAGAGCAATGATCAATAAAAAGTTAAAAGTACCAAATAGAAACAATGGTATGGGAAAAGGCTTGTTTAGGCATTCACAGAAATGACAGTGACGCTCAGGGTCCAGGAGAGGTGGAGAGGAGGCTGTCCTGCCTCCAAGGGTAGAATGATACCGGGGGTATGGCGGAGCCTGGGGATGTTCTGAGAAGACACTGAAACTGGAGTGCCAGGGGCGAGGGACTGTCCACCAGCCCCAAGCCTCACAGCACCGACCACCAGGAGATGGAAAAAAAGGAAGGCCAAACCTAAAGCCTCGGTATCCACTGGAGGAGAGAAGTTGTACACTTGCAGAGCACTTGAAGCACAAGTTCCAGTTGAAACTTTTTCAATTTGTAGCAAATTTGCATGGCAAGTCTCTTGCTAGAGCAAAGTTGCCGTGTTCAGTCTACAGCAAGAGCTTTGCAAGTCTACAGCATGAAAATTCAGCCACAGTGCCCCCATGTGGTGGGACGACTAGTGCACAACATAACTGAACCAGAACTTGCAGCAGACTTGCAGAATGTTTGCAAAGAAAGTTGATCTGGAGTCATGCAATTGTGCAACAAAATTGTGAAGCCTGGCAAGTCTGGCAATAGCTTAGCAAGTCATTTTCAAATTTGCGGCACAATTGATTACTATGTGGGTAGCATTTACTTCCTGGAATCCATCTGCCCTTCGCTCAGGCACGCAGGCAGGAGGACGTGCTTAGGTGAAATACCTCCTTCCTATGTACCACATAATCAATAGTTGATCTAAAGGAGGCTGTAATATCAGATTGTATAGTTTATGGTCAGCTTTACATTTACATTTATTGCACACAACCTGCCTGGCTAGCTGGGCCACAAAGTGAACACCTGTGTGAGAAGGATCCAAAGTCAGCAGATTTACACAGAGTCAAGTGCCACATTCTCAATCCATAGCAGCCGTTCGGTGAACATGTCAAATTTAGACGGGCCAGGTCAGAGAATGTCAGGTTCCATCGCAGCCTAATGGTAATGGCAACAAGGAGAACACTAAGAGCATTACAAATATTAATAACAATGACAGCAATCATAATCATGACAATAGTAAAAATTATAATAATAATAAAAGTATTAATTAAGAATAATGACATAACACAAAAAAAAAATATATATATATATATATATATATAATATATATATATATATATATATATACTGTAAATATATATATATATACTGTAAATATATATATATACTGTAAATATATATATATATATATATATATATATATATACACACACACACTGTAAATATATATATATATAAACTGTAAATATATATATGAATTATAACAATTACTATTAGCAGTATCAATAATAGTGAGGAGTAACAATAATAATAATACAAAATAATAGGAATTTTAACCCCAACTATACACGTATATATAACGTTGTGGAAGTTGGTCTTTATCTGTGGGGCTGCATATATTCACACCTGTGCTTGTGCTGGGATCGCACTGCACACCGTGCTCCCAGAATAGGGATCAGGGACTCTTGCTAACAATTAGAAAGCAGGATTGCCAGTTCCTGATCACCGTGATAGCCCCTGATTGGCCAGCACAGTGATGAGTCACCGTACAGCCTGCCCCTGTTTTTCCCTCTTCAATGGAGAACAAAAAGAAACATTATATACATACAGGACACATTATATAATACATTGTATCTTTTTCTCTGCTAGAGGCGAAAAATGTAACCAAAGAAGTGTGTGTAAAAAAAAAAGAAGAAAGAAAGAAAACAATAGCTTGATCAAGGTTTGATCTAGGTCAGGGGATAGTGTCAAGGTTAGGGTCAAAGGTCAAGGCCAGGGTCACTGTACTTTCATTAGGATTTAAAAAAAAGCATTTTTTTTTAAATTTAGTATTAGTGTGTTTAAGATTAAAAAAATAAGCAAGTGTACTAGTTTCTGTACTATGGGTACATACCACAAATAACATACACATGGCATGTGGCATCACTGCGATCATCAGGGGCAGGAGAATTTATTTCATTTTTTTTTTGTTTGTTTGTTTGTTTTTTTAGCTAGGTTATGGTAATAGCAAAAAATATACAGCTACATTTAAAAAATGATATTTTTTTTTTTTTGCTCTTTTGTGCCAATTTTACTTTTATGATAAAAAGAAACCAGGAGATATCTGTTACTATTTACCAACAAATGAAAGCTCAGTTAGTCCTGAATTTTTTTTTCTAAAAAGCGCCATGATTTACCCGTAAACACTAAGTAATTGTGATGATATTTACAGCTAACTAATGTCAAAGTTATAAAACTGTTCAGGCGTGAGGATTTGTTTCACCTTCATCATGAAAGGGTTACAAATAATAATAATAATAATCTAATAATAAAAATTGACATAATTACAATAATTATTATTTAAATAATATATATATAGATAGATAGATAGATAGATAGATACAGTATATATGACAATAATAATAACAATAATAATAAAAGTAGAATAAAGATAGTAATAAAAATATAATAGAATATAATTGTAATGGTAATTATAGAAGCAATTGAAAAATCCTAGCAGTAATAATAATATATTATTAATAATAATATTGGTAACTGTAATATGAGCAGCACTAGTATATAGTAATAATGATGATAGCATAAATCATTATAATATTAAGTATTGTCATGACAGTAACAACAGCAAAACGAATTCATATAAAATGTAATAATATATTACCATTGGCAATAACAATTATAGTAATAATATAAACATAAGTAACACATAAAAAAAGTAATATTGGTTGTAATAATCATACGAGCAATCTGAGCAATATAATAATATAATAGTAATAATATGTAGTAGTGGTAATGGGGATTGTAGCTGTGAAGCAGATGAGAATACTTAATATAGACAACAAATCTAATAGTAATAGCAGCAGTACTAATGATATCAGTGTCGGTATTGATAAAATCGGTGTAGGTGGTCGGTGTGTCTCTCCCCGGCCAGCACTGAGGATGTACGAGGCGGCACTAGGACCCGGGTAGGTAAGAAATGACGAGAGGACACGCCCAGGTTTGCCGGTAAGCGAGCTGCGATTGGCGGAGAGAAGCAGGCTCCGCCCCCGGCGCTGCTGTGTCCGCTGTGCTGGGAAATGCGGCCAGTGTGAGGCGGCCTGTACCGGGGAAACACCGAGCGGGTCCGGGGACCGAAGGCGGGTACATGCCGGGGGGAACCGGGGACCGAGAAACGGAGGAGGCAGGTGAGAGAACTACTCCCCCTCCCCCCACCGCTGTACTCGTCACCCACCAATCACTGCCCTGTACTCACCGACACACCAATGTCTGCTCCCAGCACTGACCTAACCCTGTCTGTTCCCACCACTGACTGACTCACCTCCGCCCCCCCCCCCCTCCTGTCCTCATCACTGACTGAGACCCCCCCCCCCCTCCTGTCCTCACTGACTGAGACCCCCCCCCCCCCCCCCCCCTGTCCTCCTCACTGACTGAGACCCCCCCCCCCCTCCTGTCCTCATCACTGACTGAGACCCCCCCCCCCCCCCCCCTCCTGTCGTCCTCACTGACTGAGACCCCCCCTCCTGTCGTCCTCACTGACTGAGACCCCCCCCCCCCCTCCTGTCGTCCTCACTGACTGAGACCCCCCCTCCTGTCGTCCTCACTGACTGAGACCCCCCCTCCTGTCGTCCTCACTGACTGAGACCCCCCCTCCTGTCGTCCTCACTGACTGAGACCCCCCCTCCTGTCGTCCTCACTGACTGAGACCCCCCCCCCCCCCCCTGTCGTCCTCACTGACTGAGACCCCCCCCCTCCTGTCCTCATCACTGACTGAGACCCCCCCCCCCCCCCTCCTGTCCTCCATCACTGACTGAGAACCCCCCCCCCCTCCTGTCCTCATCACTGACTGAGACCCCCCCCCTCCTGTCCTCATCACTGACTGAGACCCCCCCCCCTCCTGTCCTCATCACTGACTGAGACCCCCCCCCCCCTCCTGTCCTCATCACTGACTGAGACCCCCCCCCCCCTCCTGTCCTCATCACTGACTGAGACCCCCCCCCCCCTCCTGTCCTCATCACTGACTGAGACCCCCCCCCTCCTGTCCTCATCACTGACTGAGACCCCCCCCCTCCTGTCCTCATCACTGACTGAGACCCCCCCCTCCTGTCCTCATCACTGTCTGAGACCCCCCCCCTCCTGTCCTCATCACTGACTGAGACCCCCCCCCCCCCTCCTGTCCTCATCACTGACTGAGACCCCCCCCCCTCCTGTCCTCATCACTGACTGAGACCCCCCCCCCCTCTCGTCATCACACTGACTGAGACCCCCCCCCTCCTGTCCTCCTCACTGACTGAGACCCCCCCCCCTCCTGTCGTCCTCACTGACTGAGACCCCCCCCTCCTGTCGTCCTCACTGACTGAGACCCCCCCCCCCTCCTGTCGTCCTCACTGACTGAGACCCCCCCCCCCCCTCCTGTCGTCCTCACTGACTGAGACCCCCCCCCCCTCCTGTCGTCCTCACTGACTGAGACCCCCCCCCCTCCTGTCGTCCTCACTGACTGAGACCCCCCCCCCCCCCTCCTGTCCTCATCACTGACTGAGACCCCCCCCCCCCCTCCTGTCCTCATCACTGACTGAGACCCCCCCCCCCTCCTGTCCTCATCACTGACTGAGACCCCCCCCCCCCTCCTGTCCTCATCACTGACTGAGACCCCCCCCCCCTCCTGTCCTCATCACTGACTGAGACCCCCCCCCCTCCTGTCCTCATCACTGACTGAGACCCCCCCCCCTCCTGTCCTCATCACTGACTGAGACCCCCCCCCCCCTCCTGTCCTCATCACTGACTGAGACCCCCCCCCCCTCCTGTCCTCATCACTGACTGAGACCCCCCCCCCCCCTCCTGTCCTCATCACTGACTGAGACCCCCCCCCCTCCTGTCCTCATCACTGACTGAGACCCCCCCCCCCCCCTCCTGTCCTCATCACTGACTGAGACCCCCCCCCCCTCCTGTCCTCATCACTGACTGAGACCCCCCCCCCTCCTGTCCTCATCACTGACTGAGACCCCCCCCCCCTCCTGTCCTCATCACTGACTGAGACCCCCCCCCCCCTCCTGTCCTCATCACTGACTGAGACCCCCCCCCCCCCCTCCTGTCCTCATCACTGACTGAGACCCCCCCCCCCTCCCCCCCCCCCTGTCCTCATCACTGACTGAGACCCCCCCCCCCCCTCCTGTCCTCATCACTGACTGAGACCCCCCCCCCCCCCCTCCTGTCCTCATCACTGACTGAGACCCCCCCCCCCCTCCTGTCCTCATCACTGACTGAGACCCCCCCCCCCCTCCTGTCCTCATCACTGACTGAGACCCCCCCCCCTCCTGTCCTCATCACTGACTGAGACCCCCCCCCCCCCTCCTGTCCTCATCACTGACTGAGACCCCCCCCCCCCCCCTCCTGTCCTCATCACTGACTGAGACCCCCCCCCCCCTCCTGTCCTCATCACTGACTGAGACCCCCCCCCCCCCTCCTGTCCTCATCACTGACTGAGACCCCCCCCCCCCCTCCTGTCCTCATCACTGACTGAGACCCCCCCCCCCCTCCTGTCCTCATCACTGACTGAGACCCCCCCCCCTCCTGTCCTCATCACTGACTGAGACCCCCCCCCCCTCCTGTCCTCATCACTGACTGAGACCCCCCCCCCCTCCTGTCCTCATCACTGACTGAGACCCCCCCCCCCCCCTCCTGTCCTCATCACTGACTGAGACCCCCCCCCCCCCCCCCCCCCCTCCTGTCCTCATCACTGACTGAGACCCCCCCCCCCCTCCTGTCCTCATCACTGACTGAGACCCCCCCCCCTCCTGTCCTCATCACTGACTGAGACCCCCCCCCCCCTCCTGTCCTCATCACTGACTGATACCCCCCCCCCCCCTCCTGTCCTCATCACTGACTGAGACCCCCCCCCCCCCCATCCTTTCCTGTGTGCACAGGGTTCAGGGGTTGGTAACACAGAATGTAGTTGTCAGAAGTCACACTGGCCATACACTGAGCCTAATGAAATGGTCAATATTCGATAGGTGGGTGGCATTGTCTGAAATATTGAAGGTACCAGTCAGCAAATTGTCAGCTGATCAGTGTCTGTCATATGGCAGCACTGTTCAGGTTTTCCTACAGACAGCAGGGCTGGCTCTCAGAACATGGCAGCCCTAGCGGGAGTTCCCCTCATGTGCACTGTTTTTAGTGTAGATGGAGGAATCTGTTTGATTTATTCCGTCGATTCCCACTGGCTGTACAAAAGAAACTTTTTTTTTTTTATGTTTGTATTGGCAACTTAAGTGACGCACAGAGTCCGGGGTCAGGTATGGGGTGGCGCGCAGTAGAGCCGCACGTTTCTGGCCAAAATGAGAATCGCAATATTTTTTTTTGCCTGGAATGAAAAGATCGCGATTCTCGCAGCGTAAAATCTTTCACATTATACAAAACTTTGGGCTAACTTTATGTGTGTGTGTGTGTGTGTGTGTGTGTGTTGGTTTTTTTTTTTTAAGTGTAATTTTTTTTTCCCCAAAAAATGCATTTGAACGACTGCTGCGCAAATACAGTGTGACATAAAATATTGCAACAACCACCATTTTATTCAATAGGGTCTCTACTAAAAAAAAAAAAAAACAATGTAATTTTCTAGCAAAAAAAAAATATAATTTTAACTTGGAAACCAACAAATGTCAGAAAAAGGTTTAGAGTTTAAACTTCCCTCATTTACACACCAAAGTGTTTTTCCTTTGATCTAAAGGACAAATCGTTACAATGTTTATACTTCAGTTCCACTGCTAAAGAATGTTGTGATTCTTGGCAGACTGCCTGTTTATTTATTTTTTCCTCTTTCTTTTGATGGCCGTCAGCTTTAGTAGAGCAGAGAGAATTCTCTGCATAGAAAGAATCTGAAAATACTTTGTCAAGATTGCAAGGGGGGTAAAAAAATTGCGATAACGATTAATCGTGTAGCTCTAGTGCACAGGGGTATGGTATAGCGCGCAGAGTCTATGGGGTGGCGTGTGGGGGGGGGGTGTATGGGGTGGCGCACTGTGTGTGTGTGTGTGTGTGTGTGTGTGTGTGTGTGTGTCGTGTCGTGTGTGTGTGTGTCGCGCAGGGTGGGTGTGGGGGGGGGATGGTGAGGGGGGGGGGAATGGGTGTGTGGGTGTGTGTGTGTGTGTGTGCGTGGTGTGTGTGTGTGGTAGTGGTGTGTGGTGGGGTGTGGTGTCGAGGGGTGGGGGGGGGGGAATGGGGTGGTGTGTGTGTGTTGTGTGTGTGGGGGGATGGTGTGGGTGTGTGTGTGTGTGTGTGTGTGTGTGTGTGTGTGTGTGTGTGTGTAATGGGCTGGGGGGGGGGAATGGTGTGGGGTGGCCTGCAGAGTGTGGGGGGGGGGGGGTGGTAGGGGGTGTGGGGTGAGTATGGTGGGGGGTGTATAGTGTGAGGGGGGGGCGCGCAGTGTGGGGGGGGGGGTGGTATGAGTATGCAGGCGCTGTAAATGTGAACCGGCACCTGCCAGCTTCTTTCCCCACAGGCCCATCAGCTGCCTGTCAGGCCTGTAGCACAAAGGCAATGATTTCTGGCAGGATCGACTGGCATTTTCTTGCACTTATTGTACAGATAGAATGAAAACACTTTCAGTAGTTTATTTAGCAGACAGACAGGCATCAGATAAGAGCGGTTCAGTTGATTGTTGGGGTTTCCATACACTCTGGGTATACTGTGGTTGCTTTGTGCTGGAATTTCCAGCACCAGACTTTTAGTAAATCTCGCCCTCTGACAGCTGACGTCTCAATTTGGTGCCTGTTCTATCGGGGAATGCAAATCGCTACAGCGTGTTCTCCAAACGCTGCTGAAATTCTATGAATCCATACTAATTCTGCTAATCTGGATGTGACATAAGCGTTGATCAAAGATTTCTATTTTTATGAGTTGAGCACTTAAGAAATTGACGGCTCGTGTTGCCAGCTCAGAATAGGCCTCTCTGCGATTCGTATTTGCTTTTGCCAGCCGGAGCAGAGCAGGGGCAGGCTGCTTGTGTGGAAGAAGAATGATCCTCCTAAGAACTGAGGGGGGACACGATCGTTCCTTTGTGATGTCACAGGTCTTTGCTGGACCGATGGGTGAATTTTTTGCTTCTACAAATACAAGCTTTAAAGTTCTGCACTTTGAATGGATGTACACTATAGACAGCTGCAGATAAACCTGTACAACTACAGGTAGGAGCCTTTTGTTTCATCTGTGTATGATCTAAAGCCCATCATTCCACTGGGTATATGTAAGGCTTTATAACTACTTGCCGACCGCCTGTTTACAATATACTGCAGACGAGCGGCCACTGTAGGAAAAGCAATGTACCTGTATGTCGCTGACTACTTCCGGGTCAAGGGCATTCTCATGTGCGCCCTCCTGACCGGCTCCCGCTGTGATTGTACACAGATGGAGCTTGTCAGCAAATTCCGGCCAATGGTTCATGGCAGAGACCTGCTGATCGGCCGTGTGCAATCACAGCCCAGAGCTCTGTGTTGGTAAAAAAAACACAGAGCTCTATAGGAAGGGAACGATCTGTCACCCCCCCCCCCCTACAAAGCAGGGATAAAAACATAGAGATCACTTAGTAAAAGCAGCAAACAGTGCACATATTTAACCCCTTGATTGCCATAGATGTCAAAGGGGTTGTAAACCTTTTGCGGTTTCTATGCATTGAGGTAAAAAATCCTGTAATGCTGCAGCCCCCCCCCCCCGAGCCCCCGCTTTACCTGTACCCTCTCTATCTCGTTCCGGGGTCTAGTAAACCAGCAAAAGCCGGTGTCTTGGGTCCTGATTGGATGGATTAATAGGAGCACAGCCATTGGCTCCCGCTGCTGTTAATCAAATCCAATGACCTGGGGGGTGGGGTCGAGTCATACATTTGACTTCTATGGACGCCGAATGAATGACTCGGGAGCGTGCCCGCAAGGTAACCCCCCACGGGAGAGCGCTTCTCCCAGAGGGTAATCTAATGCAGGGAGGAGCCGCTGAGGAACCCCAGAAGAGGAAGTTCGGGGCCACTCTGTGCAAAACGAGCTGCACAGTGGAGGTAAGTATGATTTATGGTTTAATTAAAAAAAAAAACTGAGCTTTAGTGTCACTTTAACCCCTTCCCAGCCAGTGTCATTTGTACAGTGTATAGTTTTATAACTGGATTAATGTCAGTGGCAGTTAGTGAGTCCCCCCCCCCCCCCCCCCCCGCATCGTGCCCGGCGCACTATTACTGTCCCATTATTATAAGTCACCGATCACCATCAGTAGTAGGGGAAAAATTAACTCCTGTATGTGTGTATATAACATAGTTTTGTAGCTGCTCTAACTTTCACGTAAATCAATTAATATTCACTTATTGGGATTTTCTTTTTACCAAAGACATGTAGCAGAATACATTTTGCATGCTGAGAGGCTGAGCCAGCTGCTGATCGGGCATCTAGGTGAATTTCAACGATGTGGTCGGATTTTTCCAGAGCCTGGAGCTGCTTTGTGACATCAGCTGACAGCAGGCTTTTGCCCGCTGTCGGCTGATTCTGGGTCACAGGTGAGCACACAGATGAGAAGTATCACCCATGAGAGAAGTATGACCAAAGAAGCTTAGGCCAGACTTTTTACCTCTCACACCTGTACACCCCTTATGCACCAGAACAATTTTTACTTTTCTTCTATGGGTCTGTTCTAGGGCTGAAACAACTAATCGATTAATCGATTACTATTTTCATAATCGATTAATCGGCCAGTAACATAATGGGGTTAAAAAAAACAAAGTAGCCCTTTATAGTACAAAAAGAGCAAATCTACTGTAAATATTACTTTCCCTGTTGCACAGTAAATAATGAACCCCTTACTGTAGCGATTATTTGCTCTTTTTGTACCATGAAGGGCTAATTTTTTTTTTTTTTTTTTTTTAAACTCCATTTTGTTACAAAATGTCATAGGCCTGGTTCCCACCCATGTGTTTTTTTTTTTTTTTGGTGCTTTTCGCAGAAACGCACTACAGTTCAACGTTTTTCAGCTCCTGCGTATTTGAAAAAGGTCCTTGACCCTTTCCAATGCAGAACTGTGCTTTTTTGGTTCAATATACTTCAATGGAGAAGCTGCAGAGAAGCATGTAGTGCGTTTTTGCAGCAATTTGTGTTTTTTAACCTGCCGAACAACAAATTGCCCCAAAAAAAGGCATAAAAAAGCACTGCATTAACTGATCAAATGCAAACTGCATAGGTGTGTACCGAGCCTTATGCTGGCCACACGGATCAATTTTCAGACGAGAATATTCATGTGAAAGTTTTTGTACATTTGCTGAATAAAAGCATATTTGACATTCTTACTTGCTTTTAACATTCTGTTTTTAAAATGAATGTAATTTCTGAACGAAAACCACATACACTGTCTGAAAATTCCTTTGACCAAGAAGTTTTCTATTGTCTCTAAATTTTCCCGTCACTGTGGTTGAAAACAAACGTCGATTTCACCCCACTAACAATTAGAAAATTGAACGTAGTTCTTAAACTTACATTTATTTTATTTTTAAAATTTTTTTTTTTTATTTATTTTTTTTTTTTTGAAGGAAGACATTGTTTTTGTATGGCCAGCATATACTATTACAGTTCTGTTTTGAAAATCTGCAAAACAGTCTAACTTTTTTTTTCTTTAAATAAATAATTTGATCTGATGATATTTACCAGATTCAATCTCTAATTGTATATACAGTATATCCCTGCTGTTTGTTATTCTCAGAGTGGATTAAAGATTTTACTCCCAAACCATACAGTTGGTTATTTATATTTACCCCTGCGTATAGAGATATTTAGGAATAAATAGCTTTTTTTTTTAAACTTTACATCTTAACTAAATTATACACCACACTTAAAAAAAAAAAAAAAGGTTATTAACCGATTAATCGGTCAACTAATCGATTATGCAAATAATCGTTAGTTGTAGCCCTAGTCTGTTCAGTAGCAACTTTATCATTACTTAAAGTAGAATTCCAGCGTAAACCTAACTAGTCCTAAAAATGTTCCCTCTGCCCTCTGAACACCTGTGTGTAAACGGGTGAGGTATACTTTGCCTATTTTCAGTCTGCTTCGGTAGTCACATGATTCAGCTCCCCTCTGCCAGTGGAGGATGCAGGGAGTGAGGGAGCACTGCGTTCCTTTAAATTGCACGCAGGACCGCTGATAAGGCAGTACAGCCAGCCCTCCTGTACTGGGCCCAGGCCCCATCAGTTTAAAAGGGCAGCCCAGGCACCTGCCCAGCAGAAGGGCCAGTAGTACTGCCTTATTGCTGACACTTGTGACTCTTGTACAGTCCTGCTGGTTTCTACAGGGGGGATCGGTTTCAGTATCTGCGCTCCCTGCTGTCTGGGACCCCTGTGTGCCCCTTTCCGCACAAGTGCTGCTGGTTTCACTCGTCTCCCGCTGGCAGCTGCTGAGGGATTCTGAGGGGGGGGGGTTTATCAATTGCTTACTGTGGGGGTGCAGATCCGTGCCACTATTCACTTGAATGGGTCTTGTTCGATGGGGGTATAATTTCTTCCATGGCTGGAAAGCATAGCATTGCATTTTAGCAAAAATATCTTAATATTTTCAGAGGACAGGGGCCCTGTCCGGTAGGCTGTACGGGGGCCTGTGATTTCTATCAGCAGCCCTGATTGCACAGTCATGCAACACTGTACCCAAACAAAATTTATATCAGTATTTTTCACACAAATAGAACTTTTTTTTTTATTTTTTATATAAACAAAAAAAAAAGGCAAAAATATTTTGGAAAAAACTTCTTTACTTTCTGTTCATAAACGCATCCAATAAAAAAAAAATCAAATTTCTTCTTCATATATTTTGGCCAAAATGCATTCTGCTTCGTGTGTTTTATTTTTTTTTTTGTTTGCACAAAAGGTTACAGCCTCTAAAAGAGTCTGTCTTTGTTAGATTTTTTTTTTTTATTTTATTTTTTTAAATACTGCTAATGGCCATGATCAGCAACTAAGATTGGGACTGTGATAGTGCGGTGGACAATATGACACTAACAGACACTGGGTGGGAACTGATTGACATCACCAGTGACACTAATACAGTGATCAGTGCTAATCTTATTCACTGTCCCTGTACTAATGACACTGGCTGGGAAGGGGTTTACATCTAGGGTAATCAAAGGGTTAAAAGTGTGCACCTAACAAGTGTTTAATTTGTGTAAAGTGTGCTGCTTTTTACTAATAATCGCTTAGTTTCTTATCCCTGCTACTAGCTCATTATGAAATGCTTACCTTAGAATGAAGCTGTTCCAGCGGCGCCCGCGCACCACTGAGAGGGCTGACATTCCCTGGTTTCTTGCGGGCTGCAGCCACAATGACGTCACACTCGCGCATGGGGCTTAGAAGGAACGGTGGCTGTTTTTCAGAGCGTGTGCGCCAATGATGTCACTGGCTGCATGTAATATAACTATCTCCTAAACGTGTATATTGACACTACCTATAGGTAAGCCTTATTATTTGTGTGTGTATGTATGTATGTATATATATATATTACCACCGCTTTGAAAGGGAAGTTTGGGTTTGTGTCTTTTTATTTTTTATTTTATGACCAATTGAAACAAAAAAATCTATTGTCTTCCTCAATTTAGGCCAAAATGTATTCTGCTACATGTCTTTTAGTAAACAAAATCCCCATAAGTGTATAGTGGTTGGTTTGTGTGAAAGTCATAATGTCTACAAACTATGGTATGTATACATATACACACAGGATTAATAATAATAATAATATTAATTTTTCCTATATACTAGTAATGATAGTGATCAGCCACTTCTAGTGGGACCGTGATAGTGTGGTGAGCAATCTGACAGTAACTGACACTGGGTGGAAACTAACTGACTAACTGACATCCAGTGCTAATACTATACACTATCACTGTACTAATTATGACACTGGCTGAAAAACGATTAATATCTAGGGGCAATGAAATGGTTACCTGTGCCTAAAAAGTGTAATGTGTACAATATGTGCTGCTTTTATTGGTAGATGGGGCTGATAGTTTTTTTCTCCCTGGGGGAAAAAAAAAAAAAAACGCAAAAAAAAAACAGCCATGTCTCTGTCCGTGTACACAGCCCTTCATGTTAGTAAACACAGGGCTCTGTACTGTGATTCGCTAAGCTGATCAACAGGCCCGACCATAAGACATTGACTGAGATGAGCTGTACACTATATGCAGTTGTTAAATGTACCTCCTGTATATAGTGCTGTCCTGTGCTCTACACACCTTCATGTATGTTGCATTTAGAAGGGACACTGCTGAGCCTGTGCCCTCTCCACCAGTCCAGCGTACCTCTGCCACCTCATTCCAAGTGACAGAATAGGGTTTCACGGACCTCGTGGGCACTCTAATGCGGCGTACACACGGTCGGAATTTCCGATGGAAACAGTCCGATGGGAGCTTTTCAACGGATTTTCCGACCGTGTGTATGCCCATCGGTCTTTTTCTGTCGGAATTTCCGACGGACTTTGGATTGAGAACCTGTTCTCAATTTTTCAGACGGAAAACCTTTTTCTATTGGATTTTCCGATCGTGTGTATGCAATTCCGACACGCAAAATTCTGACGCATGCTCGGAAACAATTCGACGCATGCTCGGAAGCATTAAACTTCCCTTTTTTATAGTGCTGTCGAACGTGTTTTATGCCGCTGTGTTACAGACCGTCAGAATTTGGTGTGACCGTGTGTAGGCAAGACAGTTTGAGCGAAATTCCATCAGAGCTTTTTCCGACGAGAATTCAGACCGCGTGTACGCGGCATTACTTAATTTTTTCACTCTCCCATGCAGTTACTTTGTAACTGCGGGTTTAGCCCCAGATACTTTGGGGGAACTGACTGCTAGGGGGGAGCCGGATCACGGACCCCCCTCACTACCAAAGGACCTGTCACCCATGCCAGGCACCACGATTTATGACAGGCTGCTATCTTCTTCACACTAGTTACTGGTTACCCATAGCAAGTGCATCCCTCCTTTTACTTGTCTTGCTGAGTTAACCTTTAGTAGTGGCTTTGCTTCATTCCCCATTGTGCATTAAAGACCAAGGTCTTTTGGTACGCCATAATCTACCATGCACCCCATTGAATAACCTCAGAACAGGCTTATAAACAGTTTTTAAGAGCTTTACTGAAATTGGAGACACAATCCAAACAGTATATTCTGTGATTCTCTATCACAACCCTAACTATAGATGAACTGAGCTGCCCAGGCATACCTTGAAAAGGAGACGGTCCATTACCGGCGTTGTCCAATACTTGGCAGTTCTCTGATCTTCCAGCTTTCCCGAAGGTTTACTGGGCGCAGCAATCTCTTCTTAAGCCTCATACACACAGGAAATGTGAAACCCCCCCCCCCCCCCCCCCTTTGCCCTCTTCACTCTGCAGGGCTTCTGGGACCGCTCAGAGTGCATCTGGCCAATCAGAAGCACTCTGATTAGTCCCAGGAAGCCTTAGAGCAGTGATGGCGAACCTTGGCACCTCAGATGTTTTGGAACTACATTTCCCATTATGCTCAACTACACTGCAGAGTGCATGAGCATTATGGGAAATGTAGTTCCAAAACATCTGGGGTGCCAAGGCTTGGCATCACAGCCCTAGAGAGAGAAGAGCAGGGATGTTGCGTTGCTGGACAGCTCATCGCCCATGGGAGGTAAGTACAGCGGGAACCAGGGGGATTGGGAGTGTAAGGTGTTAGTTCACCTCTTCTTCTTCTTCTTCTTCTTCCCCTTCTTCTTCTTCTTCTTCTTCTTCTTCTTCTCTTCTTCTTCTTCTTCTTCTTCTTCTTCTTCTTCTTCTTTTCTTCTTCTTCCCTTTTCTTCTTCTTCTTCATTCTTCTTCTTCTTCTTCTTCATCTTCTTCTTCTTCTTCTTCTTTCTTCTTCTTCTTCTTCTTCTTCTTTCTTCTTCTCTTCTTCTTTCTTCTTTCTTCTTCTTCTTCTTCTTCTTCTTCTTCTTCTTCTTCTTCTTCTTCTTCTTCTCTTCTTCTTCTTCTTCTTCTTCTTCTTCTTCTTCTTCTTCTTCTTTCTTCTTCTTCTTCTTCTTCTTCTTCTTTCTTCTTCTTCTTCTTCTTCTTCTTCTTCTCTTCTTCTTCTCTCTTCTTCTTCTTCTTCTTCTTCTTCTTCTTCTTCTTCTTCTTCTTCTTCTTCTTCTTCTTCTTCTTCTTCTTCTTCTTCTTCTTCTTCTTCTTCTTCTTCTTCTTCTTTCTTCTTCTTCTTCTTCTTCTCTTCTTCTTCTTCTTCTTCTTCTTCTTCTTCTTCTTCTTTCTTCTTCTTCTTCTTCTTCTTCTTCTTCTTCTTCTTCTTCTTCTTTTCTTCTTCTTCTTTTCTTCTTCTTCTTCTTCTTCTTCTTCTTCTTCTTCTTCTTCTTCTTCTTCTTCTTCTTCTTCTTTCTTCTTCTTCTTCTTCTTCTTCTTCTTCTTCTTCTTTCTTCTTCGTCTTCTTCTTTCTTCTTCTTCTTCTTCCTTCTTTCTTCTTCTTCTTCTTCTTCTTCTTCTTCTTCCTTCTTCTTTCTTCTTCTTCTTCTTCTTCTTCTTCTTCTTCTTCTTCTTCTTCTTCTTCTTCTTCTTCTTCTTCTTCTTCTTCTTTCTTCTTCTTCTTCTTCTTATTCTTCTTCTTCTTCTTCTTCTTCTTTCTTCTTCTTCTTCTTCTTCTTCTTCTTCTTCTTCTTCTTCTTCTTCTTCTTCTTCTTCTTCTTCTTCTTCTTCTTCTTCTTCTTCTTCCTTCTTCTTCTTCTCATCTTTCTTCTTCTTCTTCTTCTTCTTCTTCTTCTTCTTCTTCTTCTTCTTCTTCTTCTTCTTCTTCTTCTTCTTCTTTTCTTCTTCTTCTTCTTCTTTCTTCTTCTTCTTCTTCTTCTTCTTCTTCTTCTTCTTCTTCTTCTCTTCTTCTTTTTTTTTTTTTTTTTTTTTTTTCCTGAAAGGTGAAATACGTTAGGATTAGATGCAGATAAAAAAATAATGTGAAATATGAATGTGTTTTAAGCTTTATATGAGTTTTGGGTTTACAAACTTTTCTCTTAGTCACTTATCCGGTCTAACAGAGAGATTTTTCATCTGACGTTGCAATGTGGGTCATCATGCTCTCAACAGGAAGAACGATGATAATTGCTGACCTGGGAAAACCCCTGACCCCAGAATGAGGGAATCCTAAAAACATGACCTGTTTGGAGTGTTTGAGGAACTGCAGTTAGCGGCCGGGTTTACACAGACGTACTTAAGCACACTCAAGTGCGATAGTCGTGGGGATGCATAGGCAGTCTCCTTCATATCAATCGGGATGCAGCGGCTGCACACACAGCGCCACTGGTCCTAATTTGACAGCAATGCAGGTGCGCGGCCCCTGAACACACTGTTTACGCTTGGGACCACGGACCCCTCAGTGGCTGTGGTCGTGCAGCCACTGTGTCCCAATTGACATGAATAGGAGTGCCTGCACAGGGATACATAGAACACCTTTGCAAACTTATGTGGGCAAAGACGGATGTACACTTAACCCCCTTCCTGCCTGCCCTTTTAACCACTTGCTTACTGGGCACTTGTACCCCCTTCCTGCCCAGTCCAGTTTTCTGCTTTTAGAGCTGGAGCACTTTGACAATTGCGCGGTCATGCAACACTGTAATAAAAGTTTTTAGCATTTTCTTTTCAAAGAAGAAACAAATTTTGAAAAAAAAAAAAAAATGTTTTTTCAGTTTTGTTATAAAATTTAGCAAATGGTAATTTCTCTAGTCATCTTCCAGGACGGCACACCTGAGAGAGGATGACTGGTCACACCTGGCAGGAAACACAATTAACAAAGTTTAAAAAGCCCCACCCCTCCCTCTGACCCTCAGTTATTGATTGTGTTTCCCACACGCTGATGGCTGCGAAACCGTTTGTTATTTTTTTCTAAGACCTCAGGTCTGGGACCATGGTCGCCCCCTTAATGAACAAACCCAGAGCAGTCAGTGGTGCCTGTGGGGTTCTCTGTTCAAGCATTTTTCAAATGCCATTAAATTAAGGGGTTTTTCCCTCTGCTCTCCCTAGAAAGCTGAATGGGAGAGGCTGGGGCACTAGGACAGGTGAGTTGTCCATAACCCCAGGGGCCACCTAACCTTCCCTCTTTTCCTCCCCTCATACCTGACAGTGGTGGACGGTTGGGGGGGGCGCTGATACACCCCACGTCGGCCGGAAGCTGGGCTCCAATGGCCGAACGTTTTCTTCCCCTTAGGGGGCCGTGCCATCCTTAGGGATAGACCGCGGCGCAGAGCGGCGTCTGTAGCCGCTAGTGCGCATGTCCGGAAGCCGCCGGGCGCCGGTGTGACGTCATATCCGGCGCGCCGGGGCTTCAACAAAATGGCGGCGAGCGCGGCGGTCAGAGCACGAGGCGGCTGTTTGGAAAGAGGGGCCCCAAGGTCCACAGCCTTCACAGTCGATCCATCTACCGGTGTAGAGGCAGAGGATGGAAGGCGGACCAGAGCTCGCGGCATCAGAGGTCGCCACAGGGGGTGAGTGACTCGGCTGGAGCGAGGGGGGGCAGACATTTGGGGTGGCCCTATTGTCCTTGTCCCCCACACTGTATGTGTATGTGATGTGGCTAATGGGGTGTCCCTTTCTTACAGAGACCGAATGCCCTGCTCAGGAGAGAGCCAGTAGGTCTGGGAAAGCCACATCCAAAACTAAACGCTGTGGGTCTTGTAGCACTAAACTCCCACAGGACCACAGCAAGCCTTTTTGTTACAAATGTATTTACAAATTGGCAGGCAAAGAGACAGCAGAAGTTGCGAAGGAATGCAGGGCACTTCAGGTTGAGATGCTAGCTACCCTTCAGTCTTTTAAAGCCGTACTTGATCAGCGTCAGGGGGATGCCAGATCAGTAAGGGAAAGCTCTCCCTCACAGGAAGATAGATCTACCTTTACAGGAGGGTCTCAGGAACCTGCCCCATACTATTCAGAGGAGGAGGTTTGCAGCTCTGACCTGAGTTCCCAGGAGGGGGAGGACTCAGATCAGGATAGCCATGTAGAGACCAGATCTGGGGGACACCTCTTTTCAGCAGAGGATATGGAGGGTCTCCTCAGGGCAGTATATGCGTCAGAGGACATTCAGTTACCTTCCGCCCAAGTGTCAGCTCAGGATAAGGTCTATAGAGGTTTGGGTAAGCCACAGGCCAGATCCTTCCCAGTTCACCAGTCCCTGAAAGATATTATCTTGAGGGAATGGAAGGAACCTGAGCGTAAACTCCTCAGACTTAAAACTTGGAAACGGAGATGTCCTTTTAAGGAGGAGGAGGAAGAAAAATTTTTCAAAGTCCCACGTTTAGATGCGTCCTTGGCGCAGGTTTCTAAACGGTCGGACTTATCTTTTGAGGACGCGGGTAACATTCAGGACCAGATGGATAAAAAATCTGAGATCCTGTTGCGTAGAGCTTGGGAAGCGAATGCATCGGCCATGAGCCCTGCATTAGCTTCAGCTTGTGTAGCCAGGAACGCGGACGCATGGCTCAACAAGCTGATGGACCATCTCACACGTAAGAAGGAATCCAGGGAGGTAGTAGAATCCCTGGAAGTGGGGGGGAGAGCTATCGCCTTTTTGGCGGACGCGGCAGTAGAGACAGTAAGGACGACTGCTAAGTCAGCGGCATTACTGAACTCAGCCAGGAGGGCCCTTTGGGTTAAGACTTGGGACGGAGACTTCACTTCTAAGTCCCGACTCTGTGGTATTCCCTTTGAGGGCTCCCTACTCTTTGGTTCGGGTCTGGAACAGGTCCTTTCCCGATCCACAGAAAAAGGTAAGAAATTTCCCTCCAAACCCAAGAAGGAAAAAGGGAGGAAATTTTTTTCGTGGCCCCCCTGCAAAAGGCCAGTTCAAGGGCAAAGGGGGACAGAGGAAGAAATGGGGGATCGGAAAGGGCAAAGAAAAAGGTGGAATCCTTTTTTCTGGGTCCGGACCGTCCAGCAAGGATTCTAAATGACGCCATAAAAGTGGGCGCAAGGCTCTCGTATTTCCTTCCCCAATGGGAGAAGATCTCAGAGAGCCCTTATATTTTAGACCTAATAAAACTAGGTTACAAGCTGGAATTTCGGTCACTCCCACCTCAAAATTTTTTGGTTACTTACCTTCCCAAAGATTCTCTGAAGGCAAGGGGCTTGCTAGACAGCGTTCGCATGCTCGCAGAACAGGAAGTGATTATCCCGGTCCCAGTGACTCAGAGGGCTTTCGGTTTTTATTCCCACATTTTTGTGGTCCCGAAGCCATCGGGCAAGTTTCGGTTGATTATCAATCTACGGAAACTGAACCACTACCTGTTGTACAAGCGATTCAGAATGGAGAGCATCTACACGGTCAGAAAACACCTCCAGAAGGGAGTTTTCATGATCACATTAGATCTCAAAGATGCTTACCTGCATGTACCCATTGCCCCGGATCATCAGAAGTACTTGCGTTTCGCAGTACGGACAGAGCAGGGGGTGCAGCATTGGCAGTTCAGGGCACTTCCCTTCGGCCTTGCGGCCAGTCCAAGGATTTTTACCAAAGTCCTGGCAGAGGTAGTATCCTTTCTACACCTTCAGGGGGTAGCTCTGATACCATACCTCGACGATCTGTTGATCTACAGTCCATCCAGAGACCAGCTCCTGAGAGATCGAGAGTTGGTCTTGTCGACCCTGGATTCCCTAGGTTGGATGGTGAGTCAGGAGAAATCCTCCCTGGATCCCTCACAGTCAAAGGTATACTTGGGGTATCAGTTGGACTCAGTAGCCCAGAAAGTGTTTCTTCCTCCCGAAAAGGTCGAAAAAATTTGGGGCGCAGTGACAGTGTGTCTCGAAGCCCCGGAGGTATCTTTGAGAAACATCATGAGGGTGTTGGGCCTGATGGCCTCTTGCATCCCGGCAGTTCCCTGGGCTCAGCTCCACTCACGAGTCCTCCAGGGCTTCCTTCTCTCCTCTGGGGGCGGGAGAAGAGAAACCCTGGAGGAGAAAGTTCCTCTGTCAGAGGAGGTAAGAAGCTCCCTAGTTTGGTGGCTCGATCCCGTCAACCTATCGGGAGGTCGGACGTGGACACAGCTAGACCCAATAGGCATTACAACAGACGCAAGTGCCTGGGGTTGGGGGGCTCATTTAGGAGACCGCTACGCCCAGGGTCCCTGGGATCAGAGTCAGAGCAGAGCTTCCTCAAACTTCAGGGAGCTTCTGGCAGTCGGGAAGGCATTAAGTGTCTTCCGGGACTTGATCCAAGGAAGGGAAGTCCAAATTTTCTCGGACAACCGGGTGGCAGTATCCTATTTGAACCGTCAAGGGGGAACAAGGTCAGTCAGTCTAAGGGCACTGACCCAAGATTTCCTGGGAGAAGCAGAGAAAAACATTCTCTCAATCTCTGCGGTCCACATAAAGGGATCCCTCAATATACAAGCAGACTTCCTCAGCAGACAGCCCATTCTTCAGGGAGAATGGGAGCTGAACGAAGAAGTTTTCGCTCTGGTAAAACGTCATTTCGGAGTACCAGAGATAGATTTATTCGCTTGTCAAAGGAACGCAAAGGTGCGGAGATTCTTTTCTCTCACGAGAGAACAGAGATCCTCAGGAGTAGACGCTCTCGCTCAGAATTGGGACTTCAGCCTGGCATATGCCTTTCCTCCCCTGGTACTCATCCCACGAGTGCTTCAAAAGCTGTCACAGTCGGATGGAGACCTTATCCTGATTGCACCCTGGTGGCCGAAGCGGGTCTGGTTCCCCACCATGTGGAGGTGGTCAGTCGTGCCTCCGCTGCATCTCCCGGTCAGGCGGGATCTTCTCTGCCAGGGCCCAGTGCTGCATCCCAACCCGGGGTTTCTGTCCCTGACGGCCTGGCTCTTGAGAGGGAGATCCTCAGGAACAGGGGATGCTCGGAGAAGGTAATTGACACTCTTCTCCTTAGCAGGAAGAAGGTTACCAGACAGATTTATGCAAAGGTCTGGAAGGTCTTCTCTAGATGGGCTCAAGCAAATCAGAGAACTATCCAGACGATTCCAACCGTGCTGGATTTTCTCCAGGAAGGGGTAGACCAAGGGTTAGCGGTCAGTACCCTTAGGGTCCAGGTAGCAGCCCTGTCAGTGTTCTTTGACACAAGGTTAGCTCAAGACCCTCTTGTTAAGAGATTCTTGCTAGCCAGGGAAAGGTTAACCCCGGTAAGGACAGTTAGTTTCCCGCCGTGGGATTTGTCCCTGGTTCTGGACGCCCTGACGAAAGGGCCATTTGAGCCGTTGGATCAAATTTCATTTAAATTTCTTTCCCTTAAAATGTCCTTTCTTCTAGCCATCACCTCAGCTAGAAGAGTAGGCGACCTACAGGCCCTGACAATTAAAGAGCCTTTTTTGTTGATCCTAGAGGACAGGGTAATCCTTAGACAGGATCCTCTTTATTTACCAAAAGTGACCTCGGGGTTCCACAGGTCACAAGAGATTATTCTTCCATCATTCTGCCAGAATCCGAAGAATGAGAAGGAAGAAAGATTGCACCTTTTAGATGTTAGACGCTGTCTTTTAGTCTATCTAGAAAGGGCAAGGGAGTTTAGGAGATCAAATCATCTTCTAGTTACTTTTGGGGGCCAAAGAAAGGGTCTTCAGGCCTCAAAACCTACGATAGCCAGGTGGATTAAGCAGGCAATAGTTTTAGCCTATAAACACTCGGATAAACCGGTTCCATCCCACCTTAAGGCTCATTCAACCAGATCTCTGGCGACCTCCTGGGCAGAAAGGGCAGGTGCTTCCATAGATCAGATCTGCAAGGCAGCAACATGGACGAGCCATAATACCTTCCTGAGGCATTACAGAGTGGAGCTGTTGTCCCCTCAGGACTTGGCTTTTGGCAGGAAGGTCCTACAGGCGGTGGTCCCACCCTAAGGTAGGCCTTAACTTCTTGCTCATCGTCTCAGGTGTGCCGTCCTGGAAGATGACTAGAGAAAAATACCAGTTACACTTACCGGTAACGGATTTTCTAGGAAATCTTCCAGGACGGCAGGCCTACTTCCCTACCCTTAAATGTTGGTGATGTTTTATTCTTCACAGAATGTACCCTCTGACACTGGTGTGGGTGTTTACTTTGCCATAACTGAGGGTCAGAGGGAGGGGTGGGGCTTTTTAAACTTTGTTAATTGTGTTTCCTGCCAGGTGTGACCAGTCATCCTCTCTCAGGTGTGCCGTCCTGGAAGATTTCCTAGAAAATCCGTTACCGGTAAGTGTAACTGGTATTTTTTCTCCTTCACTGATAGGTGGCACTGATTAGCAGCACTGGTGGGCACAGATTGGGACCGATGTCCCTGTAACAGAAGCCGGTTACCGGCTTTCTTCTTTTCTCCTCGCGCTAATCGTGAGAACAAAAGCCGATAACCGCCTTCTGTTTACATCTGTCCTATGATCAGCCGAGTCTGAAGGACTTGATGGTCACATAGCGCATCGCCCACACTCCCCGCAGGGGGTGCGCGAGAAGTGCGATCATGGGAGGACTTCTATTGACGCCCTCCCGGCACTGGAAGTCCGCGCTGTTAGCCGTCTTTCGGCTATAGCGTGGGCGGAAAGTGGTGGTTAAGAATTCTAAAAGCCAGGAGGCAGAAGTGGGCATTTGGGTCCTGTGACTGCCAATCGCAACAGTCACAAGGGTCACTTGATCGGTAAGCTCCCGATCGCAAGTGGGCATCAGGAGCTTGCAGATCCCCGCCAGCTACCGTGCTGGGAAGCCTGCAGGGAGCGCACTCTCAGCGTGGTAAGTTGTTTACACAGGGCCGCATATATGTGGACACTTGGTGCCAAGGGGTTAAGTAGCCCTCTGTGAATAAGACCACAGGCTAAATCTACCTTTTGCACCCTGCTACATGTTACTCATATTTGGCGTGTAATATGGGTACAAATGGACTCCCCTACAGCCACTGTCACTTTTGAGATTTGACAGAAATCTGTGAATGAACTACAAGTCCCATTTTCATCCTTGGCAGATGGACTTGTAGTTCTCATTGGAACATTACTGAGTGATTATCACACTAGTAGTCCATTGACACTTCCTTCAGCCTGCTTAACTGAAAGTCTGCACCTCCAGTATGGACAGAGAGCTGGAGAAAGAGTCTGCAGGAACCTGGCATTGCACCCATTTTCCCCTGCAAATATACATTATGTGTAATAGGTGGATTTAGTCTTTTGCTGACCTCCTTTTGAAAATGCCAGTCTCCTGGCTGCATATATATATATATATATATATATATATATATATATAATTACACACTTTATTGCATGTTAAACACTCCATTCATGCCTTGGGCTATGTTGTGTAAAATGCAGACATGCTGCATTTTTATGCAACGTACCTGTATGGTGTAAACAGGGCACAATACATATAGATATTCAAAGGGCCTTCCCAATTGGTTGTGTAACTGCAGTGACTTCCTTGATAACACCCGAGATTGTACAATCAGATTGTACGGCATATAGCCAGCTCTGCAGATGGTTATTGGTGCAGCTAGCAGGGTCTGATGGTTCACTTGCCAGGCTCTGCAGAGAGCGGCATAATAATATATATTGCGGCCAATTGAGAGTTTAGGCGATCAGATATAAACTCTCTTCCTCTGTTATCTGGGATGCTCTAACCTTTACAGCTGGCTGGAAAATGTTTATTATGCCGCTTGCATTGGTGCTCAGAAACAATGACAGGGGAGCTCGGGTGGTGAGCAAAGTACGGAGCGTAAAGTCTTTGCAGCTGCTGTGGTACTACAAGTTCCAGCCATCCTAATTCAGTCTACCTTTTTTATAAGCCAAGATCACCCTCCGACTGCGCTATTGTATTCTGAGCAGAAAAAAAATATAAATCCTGATAGGATGGTTGTACTTGAAATTTTGAATTTGGTTAGCTTTAAGGTTAAAAAGCCTAGTAGGATGGGTAAGAGGTGGGTTGAAGGGCAATGGCGTCCCCAGGGGGGGCCAGAGGGGGCCCTGACCCCCCCCCCCCCAAAATTATGCTGTGCCCCCCCCCCCCCCCCCCCACCCCCCCCCCCCCCCCCAAAAAAAAATAATTTTTTTTTTTTTTTTTTTTTTTTTTTTTTTTTTTTTTTTTTTTTTTTACAATAAGGCAATGTCTTTTTGTTTGCATTCGTAGCGGATGTGCCACATCTTACTCAGGCCGCCGCTGGAGTAACACAGTCTCTATTGAGAGGGGGAGTATTCTTCTAGCCTGGACGCGTGGGTAAGTGTGTGCACTGTAATCACTGAACTGCATTATCTCCATCTCTTCTCTCCCCCATCTGTCCCTCCCCTCTCCTGTTCTTTCAAGACCTTCACAACTTACTTTCACTTTCAGTTAGGCAGGTAATAGACTATGCAAATTTCTTTCCTGCATCCACAGAGTGCAGGAAAGAAACTTGCATGATTTCCCCATCAACACAGACAGTGGTGACAGGGGAATATCCTTCCTGCCCAGCAATTGTGTTCTCCCAACAGTCATTATCACTAGTGGCTATAGCAACCACTAGTGATAATCATAAGAGTATCTGGCAGGCTGGTTGTTCCCAATTTGATCGATCAACTTGGTACATTCAGCCTGCTCATTAATGGTTCAAACCTCAGCCAGTTCCTGATGAACCAACTGAGATTTAAACTGCCTATGGCTGGTCTTAGCACTTAGGCAGCCCCACTTTTTTAATTTAACTAGTAGGTTGCATTAAAAAAAAAAGAAATGATCCAATTCTCCCATCTACACATTATAGGTGGATGGGGGAATCCTTGCTTTGTGGACCAGTGGTGGAACTACCAGGGTTGCTGTCCTGGCTATTCATAGTGCTGGTCTCTGTCTCCATGGCAGCGGCGGCACATTGGAACCCAGGGCTGGTTACTTTATGGGGCTGATGTACAGGAGAGCCAGCACAATTTGTTGTTAGAGATGGGCAGGGCATGTTCAAAATTCCACATGCCCGAGCCCGCCAGGAAGCCCACACTGCACAGCGCTAAGCACAAGCAGTGAGACATTTCCCGGTCCGCAGCTGCACAGATCAGGAATGTCTCACTGCCTGTGATTAGCCGCGTGCAGTGTCGGCTTCCTGGCGGGATCGGGCAAGTGGGATTTCAAACACACCCGAGCCCATCTCTAATGGTTGTAGAGTAGACAGTTGACCTCCCTGCAGGTTGCTTAGCAGCAGTACAGCCTTCTCTGACATGCTGATCGTGATGCAATCCAGGTGATGCTCCTAGTTAAATCCTAGTGTTAAATATCATAGTGATTTTATTGATCAAAGCCCACACCTTACAGGCATAGAGCCCACATGGCTGCTGAACATACGGTTGATGTGGTTGTACTCTTGATGCTAATAAATACTGTGTTTATTAAATCTGACTGGGAGCATCACCTGGATCACATCCCGATCAGCATGTCAACAGAGAAGGTTATACAGCATTACTGCTGCTGGGGGCTCGGCTCTCTACAACCAATGGTGCCAGCCTTCCCCTGCATGCACCCATAATGTCACCAGCCCTAGGTCCTAATAGACTGCTGCCACTGCCAAGGAGACCAGACCAGCACTGTCAATAGCAGGGGCAGGACAGCAAGAGGAGGCTGGTGAACACCACAGTGGCAGAATACCAAGGCCCGGTGGCAAGACAACCTTTGCAACCCTGATAGTTCTCCCACTGCTTTGGACCCTTATATTTTCTTGGTATGCTGGTGACATATATCTCTTGTTTTCTGCCACCCGTAGTAAAATTGCATTTTATAGTTGCCCCCCTACTTTTGTCCCTGTCCCCCCATGTGCCCCCCCTAAATATGAAAGCTGGAGACGCCACTGTTGAAGGGAGGGCTGACAAGTTTAGCTTTTAGGCAACCTGAACGAGTTTGTGCCTTTTTGCAGGATTGAATTAGTAGTTCAGTAGGTACTTTTCACTTGTGCCCTGATCTCATGGCATTGTGTACAAGGAAGTTTTCTGCTCACTTTTGCTGTCTTTGCCAGTTATGGGACTTGTAGGTGCAGCTCCTTTATGTATGATTTACAGGTGATGTAATAAAACAAAAGCGGCTTCCTTTTCCCAGCCTGATATATTGAGTGTCGGGCCAGGACTCTCTGATATGCTTATTGTGTTGTGGATGGAGTATGTTTTGGGCTTTCAACATGGAAATACAATTGATAGTAACACCTTTCACCTATCCACAACCACTGAGCCAACACCACTTAAGGCCTCAAGCCTTTGCCCAGTTCTCCTTCGGAATGCCTTTTCTTCTGGAAGGAGAAAAGCAGTGTTTAAAATAAATAAATAAATAAAATGCATCTAGAGCCGCGTTTTTTCAAATGCATTTAGGTGCCTTCATTCATTTCATTGGCTGGAAAATTTAAAGTGTTACTAAAGATTAATTTTGTTTTAAAATAACAAACATGTTATTTCTCGCCTGCTCTGTGCAGTGGTATTGCACAGAGCGGCCCCTGATCCTCTTCTTTGCCCCCCCACTGGTTATCTTAGCTCCTCCTCTGTGTCCCCCCATAGCAAGCCTTTTGCTATGGGGGCACACGCTGCCTGCTCACCCTCCAAGCTGTGTACCTATGACACGCACACACTTGGATGTCTTCCAAGTCCCATCTGAAGTCGCACTGACATGCGACTTTGAAAACATGCGGCTTCAGGTGGAAAGTCTGGTTCAGTGTGACCAAAGCCCCACTGCGCTACTCGGATACATGCACATTCTCCTGCTAGTAAACAGTTGTATAGCAGGAAATATTAGAATCCTTACAGGGAATGTAAAGTATTTCAATTCATTATTTTAGAGATGTAATGGTGGCTCATGACACAGGCTCAGTTATCTGCATAGTAATGATACATGATTGTGCTTTACTGCTGTTTCTCATAATGAAATCCTGATTAGTTGATTTATTGAAAAATCCCTATCCCTATGTGACTGTCATCTTATCACCTTCAATCTCTCGCTGTCCCCTGTAGTACCTTTTCGGCACCAAAAGGTGCCCTCAGTGTTCTGTTTTGAAGGACGCCCATAATCGGACTGCAAGTGTGGGGGTCATGGCCCCACCCCCCTTATGACACACTGCACTTTCAGTGTATTGATGCAATGCAGTAACAAATTTAATTTTTTTTTTTTTTTTTTTTTAGAGCAAAAAAATGTGTCCTGGGGGCCATATGCGGCGCTTTGCTTGCCTTTGTCTGGCCCTTGGGGCACTGTTCCTCCCACCGCTGCCAATGATGGGGCACTATTCCTCCCAACGATACATTGTTTACTTGCACTGATGACAGGACAATTTCTACTCGCAATGGCCACAGTCCAGCCCCCCTAATGTCTGAAGGACAGTAAACTGGCCCTTTGTTTAGATAGTTTAGAGACCCCAGGTTTAGAGGACTACTAAGACGATTTTCACCCTAAAGACCGTTGTCTGCACAGTTCGGATGCTCACCCACCCAGCGGATCCAGCGTTGTCCCTGATGGAGACGGCATCCATCTCTGAAACGCGTTGGTTTCAAGAAGTGATATCTATCTTTGCATTTTTATATACACTGTATCCACGGTCATGTGCAATATTTTATATATGATTTCTAATAAATGTTCAATATTTTTCAACTATTTCGCAATGTTTGTGGCAGTGCCTTCAAAGTCCCACCCTAGGGGCTGTTTCCTCTTTCTTGCTGTGCATTAAGGTCAAAGTATGTTGCTCTACAAAGATGGTGGCTGTTTTATGTCCGTGCTACCGGTATGAACTAAAGGGGAGGTTGTGGTTTAACCACTTGATACATTTTTGGGATTTTCTATAAAGATTACCCTTTTCCACTATGCCAGTTTTGTGAGCGTTCATTGACCACTCTTATTAGGGGGTCACAAGCATTCTGGTAGCCTTTCGAGAGTGGATGGTGACACCTTGGCGAGCTTGGATGTTTCCTCTTCCATCACAGCATGTGGGACTGATGACTTGACTGCTTATACCAGTCCTCTTCCTTTTGGACACTTTTATGGTCACTTTCTTTTTAGGTTCATAGTCACACATTTATTATGCTTTATTATATTATTTGTGATGGTCATTATTGTTTTTTATAGGGTACTAATGACGGTTAATATCACATTTAAAAAAAGTAATATTTAATTTTATATAAGCGATGCACTGTTTGTATTTTATGTAAACTGACACCGCTCAATTCCCCTGTCAACCTCTTGCGACATCCTCAAAAGCCACTGGCTCTTCCGGGTTCAGCCGGCAGGGCCTTGCCATGATGTGCCACTAGGCCTTCCACCCCCCGCCTACTTACTGACTGAAAAATAAAGTCCGCCTGGCATATCCTAGGAGGCTCAGCGAGTGATGTGCATGTCATTCACCTAGGTCAGTAATTGGGAACCTTGGCACTCCAGGTGTTTTGGAACGACATTTCCCATGATGCTCAACTACACTACAGAGAGCATGAGCATCATGGGAAATGTAGTTCCAAAACATCTGGTGTGCCAAGGTTCGCCATCACTGGCCTAGGTGAATGACGTGCATGGAGGGAAAGTGCTGCACTTTTTGTTGGGGGGGGGGGGGGGGGGTTAAGTAAACCAAAAATAAAATTTTGGTGGAGGGGGGTGTTTATGTAGAGGGTGATGATCCACTTTAACAGTGATGTTGAATATTGTGTGTGTTTTATTTTTTTTATTTTTTTTTTATTATATAGTTCCATTGGTTAAAGCTGGGCCAATGTATGTAACTTACCTTGTCGATCCCTGCGGAATCTAGAAATCACTCTAGTAGACCCCTCTACTGCAGTGACCTCTACTAGATTCCATGTCCAGTGCCTGTCCAGCTGCATTGGGATCACAGTCGCTCTGCATGGCCAACATTCAGGAAATACTTTTTCATTTTCTCAATGAACGCAAAGCATTCTGTGTTTTGGAACAGAGTTCCAGAGTTGGAGAGTTGAGGTGGTGACATCACAAGCTTCACCTTATCCAATCAGAACACTTTGCATTTTCTCAAAGAATGTAAATTGTCCTCTGAAAGGTGCTTAGCCGAGCCAGCGACCTCCTGTGTTAAGTAAGTTGCAGGACAGCCACTCTGCACTGGACCTGGGAACTAGCAGTAACCATCGTAAGCAATGCTGCTACAGTGGTTATTTCCAGCCTCCACATGGGTCCCATAGGTATTGCACATACATATTTGCGTGTGTGTGTGTGTGTGTGTGTGTGTGTGTGTGTTTTTCGTGCTTTGCCTCCACAACCTAGATTGTTTTGTTTGTTTGAGAATTTGCATCATTTAATTTACAGAACATGCCCACCACTTTGACGATGGGGTGTGTGTATGTTTGTGAAGCAAAGGACAAAATAACAGAAAAAAAATCAATGTGCATAACTATTCACCCCCCTAAAGTCAATACTTTGTAGAGCCCCCTTTTGCAGCTATCACAGCTCCAAGTCGCTTTGAATAAGTCTCTATGAGCTTGCCACATCTTACCACTGGGATTTTTGCCCATTCCTCCTTGCAAAACTGCTCCAGTTCCTTCAAGTTGGATGGTTTGCGCTAAACAGCAATCTTTAAGTCTGACCACAGATTTTCTATTGGATTGAGGTCTGGGCTTTGACTAGGCCATTCCAACACATTTACATGTTTCCCCTTAAACCACTCAAGTGTTAATTTAGCAGTGTGTTTGGGGTCATTGTCCTGCTGGAAGGTGAACCTCCGTCCTAGCCTCAAATCACACATAGAGTGGTACAGGTTTTGCTCAAGAATATCCCTTTATTTAGCACCATCCATCTTTCCCTCAACTCTGACCAGTTTCCCAGTCCTGACTGCTGAAAAACATCCCCACAGCATGATGCTGCCACCACCATGTTTCACTGTGGGGATGGTGTTCTTTGGGTGATGTGTTGGGTTTGCACCAGGCATAGCCTTTTCTTTAATGGCCAAAAAGTAAAATTTTAGTAGTATCAGACCAGAGCACCTTCCTCCATACATTTTGGGAGTCTCCCACATGCCTTTTTTTTTTTTTTTTTTTTTTTTTTTTTTTTTTTTTGTTGAAAGTAATGGCTTTGTTCTGGCCACTCTGCCATAAAGCCCAACTATATGGAGCGTACGGCTTATTGTCGTCCTATGTACAGATACTCCAGTCTCTGCTGCCGCTCTGATTAATGCCCTCCTTGCCCGGTCTGTGAATTTTGGTGTGCGGCCGTCTCTTGGCAGGTTTGCTGTTGTGCCTGGTGCTTTCCATTTGGTTATGATAGATTTGATGGTTCTCCTAGGGATCATCAAAGATTTGGAGATAGATTATATATATATATATATATATATATATATATATATATATATATATATATATATATATATATATATATAAATATATATATATATAACCTAACCCTGACTTTTACTTCTCAACAACATTGTCCCTTACTTGTTTGGAGAGTTCCTTGGTCTTCATGGCAGTGTTTTGCTTAGTGGTGCCTCTTGCTTAGGTGTTGCTGTGTGTGTGTGTGTGTGTGTGTGTGTGTGTGTGTGTGTATGTATGTATCATTTATCGGCGTATAACATGCACTTTTTTTTCACCCCTTTAAAATCAGGGGAAAATCGTGGGTGCGTGTTATATGCCGATCCCCGCTGATTGTGAGAAGAGGATCGAGCGCCGGCGACAGAGAAAGCCGAGTGTACTCGGCTCCTCTCGCAGTCCCGCCCCTGGCTGTGATCAGAGCCGAGTCTAGCCGAGTACACTCAGATTTCTGTATGGCGCTCGCTCCTCTCCTCTCGCAATCCAGTGGAGATGGGTGGGACTGCGAGAGGAGCCGAGTAAACTCGGCTTTCTGTATGTCGGCGGCGCTCGCGCCTCTCCGCTCACAGTCAGCGGAGATCCGCGCCAATTTTTAAATCAGCCGCTGGGCAAGGCTGCAGATGGACACTGATAAGGCTGCATTGATGGGCATTTTAAATGTAATTTTTTTATTTTTTTTTTTCCCTTAAAATTCCCTTTCTAAACTTGGGGTGCGTGTTATACGCCAATAAATACGGTATGTTTGAATATTCAATCACACACATGTGATTGAATACCACCAAAAGAAAGCTCTCTATTTGTGGTGGGGGGGGGGAAAAGGACATACATTTTATTTGGTTACAGTGTCGCACGACTGTGCAGTTGTCTGTTTAAAGTAACAGTGCCGTATCGCAAAACATGCCTGGTCATGAAGGGGGGGGGGGGGGGGGGGGGGGGGGGGGGGGGGGGGGGGTAAATCTTCCGGAGGCCAAATGGTTAAATGCTCTGTTCACCCGGAACTAATATTTTGGCTTTTGGTGGATGCCGGAGAATCCAGCCAGACTTGGGAGTGCAGTGGTGGGATATCTGTCTGTGGGTTGTCAGGTTGGCGCACCTACTGCGGCACTGACATGACGAATATGCGGTTTCTCTGAAGCGCACAAGATGAGTGTTTGGTGGTGAGACCCATAGCTGTGCGGGGACAGGGCAGGAGAGGGTCTCATCCTGGAGGAGTTGTAAGAAGCCAGGGACCGACTCAGCCCATCAGACTCCATCTAAACTAACATTTTGCACTGACCTTTAACGCTGACCACATTCACCCTTTTAGATCTAAAAGAAAATGCTTTTAAAAGGTTTATTGTATCGCTAGAAATCAAGCTTGCCCTTAACTACTCTGATAAAAATGTGTTTTATTACAAATTTAGAGCATCACCCAAGATAATCAAACGGTTTCCCCTCACTCCGTCATGTTGGTGACCAGCAGGTGTCCCCTCACTTGTTATCATTGGGTAGATCTTTTTTTGTTTATCCACTTACAGTACATATTCTGCTGTCTAGGCTGTCATTCAGCCTGTCAATCACCAGGAATTAAGGGCGTCGGGGAGGTTCAAGGCATGGAGTGATTTGATTGGCTGCACCCAACAGTCAATCAAATCAGGAACCCGCCCCCCCCTTCCCCAAAAGCTCCATTTCACAAACTGGAGTGGGGGAAGAGGCCTTAAAGCAGAACTTGCCCTTTTGTGTGGAGCTCCGCTTTAAGTGCTGTATTAGCTGGCTTAGTGGTGGCCTTGCTGTAAGGCTGGGTTCACATATAGAAACCTGCGTGACAGGCGAGTTTGACCGCATCTCAATGGAACTGGTTCACACAGGTTCGGGGTGGCTGCAGGGCACATTTCAAAAGGGTCCTGTGCGTGTTTGGGTCCAATTCAGGGAAAAATTCTGACCTGAACCCCCCCCTCTCGTCACTGGATTTAATTGACAGCTACAAGAGGCAATGGCTCCCAATGCTATCAGTCTGCTCAGTGAGGAGGGAGAGAGCCGAGAATGTCCCTGGCCCTTTTCATTCATTGGATTTCAGTTCCTTCATTCGTGATGCCTTGGCATCGCACCTGGGCATTACTTAAAGCTGTCCTCTCAGACTAATATCCACCAATCAAGATATTTTGATGTTTGCATAGCCCCTCCCAAGATCCAGCCCACTGCTTACATCAGGGCTGAGGGCTCCAGAGAGGAGTACTGAGGCAGGGAGCTACGTACTGCCCCCTGCTGGCCCCTCCCACCAACTATGACCTGCATTGCATAAAGAAGCACAGAGACCTAGCGATGTCACAGGGTTTAAAATAAGAGATGTAATGAAAACGGAATTGGTACACTGTTAGAGGTTAGGCGCTGAGTTCCCCATCCAACCCCCCCCAACTATAAAGGCATCAGTGCATTGACTTTAATTAGGGCCCCATCCCATCATCAATTCCTGTTGCAATGGACACTGTAAGGTGTTTCCGTTTTTAGGATGGTGCGCTTTAAAATCCACTAAAATGGAACAGGCTTGCTTTGCATTAAAAAAAAAGAGGGGGGTGCTTTGTCTATAACAACCAATCAAATTCCTCCTTTTTTACTTTCTAACCTTTCACGGCTTGAATATGGGTACTAGGGGCAGGATGGTTTTAATTTTGTTGCCAAGAGCAACCCATAAAACCTTTTTTTGTTTGTGGAACTTGTGCAGCAATGCATTTTTCGACATGTAAGCGTCCCCTGTATCTGGGATTGGGGCAAGTCATGCTGTATGTGATAATTTCTATGACCTGGTCATCTACTTAGGGGTGACAAATAAGGTCTCTGTTCTTCGCTATGTAAAGCAGACAGATCAGCTGGTTGGGGGGGCCGGCAGGGTGCTGTACTACGTTTTTTTTTTTTTTTTTTTTTTTTTTTTTTTAATTAAGCATCAAAGGACACTGTCTCCATTCTCCCCTCAGTCGTCATTCAAGCAGTAGGCTGGCTCTTGGGATGAGTTCTGCAAATATTACAATACCTTGATGGATTGGTGTCAGTCTGAAGGAGTGGGTGTTCTAGGAAGGTTGGCTGTACTTTCACACAGACCATTCTAGGTAGTGCCTACATGTGATTCTGAGCCTCCATGATTGAAAGAACTGAAATCCCATGAATGGAAGCGGCAGCCCAGGGAACGTCAGGCCGGGTAGAAAAGAGGTAGATAATGCTGGAATTCCTCCAGGAGGAAACATGAGGCGCCCTTTATCTGACTTGCTGCAGCTTCTAATGCACATTGTGAAAAGCTCCACAGTGTGCAGTGAAATCAGAGAGTTGGAAATGTCCATGCAGGAGAGAAGCCTGTACAACTTTGCAAGACTAAAGAGAAAGCTCGAGTTCACGTTTTTAAATGGCTTATCATTGAGTTTGGCAGAGTTCATGGTGGGTAGACGTTTGCATGTCCGTCTGGTGACTAATGGTGGAGGCTTAGGGACAGGGCAGAGATTGAAATGTGTGCACACACAGCAGAGGGCAGCATTTAAGTGCAAAATTCAAAACATTTATTGTATGATAAAAAACAAATTGGCAACTCGCATGAAGTTTGTAAAGGCATGTAGAGCTTAAAAATTAGGACATCCAGGGAACCCTATAACGGGGACCTCCAGTACAGCAATTGTGCAGCGCTACCGCTGGCCAGGTAGGCATATGAAGCTCGGAGCACTTCCTGGTTAGGAGGAGACTCCAGAGGAACCCACTGAATGGTGTCGGGATGCCGAGGGATGACTTGGGTTATGCCTACGTGTTTTGAGGTGTTCCTGCCTCTTTGTCAAGCCTCTTGACAAAGGGGCAGGAGCTCCTTGAAATGTGTAGCCACTCCCCGAGGATCTCCCCCAGTGTCTGACCTCATCCATTGGGATCCACTGGAGTCTTCTCCTGACCAGGAAGTACTCTGAGCTTCCTATGCCTACCTGGCCGGCAGTAGTGCTGCACAATCGCTGGACTGGATGTCTCTGTTATAGGGTTCCCTGGATGTCCTGATTTCTTATGCTCTATGTACCTTCACAAACTTGCTTCATGTGAGGTTTCTAATTTTGTATTTATCATACAATAAATGTTTTCATGCTGCACTTTAATGGCGCCCTCTCTCTCCGTCTCTATGGAGGAGCTGCATCTTGTAAAAGTGAGATTACCTGGAGTCCACTTCTTACTTGCCTGATAGACTGGTTTATTGGATGTATGGTAATGCATCCTAGTGGGGTTTATTTTTTTTTCTCTGCTACGTTCTTTACCTATGCCATAAAGACCATTCTTTTCAGGGCAGCTATTGAGGCTCATGTATAAGATGCACCCAAGGTAGAGGGCTGACCAGAAAAGTGCGTTGGCGGTAAATCGGTGCGATACCGTCGTTCTTTATCGGTGCTTTTCGCTGCAGGCGGGTTTGCAGCGCTACCCCATTGTTTTCTATGAGAAGGGGCGCTTTAGGAGCAGTAAATACACGCTCCTACAGCGCTCCAAAGATGTGGCTTGCAGGACTTTTTTGATCGTCCTGCAAGTGCACCGCTCCAGTGTTTGCGTGTCGGGCTTTCACACTGGAGACACAGCAGCAGCTGTTTCAGGGAGCTTTGCAGGCGCCATTTTTAGTGCTGTAGCGCCTGCAAAGTGCCCCAGTGTGAAAGGGGCCTTACAGCCGTGACTTCAGCAAAGAAAGGCCAGGTGAATCCCAAGACTTCCTCTTGTGTTTGTTTACCATCAAGCCATAGGTGTGTGTGTGTGTGTGTGTGTGTGTGTGTGTGTGTGTTTAGTTGGACACACCTTCTGCTAAAGTGTAAGTACGCTGCAACAGGAGCCTTGCAAAATTCACACAGTTCATGTCTAGATATGCTTACGAGCCTGTACTGTCCGTGACACCTAGGCTTTGTTTACATGAGGCTACTTTCACACTGGGGCATTGCTGGCGGTAAAGTGGCGCTATATTTAGCGGCACTTTACCATTGTTTTTAGTGGGACGGTTTTAACCCCCGCTACTGGCTGAAAAAGGGTTAAAACCGGCGCTGCAGCAGCACTTTGCAGGCGCGTTTTCAGTGATGCCCCATTGTTTTCAATGGGAAGAGGCGCTTTAGGAGCAGTAAATACACCGCTACACTGACTTTTTTGACCATCCTGCAAGCACACCGATCCAGTGTGAAAGCCCTCGGGGACTCGATGCTTTCACATTGGAGACACAGCAGCGGCTGTTTCAGGGCCCTTTCCAGGCACTATTTTTAGCGCTGTAGCGCCTGCAAAGTGCCCCAGTGTAAAAGGGGCCTTAGTGTGGTTTCAGTAGTGACTTGAGTAGCACAAAATTGCATGACCATGGAAATCGCCTGTGCGATTTTGGCCCCATAGAATATATACAAACCACATCCAAGTTGCACTACATAATCGCACTGAAAATGGGATCAAAATCCGATTTTGCAGCATTGTGAACCTAGCCTTAGAGCTGTTCACAAGATGCTTTAGAAAATACGTGTTTCCATCAAAGCTCATAATGCATTAAAATATTAAATGAGATAAAATCTAAAGTGTATCTAAACTCTTAAAATATAACAAGGTAATCTGTTGCAGATTACTAGTGTTTGCTGTGGTGGCTCTACTTGCCTTCTTTGTTCAAGCTTCTTTTTGTGTTATTTTTACCCAGCATTGCTGCAGATAACAACAGTTCCTAGTCCTGAGTGGCTACCTCACTCCTCCCACTGTATCTATGGAGGGAGCCATGGTTGTTACCCCAGGCTGTTCCTCTCTTATGAACTCCAAACATCTCTTCATCTCCGTTAACCAGGGGGCAGGGCAATTGGTAGTTTGCAGAAGTTGGCTAGGAAGGAAGATATTCAGTGCTGCTCACAGGAAGTGACAAGGAGATGGCAATTCTTATTATTGTAATGATTTGCCATTGACAAAAGATACAACGTACTGCCCTCTACCATTGTAATTTTTTCCAAAAATATTGCGTTTGAAAGAACGCTGTGCAAATACAGTATGACATAAAATATTGCAACAACTTTATTCTCTAGGCCGGTCTCTGCTTAAAAAAAAAAAAAAAGTGTGTGTGTGTGTGTGTGTGTGTGTGTGTGTGTGTGTGTGTGTAAATATTTGGGGGTTCTAGGTAATTTTCTAGCAAAAAATACAGATTTTAAACGGTTTTGTCTTTAAGTGGTTAATTGCCCTCATTTACAGACCGAAGTTCATTCCTTTTGATCTAAGAACGAAATGTTACAATGTTTCTCTTTCATCTCCCCTAAGATGTTGTGCTAAACTTGGCAGGCTGCCTGTGTTTTTGTGTGTTTGTGTTTTGTTTTTGACCGCTGTCGGCTTGAGCAGAGATCTCTCTGCACTGAATCAAAGAAATGCTGTATTAAGATCGGGAGGGGGGTTGAATCACAATTGCGATTCTTTACCGATTAATCGTGCAGCTCTATAAGAATGTCAATATATACAGTGCCTTGAAAAAGTATTCATACCCCTTGACATTTTCCACATTTTGTCATGTTGCAACCAAAAACGTAAATGTATTTTATGGGATAGACCAACACAAAAGTGGCACATAATTGTCAAGTGCAAGGAAAATGATAAATGGTTCAATGTTGTTTTTTTTACTAATATCTGAAAAGTGTGGGGTGCATTTGTATTCAGCCCCCCTGAGTTAATACTTTGTATGCAATTTTCTGTAACCTCTTTCTCTGCAATTACAGCTGCAAGTCTTTTTGGGGATGTCTCTACCAGCTTTGCACATCTAGAGTGACATTTTTTGCCCATTCTTTGCAAAACAGCTCAAGCTCTATCAGATTGGATGGAGAGCTTCTGAAAAGCAATTTTTCAAGTCTTGCCACACATTCTCAATTGGATTTAGGTCTGGGCTTTGACTGGGCCATTCTAACACATGAATATGCTTTTGATCTAGACCATTCCATTGTAGCTCTGGCTGTATGTTTAGGGTCGTCGTCCTGTTGGAAGGTGAACCTCCGCCCCAGTCTCAATTTTTTTATTTTATTTTTTCTTTGCAGACTCTAACAGGTTTTCTTCTAAGATTGCCTTGTATTTGGCTCCATCCATCTTTCCATCAACTCTGACCAGCTTCCCTGTCCCTGCTGAAGAAAATGCTACCACCACCATGTTTCACGGTGGGGATGGTGTGTTCAGGGTGATGTGCAGTGTTAGTTTTCCCCCACACATAGCGTTTTGCTTTTAGGCCAAAAAGTTCAATTTTGGTCTCATCTGACCAGAGCACCTTCTTCCATGTGTTTGTCTCCCACATGGCTTCTCGCAAACTGGACTTTTTATGGCTTTTTTTTTTTTTTTAACAATTGCTTTCTCCTTGCCACTCTTCCATAAAGGCCATATTTGTGGAGTGCACGACTAATAGTTGTCCTGTGGACAGATTCTCCCACCTGAGCTGTGGATCTCTGCAGCTCCTCCAGAGTTACCATGGGCCTCTTGGCTGCTTCTCTGATTATTGCTCTCCTTGCCCGGCCTGTCAGTTTAGGTGGACGGCCATGTCTCGGTAGGTTTGCAGTTGTGCCATACTCTTTCCATTTTCCGATGATGGATTGAACAGTGCTCTGTGAGATGTTCAAAGCTTGGAATATATATATATATAATTTTTTTTTTTATATATAACCTAACCCTGCTTTAAACTTCTCCAACTTTATCCCTGACCTGTCTGGTGTGTTCCTTGATGTTTTATGATGCTGTTTGTTCACAAAGGTTCTCCAACAAACCTCAGAGGGCTTCGCAGAACAGCTGTATTTATACTGCGATTAAATTACACACAGGTGAACTTTACTAATTAGGTGACTTCTGAAGGCAATTGGTTTCACTGGATTTTAGTTGGAGGTATCAGAGTAATGGGGGCTGAATACAAAATGTACCCCACACTTTTCACATATTTTATTTGTGAAAAAATTGGAAAACCATTTTATCATTGTGTCCAAAGTCGCATGACAAGTCACTCTAGTAGGAATGGAGTCTGGTTCAGGTGACGACGGCAGAATACTGACAGATGAGGGAAACAAACCCTGACTATGGCGCTCTACCCGGCCACCCTTCCAGCTACAATTGCATTGGCATGGCAGCCAGGGAACTAGCATTTTTAGAAGAAATATGGATTCACAAACTTCAGTACAGGTTCCCTTTAAGGATTCAGCCCTGCCCAGTTCCTTTTTATTTGTGGTTTTTCGTGTGTGTGTGTGTGTGTGTGTGTGTTTAGTTTTTTTGAGAAGTGAATTTCTTCCCTTTTTTTTTTTTTTTTTTTTTTTTTTTTTTTTCACGTGAATTTTAAGTATAGATTTTTACTTCTCTGTAGCGTAAGCTATTGCTCACGCTATGCTGCAGCTTAGTTAAAAATTATCACTTTTGTAATAGAGGATATTGGGGCTCTCCCTAGGGGGGGTCTCGGTCATGTGGCGAATGTCACTGTTCTGGTCACATGGTCTCTGCCGAAGGCACTTGAGGGAATCCAGTTTAGAAAAAGCCAGCCAGGCAGTAACTGTGCTGGACTCTGATCCTCCCCATGGTGGAGACATTGGGGTTTATTTACCAAGACTGGAGAGTGCAAAATCCTGGTGCAGCTTGGGATGGAAACCAATCGGCTTCCAGGTTTTATTGTCAAAGCTTAATTGAACAAGCTGAAGTTGGAAGCCGAATGACTACTATGCACAGCTGCAAAAGATTTTGCACTCTCCAGTTTTAGTAAATGAACCCCAATGTGTGATACACACTGAAAGATTGGAAAGTGCTTTCACCCTCCTAGCTACAGTGTGGCAGGGGCACCTCGACTACCAGACTAGCTGAGCAGGATTAAAACAAATGTTGGCAGGTAAAACGATTCACACTTGTGTATTTTAACCAATTGCATCAGCATTTTTTATTTTATTTTTTCCAGAAAATGACTTAAACTTCAAACCTATACATTTTCTGAAAGCAGAAGCCTGGAGAATAAAATGGTGGCAGTTGTAAATTTTATTTTTTGTAACTTTCAGTATTTGCGCAGCTGTTAATCGGACCCATATTTCAGGAAAAAAATCCACTAAAAATCAATTTAATCACACACAAAAAAAATATATAATGCCAATTTTTTTGTACAATATAAAAGATGTGTTTGAATAAATAGATACCAAACTTGAAGAGACTCCAAATAACATGTGCTGCAAAAAGGAGAAACTGCAGTACCTAAAAGTTTTTAATGAGTGATGCTTTAAAATCATTTACCGGTTTTAAATTTAGCGCTAACCATCAATTATGTCCCTAGAATTATTGCTCTCACGCTGACGTTCGTGACAATACCAGCACAATTGAGTTTTGCATACACCACATATGGGCCCTACACACACGTTTGCATTCTCATGTATGCGTGGGGGTTAGAGATGGAGGTGTGCTATTTTTATTTTATTTATTTTTTTATTTATTTTTTCCCATTTACTATCATACATATTACTATCACATAGTGGCAAACTAGTCCCACTATTTGATATTATTGGCAGAGGTCTGTTTTTGGAGATGACAGGCTTTTAAAACTTGAATTTCTTCCCTGTCCTCCACTGCAGCTAATAAAGTACAGATCCTGCTTGATTAGCTGCTTCAACCACAGTAGCCATGGAATGAATGAACTGAAGTTGACAGCAACCAAATGCTTGTTGCTTCTGGCTTTATTCCTGTTCCTCGATCTCCTCTGCTCTCACTGTTTGGCCAGTTTACTGCCGTCCTGGGCTCCCCCGAGGAACGGAGAGCTCTGGAGCCACCTTTGGCAGTGGTGAGGACCATTCTCACTACCGTAAACGTGATTAGGAGGCTGTAAAAAAAAAAAAAAAAATGCCAAGCTCATGGTTGCAGTTTTAACCACTTGAGGTCCAGGATGTTTTAAAACCGTGTAGGGATTGGTGCATAGACTCTAGATGTGCAGTTATGATCTGCTGGGGCGGACATTTACACATGCTCACTTGGAATGGCAAAGACTTTCAAATTCCAGTTATCTCTGTATGACTACATGCAAGTAGCCCCAGTGCCGGGTAGGCACCTTACCTTGTAAGTAGCCACTTGGCTATGTTTATTTTTTAATTTTTAATAAATCCAACAGTATTATACTATGTAGCTGTTCCTTTTGCCTTTTTATATATACCCTGCTTGAATCCAATGGGAAGAGGAATTGTCATTATCATCTCCTGCCTATCGTTTGTGCACAGGCACTAACCTGTGAAAGCCTGATTGACTTTCTTTTTAATTAAAGAAGTCCAATACATCTGGTAAGGAGCCAGTTAACCTATTCACATTGGGTGATTTATAGAAGAAAGTGGTGAAGGTCTTTTCATTCACAGTCTACAGACAAGCAATTTAACCTGTGGTTTATCCCTTGATTACATCACTGGACACTCTAAAGTTTTTTCAAACTTAGTTTTTTGAAACACTTTTTTCACTTTTGTTTGGTTATTATACATTTTCCACCGGCATGATTTCACTTGGATGAACTTTTCCCATGTCATTGAGAATGTGGTGGTTGTTACGTATGGCACATGACATGTGATACCGAATTCACCTGGATAATTATTGTGTTTTTTTGTTTATTTCTTTGCAACATTGTCTATCATTCAGCAGCCAGCTGATTTGAATATAGGAGCATTTATTATATATTATTTGCACATGTTTACACCTAAGAGATAACACAAGTGTGGAGGGTTAGATTAGTAACTCTCCACTATTACTTATGATTAGAGTACTTTTATAGCTATTATCTATTTAGTTAGCGCCCCTGACACACTACATCACCATTATTACCAATTCACGGTTTTCCACAGGGAGCAGCTTTTTATTAATTAACTTAGTCCATCATCAATTTAGTTTAACCACTAGTGGCGCGGAGTTGCGCAACCTAACCAAGGGTTGTATTTGTTCACATCTCTGTATGAACAAATTCTGATTTTATGATTTTGTCATTTGTCCGGGTGACTCCTATCGAGTGGCTGGGCAGGTGAGTGTGCCAGTTGTTGAGACTTTAGCCAGGTTGGGCGATGGCCGTGTCATCCACAGCAGCTTTAGCCAGCATCTAAATCAGGGGTGTCATACCTTTTTTTATTTTTTTTTATTTTTTTTTTTTTATTTTTTTTTAAATTTAGGGCTGCATCAGCATTATGGTTGTCCTCAAAAGGCCAGTTGCATCTGTAGGAGTGGATGTCCAGAGCACCCCACCCGCTCTCTTACATGAGATGTTAGGGTCCCCCCCACCCTCCCCTAGGTCACAGTGCACCCCCTTAACTTTGTGCTGCTGACAGAAAGAAGCTAGGGGTGGAGCTGGGAAGCAGAAAGTGCAGGGTCTGGAGGAGGACCAGAAGAGGGCTGGAGTCAGTTGCCTGTGTCTGTTGAATGCTGAGACAAGGAGGAGCAGGATCTGTAGGAGGAATTCTGTCCTTCCTCTCTGCTGCCAACTGATGAGTGGGGGGAGGGCAGAGACTAGCCTCTCCGCAGCTGCACGGCGAAGCATAGATTCTGGCAGAGAAGTTCTGTCATCCTCTCTGCTGACTGCTGATATGAGAGGGGAGGTGTGAGGGCCACATGAAATGGCCCGGTGTTCTGTCAAATTCGCTAACTCGTCAAACTCCGACCAGCTCACTTCCGTGTTTTTTTTTTTTTTCTTTTTTTCTTCCCTTTTTTTTTTTTTTTATTTAACCATCAGTAATTGGAAATTTCAACAAATTGATGTTTGGACACAACACCGGCAACCGAATACAGTCCGGTACAGGAAGATTTTGCTGTTTTTGACACCACAGCGGCCAACAAGGACAAAGTTGTCGCTGCCTTGGAGGCGGCCATTTTGTTGGTTAGTATCAGAGCGAGTAGCAATCTCCGCTCATAATATCGTGCAGCAGACTGTATTCGGGTGCCGGTGTTGTCCAAACAGCAATTAGTCGAAATTTCCTATTATTGATGGTTTAAAGAAACCGAAATTGAGGTGGTTGGAGTTTCTGACGAGTTGGCTAATTTGACAGAACGCCGGATTTGGTGGACCAAATTTGGGCATTGTGTTTGACACATGTGACCTAAATTAAATTTTGGTACATGTAATTATTTTTTTTTTTTTGGTGTGAAATTGTTACCTAAAAAAGTGATCACGTTTCCTCCCCACCTTTGATGAGCACGGCATGTAAACGGCTTGACAATGGGAGCCGAAGAGACAATGGATGTAGAAATTCACTCTGGCGTTCTGTTATGAAGCTGCGACTTCCCCCTCTCATTCATCTCGGACTCAGCCCGGCTCTATTAATAAAAAATACAATTCCCGCTCAGTTACAGTTCAGCAGCCGGGCGCCTCCTGAGTGTATAGCACATCGAGCAGCTCTTAAAGGGGCAGCTGCTTACCAACCCATGTGGTCTGAATATCCCACTAACAGGGTTGGTTTGAGTCAGAAATGTCTTGCATGTTTTTTCCTTGCTGGGTGACTCTGTATAGAGGTGGTCATGAACTGAGCCACACAGCTGAATTACCGGTACATATATGTAAACAAATTGTCTTTGCATTTTGTGAGTCGCACCCCTGCCACACTGCATAGCTGGCAGGTTACATCACTATTTACTGCTGCCTGCTCATCCATCTATGAGAGTCCTAACACTGCTGAGGTCATCCCTGTCCTCTTCTCCCTCTGTAAGCTGGAGGATCACCTTTCCCTGCTGCCCCCAGTGCATGAAGAGGCATTCAGAGACCTAATAAAGTGATATTAAACCTTTATTCAAATAATAAGCATGCTCTGTGCAGTGGTTTTGCACAGAACAGCCTGAATCCTCCTTTTTTTTCGGGTCCCTCACCGTTGCTCTGAGCTCCTGCCCCCCACAGCAAGCAGCTTTCTATGGGGGGACCCAGGCAGGCTCACTCCTGAGCCGCTGCTCAGCGTGTCCATTCACACACAGTTGTGGCTCGGCCCCGCACCTCTCTCCTCATTATCTCACTGGCTGCCAATGAGGAGGGAGAGTCCCTGGAAAGGTGAGGCTCTCGGGCACAGCGCTTGAAGTATTGGGGGTGGGAGGCTGCTGCACAGATGTATGTTTTTTTTCTTTTAATGCATAGTTTGCACGAAGGTATAAAACCTTAAGGAACTATATATTTTTTTTTTTTTTTTAAAGTGGATCTGGACTCGAAATGAAAAACTGTTCGTAACTTTTGTTAAAATAGTAGTCTGCTGTACTTCCTGGTATGTGAGGGTGCCTAGGCACTCCCATATCTCCCAGATTTCGGAGATGGGAATGAGAAATGCCTATTAGCAAAAGTATGTAGCCATAGGACATGCCCCCTGCCATGCCCCTCTTAAAGGAGAATTGTACAAAATGATTGGTTAAAGCCCACAAGTGCTCTCCCCCCTTTTTTTTATTTTTTTAACCACTACTATGGCTGGCTTAAAGGGTAACTCGACTTTCACGGGGGGGAAAAAAAATGGCAAAAAAGAAAGATATAATAAATACAATTCAAGTCATATTGTAATTCAATGTTTGAAAAGGAAGCGTCATTTTTAATATCTGCAGCTCTGTAATTTTTCTTTAACATGCAATATGACAACCTGAAGGCGTTCTGTACACAGATGGTATACAGAACGCCCCCCAGCTATGTCATTTCCTGCTTGTGTAATTGGCTCGCTGATTTTTTTTTTTTTTTCTGCACTAAGCTACAAGTCGGATATCGTCCGATATAAAATTCAACATCTAAACAATCAGACGGCGTTCCAAGTACTGTATTTTACTTTACTGTTAACTGTAAAATGCAAAACTCTGGTGGGTGTAACAAGATGTCTGCTCTCCTCCTTCTCATGTATCCTTACTGTGAAGGAGTGCGGGGTGTAGCAAGATGGCGGCGACGAAACATCACTTCCGTTACACATTTTGACGGGTCGCCTAACCTGACGATACACCGGACATGGATATCCCAGGAGGCTTCAGTTGGGGGGGTCATTCTCGCCTTGGTGAAGTGCTGACTGTGCTCCAATAAAAATGGGTATCCCCAGCCCCCCCCCCATTTTTTTATTTATTTTATTTATTTTTTAGGGCAAAACTGTTTTAGTCTTGGATACAGTGGAAAGGTATCAGAACCCCTGTCAGATTTTTAATGCTGTCTGTTAGGCCCCTTTCACACTGGGGCGGTGATCCGTGGTGACGGTAAAGCAGCGCTATATTTAGCGCTGCTTTACCGTCGTTTTCACCGCGGTTTTCGGCCGCTCGCGGTGCGGTTTTACCCCCCGCGAGCTGCCGAAAAAGGGTTAAACACCCCCCGCAGAGCGCCGCGGTATTGCCGCGTAACCGCGGTATTGCCGCGGTTTTACGGCGGTCTCCCATTGTAATCAATGGGAAGGAGCGGTATAGGAGCGGTGAACACACCGCTCCTATCCCGCTCCAAAGATGCTGCTAGCAGGACTTTTTTTGTCATCCTGCTAGCGCACCGCTCCAGTGTGAAAGCCCGCCGGCTTTCACACTGGAGTTAAAGGGGCAGGATTTTTTCATGCGGTGAACAGGCGCTATTTTTAGCGCTGCACCGCATGAAAAACGCCCCAGTGTGAAAGGGGCCTAAGGGGGATTCACCCTCTCTATTTGTCCTGTTTTTTATCATCAAAAGTAAAAGAAAAATCTAAAATTTTTAAAGTGATATTAAAAAAAAAAAAAAAAAAAAAAAAGATGTTATACTTAACAATATTGCACACAGCAGCCTCTTACCACCTCTTCTGGAAGTCCCCCCCCCCCCCCCTCGCTTGATCTGTTCTTCTATCTCCGGGTCCCCCAATAGGAAGCCGAATGCTTTAGGGACAACCGTGCACACACTCCCAAGCTGGGCTGTGTGAGTCCATTGATGCACACACAAAGGTAATCCACACACCCCCCGCTCCCTCCTGACAGAAGGCCTATGGCTAGGATGCCCACGTGTCCCGGATTGCCAGTCCCGCAATTTAGCAGGTCGGTCCCGGGCACCTTCATTACAGGACAATACAATGTCCCGGAATGAAACTGACAGAGGAGCAAAATTCTGCCTCCCCACCTCCACCTGAGACTCTTCTCTACTTCTGCTGGCTAGGCCACTGGTTGCTACAGCCGACTGGCGTTTATTAACCAGTGACGTCACGACTGTGACTGCCAGCTTTCAAAGAGGAGGAGGAGTTAACTTCCTCCTCCACGCCCAGTGCTCTCAACAAGCCGGCTCCACCTCCACCACGGACGGCGGCAAGTATAACGATGCATCTGGTGGCAGGCGACGGTGGCAAACTGTGTGTCTGGTGGCAAGTGACAAGCTCAGGGTTCCCACTGATTCTGCATTAAGGCGAGTTGAACAATTTCATTATATATTACAATGTAGTCATAGAAATAATGTGATTTCATCATCCTGACACCATATCAAGCATGGTGTTGGGATGATTTAATGGCTAACACCAGCCATTCGCACACCATATCACCCACACCCAAATTCCCTGTCAACCCCAAGACTACATTAGCCCCAGAACCCCCAACCCCCTGGTCCTTGTCAAAATTTTCTTCCACGAAACCAGTCCCCCACGCTAAAGTGACATCACTTCCTCCTAGCGCTCTGATAGAGATAGTTGCACAGGAGGGAAAGGAGTGACCGATTCCATCGTCTGCGAGGGTTTTAAATTCAGCTTTTTTGGGGAAAAGGGTGGGTGTGTCCCTGAATGGCATTCTGGAAATGTGGTCACCCTACCTATGGCTCCTGCTGTTGGTGTCTCCTGTGAGACCAGGAAGTGAGAGTAGCGGTGCTGCAGCCAGGGCAGTGCTGGAGCGGTGATGGGAGTCAGGAAAGTGTTTTAGGGAGGGGGTTTATGGGGCAATTGATTTTTACCTTTTTTATATTCAGAGAATACATTAGGCTACTTTCACACTGAAAGCGCCACTTGCTTTGCAAACATTTTTAGTGGCGCTTTTTGCTATGCTTTTCGGCCGCTAGCGGGGCAGTTTAAAAACGTCAGTTTTACGGCGCTTTCAAAGTGCTGCCCATTCATTGCAATAGAGAAAGTTTGATCCCACCCAGGTAAACCTAAGTTTTTGCCAGCATCCCAAAAATTAGAACCCTACAAAGAAGGTACCCCCTCCCCAATATACACACGGGGACTTTAAGGGCCGGGGTATTTTGGGATTGCTAAATGCAGCGCTCCCTACCTGCCCCAAAGATGCTGCTTGCAGTCCTTTTCATAACGTCCCGCCAGCGCACCGCTCCAGTGTGAAAAGACACCCTGCAATAAATAGGAGGCAGTTTTCAGGCCCTTATCGGAAACACACGATTGGAAATTCCGTCAGCAAAAGTTGATGCTGATGAGAGCTTTTGGTCGGGAAAAAGCGACCGTGTGTATGCTCCATCGGACTCTTGCTGGCGGAATTCCAGCCAGCAAAAGATTGAAAGCAGGTTCTCAATTTTTCGGTCGGAAAAAGTTTCGATCGGAAATTCCGATTTGTCTGTACCAATTCGACGCGCAAAATTCATACGCATGCTCGGAAACATCGAACTTCATTTTCTGGGCTCGGCGTAGTGTTGTATGTCACCGCGTTCTTGGCGGTCATAAATTCAGAAAACTTTTGTGTGACCGTGTGTATGCAAGCCAAGCTTGAGCGGAATTCCGTCAGAAAAACCATCCACGTTTTTTGCGACGGAAAATCTGCTTGTGTGTACGTGGCTCAAGAGGCTATTTCTAGCGCTAAAGCGCCTGAAAACCGCCCCAGTGTGAAAGGAGTCTTAAGGTTCAACTTTTTGCATTTAGAACCACTTTAAGGCCCCTTTCACACTGGGGCGGAGAGCCGCGGTGACGGTAAAGCAGCGCTATATTTAGCGCTGCTTTACTGTCGTTTTAACCGCGGTTTTCGGCCGCTCGCGGTGCGGTTTTACCCCCCGCGAGCGGCCAAAAAAGGGTTAAACGCCCCCGCAGAGCGCTGCCGTAGCGGCGGTATTGCCGCGGTTTCCCATTCAAATCAATGGGAAGGAGCGGTGATCACACCGTTCCATTGATGCTAGCAGGACTTTTTTTTGCCGTCCTGCTAGCGCACCGCTCCAGTGTGAAAGCCCGCCGGCTTTCACACTGGAGTTAAAGGGGCCGGATTTTTTCAGGTGGTGAACAGGCGCTATTTTTAGCGCTGTACCGCCTGAAAAACGCCCCAGGGTGAGAGGGGCCTAACAAAAGCCCCAAATTTTAAAGGGAACTGATTGTTTGTTTTTTTAAAAGGACAGCTTGTGAGTGTGGGAACTCCTGTAATGATTTCAGTGACTCATTATTGTAAATCCTGAACCGACTTATTGATTTTCTTAATGTGAGCGAGCCTGTTCTGCAAATGCTAAAATACAGCTTCAGCTGCCATTAGCTGTGACATTAGACGGTGAGGTTGGCTATAGCATAGCCACAAGAGTGGTTAGTGGTTAAGATGTATTTAACGCTTTCCTGTGTTGCTCTTAGATTCTGGAGCTTCTATTGTGTCTCTCGCTCTTGTTCTCATAGCTCCTCTCTGGCTCTCGTTCTCATAGCTTCTCCCTCGATCCCCTGATCTCACTCACTCACTCACTCACTCACTCACTCACTCACTCACTCACTCACTCACTCACTCACTCACTCCACTCACTCACTCACTCACTCACACTCACACACTCACACACTCACTCACTCACACACTCACACACTCACACACTCACACACTCACACACTCACACACTCACACACTCACACCATTGACTCCTGCTGCTGTCAATCGCAACGAGTGAGGAGAGAGCAGGGGGCAGGGCCAAGCTGCACTCTGTGAATGAATGGCCAATGGACAGGTAAATTAGTGTTTCTGAGCCACGGTATTTTGTTGCCTTTTAAATTGGAGCTCCACCCAAAACGGGAAGCTCTGCTTGTCTTGTTTGCCTCCACCCCCCCCCCCCTTCTGCTGCCACATTTGACACCTTTTGAGGGGGGAGTGGGTACCTGGTTTTGACAGGTACCCGCTCCCACTTCCCGCTGACTTCACCGCAACAAACTCAGTCATAAGTTCTTTTCCCCGCCACTGTGCTATTTGCAAAGCGCAACGTGCTTTGTTCATGCGCAGAAGGGAACCGGCTGTGAAGCTTTCCTCAAAGCCAAGATGGCGGCGGCAGCACCCGAGAGTTGATTGAAAAATCGGCTCAGGTAAGTGTCTGAACATTAAAAGTGTGTGTGTGTGTGTATGTATGTATATATATATATTATTCTGAAGGAGCCTGAAGCACCTCTTTAAACCCAAAAGCAAATATTTATTATATTTGCAGGTTACAAATTCTTTTTTTATTTTATTTTTTTTTACGTTTTTAAGCTTTCTTTCATTTATTTTCAACTGATGAGACAAACTATTTACCGCTGACTGGGTGCTTGCAATGATTATTTTTGCATTTTATCCCAAAATAAGGAAAAAAAAAAACACTGTTTGCTGTAACTGCTTATAAAGTATTATTTGGCTTCAATTTGTTAGTGTATCTAAATCTGTTAGTACATCTAACACTCCCCTCCCTCCAGACTGACAATGCTGTTAGAGCGCACCCACTCTGGATGAAGGAGCACAGGGGCAAAGCTAATACAAGAAGTGTTACTGGCCAGATCATCAGGTGAAAAGAGGGGGGGGGGGGCTGAAAAAAACAAATGCAGCCATCACATCTGATTGGTAAACTGCAAAATATTACATTTTTGGGTTTGGATTTAATACAGCTTTAAGAGAGGGCTCCATGTTTCCACGTGGTCACACGGCCAATATGTCGCCGGCCTGTAGTACATATGTAACGTGTGTGTGTGTGTGTGTGTGTGTGTGTGTGAGTCATCCTCTGCATCTACACAAGGGATTCTTCCTCCTACTCCCTACTCCTCCCCCTCGTCTTCATCCTCTGATTTCATTACCGCTCATGGACGATCCCGCTCTGATGACTAGAACGTCAGGAATGCTGAACAGCGAGGAGAGGACGTCTTCTGAACACTGAGAAATTTCTCATAAGGCAGCTGAGATAAACTCGCTGACACTCTAGATAGCTAGGAAGACTGTAGGGTGATTCATTTAAAAATAGATTACTGGAATATGGTTCCCATTCTTAGCCCTGGTTCACATTGGAACGATTTGACATGTCAAATCGGCGGCAGTGGTACCGTCCTAATCGGTGCGCCGATGTGTTTGCGATTTTACCGATTTCTAAAAGTAGTTTCTGTACTACTTTTTGCGATTTTTGGGGTTTTCCATGGACATCTGTGCAGAAACCAGCCCAGATGACTGTGAAATCGCCACCAAAATCGGGACTGACATGCAGGAATGAAATTGTGCGGGTTCAGCTGAACTCACACAGCTTCATTCCTGCAGCTCAGTGTGAACCAGAGCTAAAAAATATCGCACATTCTCGGGGTGTTCGTGTTACTGCCTGAATGTCTCTCTCCTTTTTTTTTATTTATTTTTTTTTAAAGCTGAAATTCTAGTACAGCAATTCTTACAAAGTAAGGACCTAATGTAGGTATGTATGTGCCATACCTGTGGGACCCCCGTGGAAATTAGAGACCGCTATTACAGTGATTTATTTTATTTATTTCAGGTACTTGTATAGCACTGTCAATTTACACAGCGCTTTACATATACATTGTACACATTCACATCAGTCCCTGCCCTCAAGGAGCTTACAATCTGATTTCTGCTAGCTTCTGGGTCCCTGTGCCACACTGCTGCCATGATGCTTAGTGAACACAGGCGCCATTCAGAGAACACACTGCATTTTCTCAGTGAATGTAAAGCCTTCTCTGATTGGGCGAGGTGGATAGGCAGGCTGTGAGATCATGATGGCCACCTTGTTCTATCAAAGAACACTTTGCATTTATTGAGAAAATTCAAAGGGGTTGATTTACTAAAACTGGAGAGTGCAAAATACATTTTCCCCTCTGGGTGATCTCTGTACATTGCAAGGATTATAACAAATGTTACAGATTCCTACCGTTTTGTTATTCTGAAGAAATCCATGTGTGTTTGTCTGTGCCTCTGTACTGAGTGGGTCTAATGGGAGGGGTTCCATAATTAACTGTCAGGTGTGCAGCTGAAGAGCACTAATGAGGAAATCTGCTGGGCCTGCATCCCTGTGTCTGGGTTCCTATTGAAAGTATCTCTCAAAAAATGACAATTTTTGTTTCAGGGGATGCCTGAAATCTGATTTGTATCCAATACACTGCAATAAATTTTAATAGAAACTAAGAATAATTAATTTTTTGGATTTATAACGCAAAAAATAAAAAAACACTGCAGTGATTAAATACCACCAAAAGAAAGCTCTATTTGTGTGGGGAAAAATAAAGGACCAAAAATTAATTTGGGTACAGTGTTGTATGACTGAATTGTCATTCAAAGTGTGAGAGCAACGAAAGCTGAAAATTGGTCTGGTTAGGAAGGGGGTTTAAGTGCCCAGTAGTGGGTAAGTGGTTAAAGTAGAACCCCCCCCCCCCCCCCTCTTGACCAGGCCATGTGTGTGTTTTTTTTTTTTTTTTTTTTTTGCGATTAAGCGGAGCTCCACTTAAAAGGGGACGTTCTGCTTGACTGCCCTCCTCCCTCTCTCCTCTGCCACATTTGGCACCTTTTTGGGGCTGAGGGCCTTTAGCGGGTACCTGGTTTTGACTGAGGGGCCTGAGGCTATGTATTTCAGGAGCCCACCCCCCCCCCCCCCCAGGGGTCAAGTCGCCTGGTCTGAGTCAATAAATGCAGACTATGCAGCTTGGGATCAAGCACAGATGGGTACCCCCAGGGAAAGTGGGGGCACTCGCCAAAGACGAAGGGCCTGGAGCGCCGGTGGGGGGACCCCAGAAACCATTACATAGAGCAGGTAAGTATGACATGTTTGTTACTTTAGTTTTTATATAAAATAAAAGACCTGAAGGTTTAATATCGCTTTAAGCAGCAGTGCAGCAGCTTGGCAGGGGGACCTGGAAGCTAGTGACAATCACTGTAGTAGCGATGTCTACAGTGATTTCTAACTGCAGCAAGGAGAAATTAAAAAAAAAAAAAAGCCAAGCTTGAGTTCTGTTAAGTTAAATAATCCCGGCCCACAGAATGGTGGCTGTTATCAAGGAGGGATATGTAAGTGGATTGTGATGGTGGCTTGGGGCCGTGGATGATTCATGTGTCCTGTATACCGTATACTGCGTATGCCTTCCAGATGTGAAATATCCATGAGGATTTTACAGCATTTTGCAATTTTTTAGTTTTTAGCTGCTCAGTTCTCCGAAAAACACTTAAATCCCAACTGTGCTGTATGTAATAACACTGCATAATCTTTGGCAGCTCATTGTGGGCTTCCTTATTTTCTTAGCGTAAATATATTAATCATAGGAGCCCAGGATAGCTTTTTTTTTTTTTTTTTTTTTTTTTTTTCTCAGTGCCAGTAAGGGTTAAACTAACATGAGCATTAAAAGTGAAACGAAACAGAGAGAAGTGTCAATTGCAATAATTCATTCACAAAAATCCTATATATCATGCCACTGTTTACATCTCCCAGTAAACCTTTATTGAACATCAGATGTGTATTTTTGTGCATTAACTGCTTGTCGACTGTATACTGTAAACACACTGCGTGTGTCTCCTGTGCAAAAAAAGGGTGACTTCCATGGCACCAGCTCTTCCTCTTCCTCCTTTTTTTTTTTTTCTTTTTCTCAGTACCTACAGGTAAGCCTTACTATAGGCTTACCTGTAGGTATATTTAAAGAGGAAGACTTTACTTCCTCTTTAAAGTGTCTGTATCTTGAGAATGGTGTGATGGCTGTCATCTCTGACCTATAATTTAGGACGGTTCACTCGCTGGCAAGTCATGCGAAGCTTTGTCTTCATTGCTTTCTGGGTCTTTGTCTTGGAACAAATAATGAGATAAGGAATTTAAAATTTATTATTATTATTATTATTATTATTATTATTATTATTATTATTATATATTTTTTTGCTCTCCTGTGACTTGTTTTCAGCCAGCAGCGGGCTAAAACCCACTGTAAGCTGACATCACAGGGCCGGTCGAGGCTGGGGTAAGATTGTGACCAAATGGTCAGGATCCGAGGAGCCTGAACTGGCACCTGGCTCAGCCTCTTTGTGATCCCCTGAAAGCCTGAGCCAGCCGCTCCTGCCCCCTCCACAGCCCAGCGCTCCGGTGAGCACTGAAAGGGCAGAGCTGACAGTGGTGACTGACAGTCACGGCTCTCTGCTCAGAGGGGAGAACTGAGCGATCGCTTGTGTTTGATCGCTCAGTTTTCTTAACCTTTGTGACGAAGGGGGACAGATGCACTATCGGATCAATACTGCATCCTCCTAGGTAAGTATGATTTTAAACAAATGCCGTACTTCTCCTTAGCCCCCGTACACACGGTCTGAAATTCCGACCACAAAATCCGTCAGATTTTTTTTTCAGACGGATTTTGTCCGACGCTGGTGTTGCATGCATATGGTCGGACAAAGTTGTCAGAAAATCCGATCATTCTGAACGTGGTTGCGTTCGTTGCGTACGACGGAACTACATAGAGGCTAGTAGCCAATATCTTTGGTCTCGTAATTTGATCTGAGCATGCGTGGCACTTTGTCCGTCGGAATTCTCTACACACGATCGGAAAAAGTCTGATCGGATTTTGTTGTGGGAAAATTTTGAGAGCAGGATCTCAAATTTTTTTCGGTCGGAAATTCCGACAGAAAAAGTCCGATGGAGCCCACACACGGGCAGATTTTCCAACAACATGGTCTGATCGGACATTTTGCGTCGGAATTTGCGATTGTGTGTATGGGGCATAAAAGTAGAACTTTAGTCAGAAATTGAAGTCCCACTAGATGACTTCAAGCTGGCCCCCTTTGCAGGTATAGATATGTAAAACAAATAAGTGTCTGTACTTTTAAAAATCCAGTAATACACTGCCCCAGCCTGCTTTGCACATGCTCAGTTGCTCTTTTTTTAGGCACTGACAAATTTTGTAGAAGCCGATCTGCTGACAGCCTTAAAGTGGAATTAAACTCTCCTATCCTTTACAGCCAAGGAAGCTGCTTCTGTTTGATCTTTTATGAAACCAGCCATTTGATGGTTTAACAGTTTGGTCGAGCACAAATGTGACAATTGGCAATCCCGGCATTACAGGAATGTAACTTTTTTTTTTTTTTTTAAACTTTAAAATCGGTGGGTTTATTTCCGATTTATGATTTACTGCTGTTCAGGGGCTCTGGGCTTTAGCAAAATTGCGGCCTCTGGCAAGAAGAAAGTGGAGCAATGCTAGAAGCAATTTACAGCACACACTCATTTTGGTAGAATTATTAATGTGGAATGTATGTTCCTTGCTACAGAACATTACATTTCATCAAGTTGTTATTGGTAAAGTTCCGCTTTAAGGTAAGAGGTTAGATTGAAGTTGGACTGTGAGATTAGATTGATATAGCTTGTTTAGCATTAGTATTTCAGGGCTGGGGGACCTTGGTTTCGCCTTAAAGAAAACCTGTCATTGCTGTCCCCCCTAGTTCAGTGACTGAGAGCCCACTGAAGCCAGCATGATGGCCAATGTGCTGGCTTCTTCAAAGCCTCGGCAAACCCCAGGATTTTTCTCATGGCAGGTGCCCTCTAATGAATGTACAGCCACATTTGTTGTTGACTCTCTACATGGCAGTTCAGGAACGCAGCTCCTCCAGATTGACAATCCTTCCAAGAATTGACAATTACAAGACTTGCAGTTTCACATTCCAGCAGAAAGTTTTGGGTTTTCATCAGGAATTCACCTTTTGACACTCGATCTGAACAGGTCTGACCAGTTCATTCCTCGAACACATCAACGGTTGTAAATAAATGCCATATCATGCGAAAAAGTTTTGAGCCTTCAGAAGACTTTAGAAAGCTGGATTTCATTGACAATTACTATATGTTAATACAGACTCTCCTAACCAAGGTTCCATGGAATCCTAGGGTTCCTCCAGGAGTTGCTAGGGCAGTTCCTTTAGCAATGAGAATGTTCACTCACATCGGTGATCTTTTTAGCTATCTGCAAGGGGTGATTCTTCCCACTGACCACAAATGTAAGGATCCTTCTTCCCAAATGACCAGCATGCTAATGTATTGTGAATTGTAGATATAGTAATTACTGGCAGGGGTTCCCTGAGACCGGAATGTTAATTAAAGCTTTAAAAGGGTCCATTAGTTCTGTTGTATGGGAATGTACATCAGCATTAACTATATTAACCTAAAACAGTGATGGCGAACCTTGGCACTCGAGATGTTTTGGAACTACATTTCCCATGATGCTCAAATGCATGAGCATCATGGGAAATGTGGTTCCAAAACTTCTGGGGTGCCAAGGTTTGCCATCACTGACCTAAAGGGCAAACATTACCTGTGTAGAGTATCTCATAAACCTGAGCTATGTACGTCCATCTGGTAGCTACACTCACTGCCAGATTGGAACTTCTACAGACGGGTGCATATAGATTTAGGCTATCAACAGAAGATGCAGCTGCTCACTGCTCAATATTTTGGGTGTTCTCTCTATCCTTCTTTTTTTTTTTTTTTTGGACCCGCACCTTTACCCAAGCTCAACCTGGAAACTGCAATTTGCAACAGATTGTTGAAGTAGACGGATCATGCACTCAAACTACACTGGTTGCATACAGTAATACCTTGTATTATGAGCATAATCCATTCCAGAAGCATGCTTGTAATCCAAAGCACTCGTATATCAAAACCAATTTCCCCATAGGAATCAATGGAAACTCAGATAATTCATACCACAGTGACTGCTGGTGTATGCAGTACTGTATGTGGCCAGAGGTGCGGGGCACTGGTGTATGCAGTATCGCATGTGGCCAGAGGTGCGTTGGGGGGGCCAGAGACACTAGGTAACGGGGTGCTTTAGGCGCCCCCGCACCTCTGGCCAAATGAGCTTCTGCCCACCCCAGAAGCTTGAATCCTGCTCGTCAACGCTCGCAAAACGAGTCAAGATTTAAAAAAAAAAAACACATATTGGGAAACCCTCGTAAACCGAGTTACTTGCAATGCGAGGTTTCACTGTACTTACTAGGGGTCGACCGATATTGTTTTTTCAGGGCTTATACGATACCGATTTTTATTTTTTTGCTGTCCCAAGGAATGTAACATCTTTGACAGTAATAGGCTGTGACAGGTACTCTTTATGGAGAGATCTCCCTCCTCTGCACTTGAAAGTATTCAAAACAACTTGAAGCAATATCGGTACGTTTCTGACCGATACTTTGAAAAATTTGAATATCGGCCTCCGATAATCGGTCGACCCCCCCCCCCCCAATACTTAAATGAGTAGGTGAATCCCTACTTGGGGAACTAAAGGATGAGTTTGACCAAAGCAGGTTCCAGCAAGTTCCTAATAATTAAGATTAAATCATTGGGAGACCAAGGTTAGCCTAGATTACTGTAGATTTAACCTCCCTGGCGGTATGTTTATGTCAGATTTTTGCGTCCTGAAGTGGTACAATTATTTTGCATAGATATTTGGCGTTTTTATATTGTAGGCCTGTAATTCTTAGCAATAACACACTTAGATCTGTCCAAACAAGAGTCTAGTAGACATCCCGGGTATGATAAAGTTTGAAACACAAAATCATAAATTATAATATATAAAAAATAATATAATAAAATTAACTTCCCCACGATCGCTCAATTCTGCAATTGTTCTAATTTACTATTGCTGTTTTCTAGCTGGTCTTTTGACGTAAAGGGACACTTTTTGGTTGGGCAATCTCCAGTTTCCATGCAGAAAGAACAGTATATATCATGTAAAACTGCATGCAGGGCATTGGACAAAGTATTAGGGACAAAAGGGATATGCAATAATTTCATACAGTAATGTAATCTGTAAGATTACAGTGTACTGTATGTTATGAATTTTAATTTTTTTAAATTTGCCGCCAGGTTCCGCCCCGTGCATTGCGACACTCGCAGGGAACAGAGCCCGGCACACAGAGGCTTAGGGCGGAGGACAGAGCCCACTGACACAGCGGGGGGACATCGCAGGATCCTGTGGACAAGGTAAGTACACTGCACCAGGATCCTGCAATGCAATCCAGAGTGTGGCTCGGGGTTACTGCTAATGGTACTGAAATTTAACCCCGAGCCACACACGGGAAAACCGCCAGGGAGATCAAGGCACCTTGTAATAAAAAAACTTACTGGTTGTAACCCTAAAAAAAATAAAAATAAAACATCCTGTTCCTTTTTTTTTTAAAGCATGATATACAGCAGCTCTTGTGCGGTGTCATTTGTCCCCCTTTTTTTTTTTCTGTGCTGTGAAACACCTGGTTGGTCCTGCCTGTTCCTGTGTCCCCCCTTAGTGTGCTGACCACAGTAATCATGGCTACTGGTCCATGATATCGTGGTCGGTTTATATGCCTCCGTAGTCCTGCAGCCTCTCCCTCTCCCTCCCTGCCTGTCCGCTTGGGGGTCTGTGTGTGAGCCCTCTCCTCCCACCGCTATTCAGTTGTGGCTCTAAAATCACAAATCCTGGAATCCCCTCTGTTACAGCAAGATATACTGTGCAGTGTAAATTTTTTTATTTTTTTTAAATCGTACAGTGAAATACCTTATTTCTGTGCGCTCATGTGACCTCCTGCCGCTCTCCTTACACCTGGAGCCAGAGGGAAATCTCAGCCCCTCCCACTGTAGTCCTCAGATTGGGAAAGGAGGGAGCCGGTAGGTCACGTGACTGCTCAGCAGCGCTGTAAAATAAGGTATTTTGCGGCATCATTTTTAAAAACGCATACACTGCACGGTATATCTTTCTGTAACAAGGATTTGTGATTAGTGATTTTACAATCGCTTTAAAGTGATAGTAAACATTTACTGTTTAATTTACATCACTTTTTTTTTTTTTCTGTATGTGGCTAATGCCACTCTAATTATTTAAAAACAAAATCTACCTTTTTTCCTAATAGTTATACAGCGGTCACATGACCCAGCTCTTTCCTACCATGTCTGCAGGGAAACCAGCAGGAGGAGCTTCTAGTCCTCTGCTGCTGGTCACATGTTCCAAAAAAAAAAAAAGAAGACCTTTGGGATACAGAGTAAAAATAAATAATATCAAACTTTGTATGACAACATATAAAAAAGAAAAAAAAATGATGGGCTGCTCAGATGTGATGGGGAGGAAATGCTCAGCATAGAAACTCTATGAAAACTGAGCATGTGCAGAGCTACCGACACTGCTCTGCCAAATTCCCAACTGTAGAGGGGACATAGACATGAGGGGAAGACAGAACAGCAGAATACAGAAAACAAATCCCATAGTGCCCGAGTGAGCATGAACAGCATATTGATATTTTTTAATGATGTGTGTTTATTGAAACTTTAAGTTATAGTTTGTGTCCACTTTAACTAGATGCATTGCAGAACGAGAGTCCTAAGAAAGTTCAGACAGCCAAATACCCTTGCAAATGTCGCAAGCTCCCTGGAGACCTGGCATGCTCTAAGATTTTAAATATGGATTTTCTTGGCAAAAGTCAATGGCTGGACTGCCCTCTGCACAACTAACCTGTATGCTGCATCTCCAACAGCTATTACCTTTTTGTATCAATTGACCCTTCCTTTTTAGATTGTAAGCTCTAATGAGCAGGGCCCTTCGATTCCTATTGTACCAAATTGTAATCCAACTAACTAATGCAGGGCTCGCCGAACCCCGGGCGCCAGGTCGCATTCGCGACTAGAATTAGTGACCTAGCCCTGGCGACTGGGGTGACACAGCGTGGGCATCCTGTCTCCATGCACACCCCCACCCCCAGGCACGATCGCGTTGGGCTGCACCGGCCGGTAATTGAGGTTGCGGCCTTCTGCAGTCCTAGGATTCCTTCTGAAATCTGTCGCCCTCTTGTGGTGGCCGTTGGTATGACATCCAGCAATGCTAATGGTGCTTCCCCCTACCTGTTTTCACTGCCCACCCATCTCCTTCCATTTACTTAGAACCCCCAAACATTATATATATATTTTTTATTGTAACACCCTAGAGAATAAAATTGCGGTCGTTGCAATACTTTCTGTCACACCGTATTTGCGCAGCGGACTTGCAAGCGCACTTTTTTTGGGGAAAAAAATAATTTTTTTAACGACACAAAGACAACAGTGAAGTTAGCCCAATTATTTTTTTTTTTTATATTGTGAAAGATAATGTTATGCTGAGTAAATTGATACTCAACATGTCACGCTTAAAAATTGCATCCGCTCGTGGAATAGCGACAAACCTCTGCCCTTTTAAAATCTCCATAGGCAACGTTTAAAAAATTCTACAGGTTGCATGTTTTGAGTTAGAGGAGGTCTAGGGCTAGAATTATTGCTTTCGCTCTACCAATCGCGACAATACCGCACATGTGTGGTTGAACACCGATTTCATATACGAGCGCTACTGCACGCGAGCTTGGCGGGACGGGGCACGTTTAAAAAAAATTTGTCTTATTTATTTTAACGTAACTTTTTTTTTTTTTTTTTTTTTTTTTTTTTTTCATTGTTCTTTTGAAAATAAAATTGTCTCTTTTCCTATTACAAGGAATGTAAAAATCCCTTGTAATAGAAAAAGCATGACAGGTCCTCTTAAATATGAGATCTGGGCTCAAAAAGGCCCCATTTCACACAGGCTGTCTGATCAGGTTCGCCTGTCAGTTTTTCAGGAGGACCTGATCTAACCCTTAGCGGGGTTATGACGGTCTTGTGTCCCTGCAAGGCAGGAAATGAAAGCAATCACATTCGTTCTAGTTGTCTGTGTAAATTTAAATTTGGTTAATTTTTATATTGAAAATTAAAGCTTTGTCGGTTGTTTGAAAAAAAAAAAAAAAAAAACCTGGCTCCTAGATTCCAAGCAAATTTGTCAAGCCCTGCTGTAATGTCGGCCTTTAGTTAAGCGCTGCACAAACTGTTGGCGCTGTATAAAACCTGATTATTATTAATGCTGGAAGTCTTCCCAACCTCTGTGCTGTGAATGGGCAAAATTACAGATATATTATTTTTATTTTATTTTTTTTCTTGTATGTGGGCAGTGTGAGGGATGTTGGGTTTGTGGGCTTGTGTTCTGCAGGAAAATACTCATGTGCTCCTGCTCTCCTCTTGCACTTGCTCACCAGGAATTGGGACGGGGACAGGAACCAGTTTGCTACATAAACTTATGCTGTTTCTTTGCAGGGCCGGAGGGGCGGTAGCCAGAGGGCAGGATGCCGCCCGGAGTTTACTGCCCAGTGGACTTCTGGGCCAAGGAGGAGAATAAAAAAATCTTGGTGGACTTCCTGCTCCCCACGGGCATTTACCTCAGCTTCCCTGTGCCGTGCAATGCCAGCCTTGGAAACATTAAGAAGGTAAGTGAGCCAACCCGATCTTCTTTTGTTATTAGCTTGATGGCTACGGTCTAAACTCGGGGCCTTCTGAAAAAAATGCTGATCCTTTTGTCATCTTAAAATCTGAAATTGGCAATTCAAAAAAAAATTGATCATTAAGGCCACTTTCACACTGAGGCATTTTTGTGCTAAAATAGCGCCTGAAAAGTGCCTGTAAACTGCCTCTTCTGCAACCCCAGTGTGAAAGCCTGAGTGCTTTTCACACTGGGGCGCTTTGCTGGTGCTTTTTAACCCTTTTTCGGCTGCTAGCGGGGGTTTCTGATGCATATTTCTAGTAAAAAAGACACCGGATTTATGCCTTCCTTACTGACAGAACCGCAATTTGCTTTGTTTACATATGCAGACCGCTCGCTGTTCTGTGTTTGTTTCTGCAGGATGAGGCAGGTGTCGGCGGACATCGGGTCTGTGGTACGCGCTGATCGGCTCCCGCTGTGTATACTCACAGCGGGAGTGAGCCACATTTGCTCCCACTACCTGGAAGAGCGGATATATAGATAGACAGATAATATATTAGTGATCTGGCGCACAGCTGTAGCAGTAAAACTGCTATAGGGCGGGTAAACAAATGACTAATCAAAGCTGAACATCAGGCAAATCACTAAATGCATTTTCAGTATTAAAATGCATATATGAGAGCTGTTATCTGCAAAGAATTAGTTTTATCCACACCCAATCCTGAGATTTACAATACCCTGCCAGACAGCACAGCCAGCCCTTTGACCTGATGTTTCTCTGTTGTAGTTAAGGAACACAGCTAGGTCACCTCCAGCCTGTGACTGATCATTATAAGAGCAGTACTCTGCCCTCTTCTCCAATCTGCATGTTCAATCTAGGCACATGTAAAAGAAACACACCTGATTGGCTCCTAGTGCTTCCAGTCCCTCTCCCAGCCTGAGTGCTGCTGTACAGGAGGCTAAAATCAAGTGATCATTTATAAACGAATGGCAACTTTAGTTCAGGGTTTTGTATTAAATGCTCTATTCACGTGTGTGTGTGTGTGTGTATACTTGCATGCATGCATGCATACATTTTTTCTTCCACTGTATAAATTTGTTCCCATCTGCAGTTACTATGGGAGAAGGCGCAGCAGGAGCCGATGTTCCACACCCTGGGGTCCCCGTCCTCCTACGTCTTTACCTGCATCAACCAGACGGCAGAGCAGCAAGAGCTGGAAGACGAACAGAGGCGTCTTTGCGACATTCAGCCTTTCTTACCGGTCCTGAGGCTCGTGGCCAGGGAGGGTGACCGGGCCGAGAAGCTTCTGAACTCCCAAATCAGCCTACTAATTAACAAGGGTGAGCATGGAAGGGAAGGGGACTTTAAAGCGCTAAAACAATTTTTTTTTTTTCTAAATCTGCCCACAGGAGGTTTATGCCATAATGTGCTGGTATGCACCACAGATTAGCAAATTATAGCCGATGTACCTGTCAAACCAGCGCTGCACTGTCACTGCTCCATCTGGTTCAGGGCTCTTCCACCTTTGCCTGGTCTTCTTTCCAGGTTCGCTCTCTCTGGCTGCTTGAATGGCTGGGCCACGATGATGTTGCTGCAGCGCATGCACACTCAGCACAGCACTTCACTTCAGCACAGCATAGAACGGGTACTGTAAAAGGGGGTCATTTCTTACAGAAGCAGCCACTAGGTTCTAAAAAAATTGTGCCGCTCCAAGGGTTTTTCAGTTTTTGATTTTTATTACTGCTTTAATGGATGTAATGTATGAATATGCCTGAAATAAGAACTGGCTGTGTAGATGTAGTAGCCAAACTTTTCCTATTGCCTTGAGGCAAGCTGATCAATGCTAATTATTCTCACACAGGAACCTCCTTGTTGGTTTCTGTTCTTTTCATTGTATAAGTTATCCTCTAACGCAAGCCAATGCTATCGTGACCTCATGATGACTGTCCTCATTAGAGGGATTCTACTTCACGCCCTGTCTGTGACACCACAGGAAGTGAGAGGGAAGCTCCCCTGTGGGGCCCAGATAATGATAAAAGCTTTGTTGTGGAGTGCTACTTAAGAATTTTGCAATATCTGCACCTTGATGCAGACAAATCTGTCTGCAGGCTATAGATCACAGGTCTCCAAACTTTCTAAACAAAGGGCCATTTTACTGTACTTCAGGGGGGGCGGACTATGGCCATTGGCAGTAGAAAATGTCCCAACATCAGTGGGAGTAAACGGTGCCCCATCTTTGGTGTCAATGAGTGGAATTGTGTCCAAATGACACCAATGGGTAGGAAGAATCATGCCCCATCATTGGTGTCGGTGGGAGGAGCTGTGCCCCAGCATTGGATAAAAACAAGCAAAGGGCCGCATTAGGCACCCAGGCCTAAGTTTGTAGATCACTGCTCTAGATACTGTCACATACTTGACTTGTGTCCATTGAATGATTACGACTGCAGTGCTCATCTTTTCTGCACTCCTGTTCCTTTTTTTTTTTTTTTTTAATCTTTCAGGTCTCCATGATTTCGACTCCTTAAATGACGCAGAGGTTAACGATTTCCGCACTAAAATGCGCCAGTTCTGTGAGCAGATAGCATCGCAGCGCCAGCACATGAACTGGGAGATATGGATGGAATCCAATTTCCCTCTGCAGCTGGAGCCGTCCACCACCCTGTTCAGCAAGCCTTTCTCCAGCAAGACCATCATGATCAACGTTAAATTTGAGAATAGTGAGGTAAGACGTGCATTCAAGTACGGTTCTGCTTATGATTCCCATCTTTTACTGGGGGCAGGGCATTAAAGTTGTTTAAAATATGACTTGGCCAAAAAGGATCGGGCAATACCCAATACTTACCATAGTTCTATCAGCTCACTTAAGTATTCTTCCTATGTCATAGGAGTGTTTACAGATCTTGGACTCTTCTTGGACACGAGCCAGAAACATTATATTAGAAATATTTTAGGACAGGTGTGGACGTTCATTTTAAAAGACTCCATAACCTATTCAGGCTTATACTCTCCTTCCACCCTATTCCAAACCTTGTGTAGCGCCCTCCTAGTTAGGTTGTTAGAGAATTTTATTTTTATTTTTTTTTTGGCTCCTCTGTAATCAGTGGAGCAGTTGGTGATTTCTTCTGGCTGGGTTTCACAGGCTGCAGGTTTGATTGCGCTCCCCTGCCTTCTGTAGATTTCTAGAAGATGGAGTGCAGCAAGACAAATGGGTAGCCTGAATATTTATGGCTGAGGGAGGAGCACATAAATGGCCTGAACTTTGGAACGGCAGGGTCTTCCTGTCCAAGGGATTCCACCGGTAAGTGTGGGATTTCTTTTGGCTGTTCTGGGCTTCACAGGCTGCAGGTTTGATTGCTTTCCCCTGACTTCTGGAGATCTATAACATAGGGTGTGGAGCAAGTCAAATGGGCAGCATGAATATTTATGGCGCTGCAGCCAATACCTGGGGAGGTGGGCCTAGAACAGCGATGGCGAACCTTGGCTCCTCAGATGTTTTGGGACTATATTTCCTATGATGCTAATGCATTTTGCAATGTAGCTGCCCTGAGTTTGACCAGTTTGAATTGCCCAGGCTTGCCACTCTTATTTTACTTAAACTCCACCCCTTAACACTACAAACCTCACATATCCCACTCAAGCCACCTTTGCGAGAAGGTTCGATTTTTATTAGTACGCTTCCTTCAATAGCTAGTATCCTTTTTAAAGTTTCAAAATCTTGCCTCTCATACTCTTCCTTTTTGTCTGCAGGAAAGTTTCACCCTACAAGTCTCTCCCCGAGACCTCCCCATCTCTGTCATCCGAATGGCATTACGGAAAAAGTCCAAAGTATCTGGTCAGCACTGTCCAGGGGGCCCTGAAGAGTACACCCTTCAGATAAACGGCTTGTTGGCATACATCTACGGCAACTATCCTCTCTGCCAGTTCAAAGTAAGTGTATGAACTAATCTGCCTCACTAGCCCCGTTCTATGCAACCTGCTAAATGTTCTGCCCTCTTTCAGTACATCAACCAGTGTTTGAAGAATAACTGGACTGCTCACCTTACCCTTGTCACCATTACTTCCACGCTACCGGACAAGCAGGGAGATCCCACAATCCTTTGCCCCAGAAGCCGGCACAAACCCCCTCCGCTACCCACTAAAAAGGTAAAGATCTAAAGATCGGCAGCTTTGTGTTAGTCTAACTAAAGGAAAGACTTTTTTGTTTTGTATAGAGCACATAGGGATTAGACTGTTTGTCAGGTTTTTAGTGCTGTTTGTGCCCCCGTTAAGGAGATTCATCCTCTTGATTTTTTTTTTGATTTTTTTTTTTTTTTATCCTGTTTACCATTATTGAAAGTTAAATGGGGGCACTAGTTCTGGTGACCTGGGGGTCCCCAAAGAATTTCCTTAAATTGCAGGGTTTTCTCTCACTTCCGGCTTGGCTATGGGACAGTAAGTGAAGGGTGATCTACGCAATAATGGGATACAGATGGTGAACAGAGAATGGGGGGGGGGGGGGGGGTTATAACTCCCTCTTGCGCTATCCAAAAGGGGGGGGGATGTTTGCCCATAGTGCTACTTAATTTTACAAATGTGATTAAAACAGCCCTTTGGGGTCCACTGATGGACTTTTTTGCTTCCCTTTTTTTTTTTTTTTTTTTTCACCAGCCGCTTCAGTGTTCCCTCTGGCCCCTGGATAAGACATTTTGTTTTCAACTCTCGTACGGAAGAAATGTTAACTCGGATGAAGGCTTCAAGGTAAAGGGTGGAGGTCCCTCATGAATAATAGTGTAGGAAGAAGAGGGGGAAGCTGTGATTGTTGTTGGGAACCCCACTAAGGACTGTGTGAGGTCTGAGCCTTTATTTGAAATCGGCCATCGCAGTGGCAGGCTGTTAGGAGAGGGTCTACAAAAGTTAGGTAGGCCTTCCCCCTCACATCCATCATTGGCACATTTAATCTTGGGTAATGACTCAGATTTCAATTTTAAATTTAATGAGTTGAGAAGGGGCGTATACCACTCGCGTGTCTCCTCTTGTCAGGGGGGGGGGGGGGGGGGCTTAAAGACAATGGCCCCTCCAGACAATATAACTGTCCACTTTAAAGGGGAGCGATGGTACATTTTTACAGTTTACATTACCATCCAGAAGAAAAGGTTCATTGCCAGCAATACACTAATCATCATTGATGACCCTGCTCCCTGATGATATGCATAGCATAATCACACTTGCGTACACTTTGGAAGATAACTTTGTTCTTTCTATTGCTTGCCATGGTAACTTAGCTTTGTTATCATACTGGAAAAGTTCTGCACCACTATGGCAATACACAAACCAGAATGAATTTGACAAAGGGCTGTTTTGCTGAATGCCAAAATAAGTATGTAGGGTTGATTTACTAAAACTGGAGAGTGCAAAATCTGGTGCAGCTCTGACTAGAAACCAATCCACTTCACATTTTTGTAAATATTTTATTGTATCTTTTCCTGTGACAACACTGAAGAAATGACACTTTGCTGCAATGTAAAGTAGTGAGTGTACAGCTTGTATAACAGTGTAAATTTACTGTCCCCTCAAAATAAAAGATAGATTAAAGAGGAAGTAAAGCCATTTAAAAAAATAGACCCTGCAAGGCAAAGGCATAATGAGCTAGTATGCATAGCATACTAGCTCATTATGAATAACTTACCTGAGATAGAAGCCCCCCGAAGCGACCCTCGTTGTCCTCCTACGATGCAGCCATGATACCCAGAGTGACCTCCCGGGTATCGTGGCTCCGTCGCTGTGACTGGCCGGAGCGGCGATGACGTCACCCCCGTGCATGCGTGCAGGAGAGCCGCCACTAGCGGCACGATTGCTGTTAGCAGTGGCATGCTCAGTGCGCCTGCGCACCACTGTCTATGGCGCATAACTGTCATTTGCAAATATCTCCTAAACCTACACGGTTTATATTTCTTGGACCTAAAGGTAAGCCTTAATCTAGGCTGACCTGTAGGTCAGAGTGGTCTGTAAGGGTTTACAACCACTTTTAATGTCAAAACCGATGGCAACAAAAGTGAGTACACCCATAAGTGAAAATGTCCGAATTGGGCCCAAAGTGTCTATTTTGGGTGACCACCATTATTTTCCAGCACTGCCTTAACCCTCTTGGGCATGGAGTTCACCAGAGCTTCACAGGTTGCCACTGAAGTCCTCCTCTACTCCTCCATGACATCATCACAGAGCTGGTGGATGTTGGAGACCTTGCGCTCCTCCACCTTCCGTTTTTGAGGATGCCCCACAGATGCTCAATAGGGTTTAGGTCTTGAGACATGCTTGGCCAGTCCATCACCTTTACCCTCAGCTTCTTTAGCAAGGCAGTGTTCATCTTGGCGGTGTGTTTGGGGTCGTTATCATGTTGGAATACTGCCCTACGGCCCAGTCTCCAAAAGGGAGGGAGTCCTGCTCTGCTTCAGTATGTCACAGTACATGTTGGCATTCATGATTCCCTCAATGAACTGTAGCTCCCCAGTCCCGGCAGCATTCATGCAGCCCCAGGACATGACACTCCCACCACCATGCTTGACTGTAGACAAGACACACTTGTCTTTGTACTCCTCACCTGTTTGCCGCCACACACGCTTGACGCCATCTGAACCAAATAAGTTTATCTTGGTCTAATCAGACCACAGGACATGGTTCCAGTAATCCATGTCCTTAATATGCTCGTCTTCAACCAAACTGTTTGCAGGCTTTCTAGTGCATCATCTTTAGAAGAGGCTTCCTTCTGGGACGACAGCCATGCAAACCAATTTGATGCAGTGTGCGGTATATGGTCTGAGCATTGACAAGCTGACCCCCCTACCCCTTTAACCTCTGCAGCAATGCTGCAAGCACTCATATGTCTATTTCCCAAAGACAACCTCTGGATATGATGCTGAGCACGTGCACTCAACTTCTTTGGTCAACCATGGTGAGGCCTGTTCTGAGTGAAACCTGTCCTATTAAGTCTTGGTCACCGTGCTGCAGCTCAGTTTCTGGGTCTTGGCAATCTTCTTTATAGCCTAGGCCATCTTTATGTAGAGCAACAAATTTCTTTCTTTTTTTTTTGCCATGAGGTGCCATGTTGAACTTCCAGTGACCAGTATGAGAGAGTGAGAGCGATAACACCAGATTTAACACACCTGCTCCTCATTCACACCTGAGACCTTGTAACACTATTGAGTCACGTGACACTGGGGAGGCAAAATGGGTAATTGGGCCCAATTTGGAAATTTTCACTTAGGGGTGTATTCACTTTTGTTGCCAGCGGTTTAGACATTAATGGCTGTGTGTTGCGTTATTTTGAGGGGACAGTAAACTTGCACTGTTATACAAGCTGTACACTCACTACTTTACATTGTAGCAAAGTGTCATTTCTTCAGTGTTGTCACATGAATATATATATATATATATATATATATATATATATATATATATATATATATATATATATATATATATATATATATATATATATATATATATATATATATATATTATATATATATCATATATGATATATATATAAATTTTATTCTATCATAGTGAGGTCCATAAATATTGGGACATCTACACAATTCTAATCTTTTCGGCTCTATACACCACCACAATGGATTTGAAATGAAACGAACAAGATGTGCTTTAACTGCAGACTTTCAGTTTTAATTTGAGGGTATTTACATCCAAATCAGGTGAACGGTGTAGGAATTAAAACATTTTGTATATGCGCCTCCCACTTTTTAAGGGACCAAAAGTAATGGGACAATTGGCTGCTCAGCTGTTCCATGGCCAGGTGTGTGTTTATTCCCTCGTTATCCCATTTACAAGGAGCAGATAAAGGGTCCAGAGTTCATTTCAAGTGTGCTTTTTTCATTTGGTATCAGTTGCTGTCAACTCTCAATATGAGATCCAAAGAGCTGTCACTATCAGTGAAGCAAGCCATCATTAGGCTGAAAAAACAAAACAAACCCATCAGAGAGATAGCAAAAATATTAGGTGTGGCCAAATCAACTGTTTGGAACATCCTTACAAAGAAAACGCACCGGTGAGCTCAGCAACACCAAAAGTCCCAGAAGACCACGGAAAACAACTGTGGTGGATGACCTAAGAATTCTTTCCCTGGTGAAGAAAACACCCTTCACAACAGTTGGCTAGATCATGAATACTCTCCAGGAGGGAAGTGTATGTGTGTGAAAGTCAACAATCAAGAGAAGACTTCACCAGAGTGAATACAGAGGGTTCACCACAAGATGTAAACCATTGGTGAGCCTCAAAAACAGGAAGGCCGGATTAGAGTTTGACAAACATCTACAAAAGCCTTTACAGTTCTGGAACAACATCCTATGGACAGATGAGACAAAGATCAACTTGTACCAGAGTGATGGGAAGAGAAGAGTATGGAGAAGGAAAGGAACTGCTCATGATCCAAAGCATACCACCTCATCAGTGAAGCATGGTGGTGGTAGTGTCATGGCGTGGGCATGTATCGCTGCCAATGGAACTGGTTCTCTTGTATTTATTGATGTGACTGCTGACAAAAGCAGCAGGATGAATTCTGAAGTGTTTCGGGCAATATTATCTGCTCATATTAAGCAAAATGCTTCAGAACTCATTGGACGGCGCTTCACAGTGCAGATGGACAATGACCCGAAGCTTACTGTGAAAGCAACCAAAGTTTTTTTTTAAGGGAAAGAAGTGCAATGTTATGCAATGGCCAAGTCAATCACCTGACCTGAATCCGATTGAGCATGCATTTCACTTGCTGAAGGGAAAATGCCCCAAGAACAAGCAGGAACTGAAGACAGTTGCAGTAGAGGCCTGGCAGAGCATCACCAGCTATGAATCCCAGCGTCTGGTGGTGTCTATGCATTCCAGACTTCAGGCTGTAATTGACTACAAAGGATTGGCAAACAAGTATTTAAAAAGTGAAAGTTTTGATGGATGATTGTTAATCTGTCACATTTACTTTTGGTCCCTTAAAGTGGGAGGCACATATACAAACTGTTATTCCTACACTGTTCACCTGATTTGGTTGTAAATACCCTCAAATTAAAGCTCTGCAGGTAAAGCACATCTTATTTGTTTCATTTCAAATCCTTTGTGGTGGTGTATAGAGCCAAAAAGATTAGAATTGTGTCCATGTCCCAATATTTATGGACAGCTAGATCTATCTAATATTTACTTTTTTTTTATTTTTATTTTTTTATGTCTCAATATTTAGTTAGCACTGAATTGTTGATGGCACTGTCCTTTCCATATTTGCATATTCCTGTGTCCGCCTGCTCTTTTCCTTTACGCCTTCTTGGCATAGACCTTTTGAGTTTTTACCTGATGTTCGACTGCTATATAGAGCCCTCCTAGCTTCTGAATGTTGCCTTCCTGTATGCATGGACACCTGGTTACATAGTAGTAGGTCCCTCTTGTGGTTTCTTATGTCACTCCCCACTTTTGGTCTCCTGCAGCTGCTGGTCTACTGTGGCCTATATCACGGCAGTGAGCTCCTGTGCAAGTCAGTAGTCAGTAATGAGGTGGACGCCTCTTCTGAGCCTCAGTGGCATCAGAACCTGGAGTTCGAAATCAATGTGTGTGACCTTCCTCGCATGACGCGTCTCAGCCTGGCTCTTTATGCCATCGACAAGAAGAAACCCAGGTCCACCAAGAAGAAGTCCAAAAAGGTGGGTGTCTGATGTGCTTTTCAAGCCACCACATATCTTTGATGATCTTGTATTAACAGTTTTTTTTTTTTATTTCTTTGTTTTTGTTCTTCATCTGACCAGGATTACCCCATCGCATGGGTGAACACCATGCTGTTTGATTACAAGGACATGCTGAAGTGTGGCGAGTACTCGCTCTGTATGTGGTCTTCTTTTCCAGGTAAATCAAAAGAGATGGATGCAAGATGACCCCAGGCAAATGCCTGGGTACAGCTATATCCACGTATCTGTATACTTCTTTGATCTGCTGTTAAAACTCATATAAAATACAAATGGGAGTGGTTTTACTTCCAAAAGATTTTATTTTTCCATCCAGACATTTATACACCTCTGTCTGGCTGAGAAAGAAATCTGATGTTTCTTTGCTGCAGTTGTGTTACAAATTATTTGGCACTTCCCCAGCCTGTGGCTGGGCAGTGAAGGAGAAGCAGGAGACGTATTGGCTAATCTCCCTGTCACACTGCTTTCTTCTCCTATCAGCATGTCCCAGAGCATTGCAAAGCAACTCCCTACCCCAGTCTGACCTCTACTGCACAGGGACTGTAAGGAGCTGAAATCAAGTCAAATTCAGGTACTTGTACTGCATATATTAAAAAAATTACATTTAACGATGTATCCATGTGCATCGTTTCTGTTTTGGGATTTAAAAATAAAATTGAGTCCTAATTTTAATGTATTCTTGCACACACATGGCAAGAATACCTGACTGTTTCTTGATTTCAGCCTACTATTCCCTTGTGCAGCAGCACGCACACTGGGAGAGGGTGTGCCATCGCAGAAAGCCAGTCAGACTTCACTGTATACTCATGTGCTAATGGGAGGAGAGAGTGGAGGGAGCAGAGCTGATTACTTATTAATGTGTTTCTGCTGCTTGACTTCTGTTAGTGATACTAAAGTCTCATTTGTTATTTTTAATAAAAAATTAAAAAAAAATCTTATGCTTACCTCCTCTGTGCAGTTGGTTTTGCACAGAGCAGACCGGATCCTCCTCTTCTCGGGTCCCTTTTCGGTGCTCCTGTCCCCTCCCTCCTGTTGAGTGCCACCACAGCAAGCAGCTCTGTGTCCATTTCTCTCCTGACTTTGACAGCAGCAGGAGCCAATGGCGATGCACTGCTGTTTTCGCCAATGAGGAGGGGGAGTCTTGGACAGCCGGGTCTCTCGTGTAACATCGCTGGATCTAGATGGACCCCAGGTAAGTATTAGGGGAGCTGCGGCACACAAGGCTTTTTATATTAATAAAAGAGTTACAAAAGCGCTGATATGGACCTAATTAGTCGTGTGAAAAACTAGTTCAGCTGCAGCTATTTAAATGTGCTCTGTTGTCACATGCAAAATAATACAATAATATATTAATAGTGCGCTTAAACCCAACTATAAATAATCGCACAACAATGTGATGTCCAATAATCCAAAAATCTATTGTTGTGCGATTTATTTATAGTCTGGGTTTAAGCGTACTATTTAATATTGTATTTTTATCTTAATGCATTAAAGTAAAGTCCGCTATAAGGTTTTGTTTTTTTGGGCCCACCAGGTGGGTTATGCCATCATTTGCTAGTATGCACAACATATTGGTACGTTATGGCAGCCTTGCCTGTCATATGGTGCCCTCCAGCGATGTGGTGGGGTCACTCCGGCACTTCCATCTTTGCCTCGGTCTTCCTTCCTGGGTCACATGCCATTGGCCATGTGATAGGCCAGGGCGCGATGATGTCACTTCCACGCACGGATCGGGAGCCGTAAATGTTCGCTGAGTTGCTCATGCACGGCTCAGTGAACATGACAGCTGACAAGCAGAACGATGCATTTGACAGAGACCAATAGGGTCTCTTCTGCCATCAATGCCCTGCCTGTCAACCATTTGTTTTAAAAACAAATAATAAAAAATGTACTTCCACTTTAAGATCTAAAAAAACCTTCTGTCTTTACAACCACTTTAAGTCCCGACTGGTCAGTGTACAACATGGATGAAATGTATATCCAGCCCACCAACAAGCTTGCTTCCACGTGCAAAGCTTTTTATTCTTGTATGATCGCATAGAAAAGCAACGTACCCTTCCTCGGGTATGTGATCACACATGGTCCCAAAACACTGCTTTTCTATGCGATCTTGCAAGAATAAAGAGCTTTGCACATCAAAACAAGCTTGACGGTGTGCTGGGGACATATTTCATCCATGAATCCCAAAAGTGACTGGACTGGATTCCAAATCCATCAGCAGGTACAGTAAAGTGTGTGTGTGTGTGTGTGTGTGTGTGTGTGTGTTTCAGCTGTTTTGCCTGCAGATCATATTTGAAAAAATATCTCCTTGCCCCATGTTTAAAAAGAACTATCTTTTTGGGAAATAATTCCTCTATATATTTTTTTTTTTTTTTTTTTACTGTCTAGATGAGAAGGCAGAATTACTGAATCCAATGGGAACCATACAGTGTAATCCCAATACTGAGAGCGCAGCCACATTGGTGATCAGTTTCTTCAGTATGTCTGACTATCCTGTCTACTATCCTTCCACTGATAAGGTATGAGGCTGGGGATGATATTGGGGGTGAGTGCTGGGATGGTTTGGTAATATTTAAAGGTCTGCTCATATATCATATCGGTAACTAGATTCCAGTTGTGTGTTCTAGTTGTCCTGAGAATGCTACAACGAGCCATAGGCATTGTTTCATAACTGCACTGATGTCTGTTTTTTCTGTAATGCTGATGGGTGTTTCATCATCTGTTAGCAATATTTTCATTTTGAAGGGGTTGCTGGCAAAATGAATTGCTTTCTTGATGCGTGGATCCCCCACACTAGGCTTCCTGATGGCTTCACGTTGAGACTTCCCGTTACCCTCACTCTTAAGCCTTCCTGTCATCTTCTTCGCTCTCTCCTTACCCTCACGCTAAGCCTTCCCATCATTTTCATGCTAAGCCTCCCTGCAACCCTTATGCTCTAATTTTAAAATAAAAAAAGTCAATGTGAACATTTTAAGCTTCTAGAATTTCTTTAAAACCTCCATGTCTCTTCTCTTCAGATTTTAGAGCTGGGCCGTCTTGGTGAAATTTCAAACGCCACTCCGAATGAGGTAACGGCTAATACCAATTGTTCTAAACCTTACTGCATGTTCCTAGTGTCTCTCACCCTGCCCTTTGTAATGAATGGAGTTGGATTAGTAGAAGACGTCTTTGGGGACCCCTGCAGTCATACACAGGTTCTTGGGTACAGTGTCAAAAACAGGCCAGAAGTATAGTGTCTTCAATAGGCTTTAGAGCATAAATGCATGCGGTAGCACTGGGCCATTGTAGTAATCAGAATACTCTATACCAGTCTTCAGCCAGGGTGCCTTTGGGTGTTCTCAGAGGTGCCTTGTCAAAATGCCTAAAAAATTACAGAACATTTGTATGCAAGCCAGCAGGTGGATCAAGCCTGCCTATTAGTTACACAAAGCCACAGGTTTTCATTGTGCACCATTAAAGCCTTCTGGCCCCCAGTGTCCTAACAACCAATGAGGTCATCAGCCCCAGAAGGGTCAACCCCCCCCCAAAAGATCAGGCTATTTTTTTGCACGGTCATGGGCCAACTGTACCCAAACAAAATTGTTTAGTGTTTTTTTTTACCCACAAATAGAGCTTTCTTTTGGTGGTATTTGATCACCTCTGCGGTTTTTATTTTTTGCGCTATAAAACAAAAAAGACCGACAGTCTAGAAAAAAAAATATTTATATCTAATATAATTTTTTTTTTTTTTTTTTTTTTTTTACTTTCTGCTAAAATGCATATCCAAAAAAAACTCAAAACAAATTTACTCATCAGTTTTTAGGCGGATATATATTTGGTTAAAAAAATCGCAATAGGCGTATATTGGTTTGCGCAGAAGTTATCGTGTCTACAAACTATGGGATAGATTTAGGGGCTTTTATTTTTTTTAATTTTTTTTTTGACGTTGCAGCAAACACATCTGACCCCAAATTACACTTTTTGGGGACCAGTGACATTATTGCATTGAACAGTGTAAAAAAAAAAAAAAAATGCACTAATCAATGTAAAAATGACACCGGCAGGAAAGGGGTAACACTAGGGGGTGATCAAGGGGTTAACTGTAGGGGTGGGATGGGCTCACTGGGACATGACCGATCACTGTTCCCGATCACAGGGAACAGAAGATATGACATGTCATTGGACAGAACAGGGAATCGCCTTGTTTGCATAGGCAGTTCCCCGTTCTGCCTCTGTACACAGTGATCGCGGGCACGAGCATGCCTGTTATCCTCCTTACACAGACCGACTTACACCTACGGCGGTTTGCACAGGAGAGCCGACCTGTTGCAGTATAATGACGGTGGTTGGTCGGCGAGGTTAATTTGTCCATAAATAAGTTACAAAAATGCATAACTCCAGACCTCCCCAAATTGCGAGGATAATGGGCAAATATTTTCAGGTAGTAATGTGCACGTTTTTGAGCAACATGTACATAATGGTAGCAATCAGATATATCACAGAACCATAATAATGGCGAGATGGCACCCATATTGCAACTGTATGCTAGTTGTGGTGTAATCCATGGCAGGCAGGACGAAGAACAAAACATTTTATGTGATAAAGTACATAGTGGTGGTCATCCACCCTACATAACCTTCTACAATGAACCATTCACAATGTAGAAAAACCAAGGTGCATTCAGCTATAAAGACAAAGTAAAATGGGGAAAAGAGAAAAAAAATGGTGTGGGTACCGAGATCCTGAGATTACGACTTTTGCCCACGGCTCCACTTGAGTTGAGCATCAATAGCATTCAACTCACCAGTCCCCTTCTGGTTGGATATTTTTTTTTTTTTTTTTTTTCAATTTATCTTTTAAATTCATATTTCAGAAAGTCTGAGGTTTTCATTTGCACCTGCATTGCTTTATTACCAGCTCTGGTAGTGTCCTATTTCCTAATATTGATAGGAGCAGACATTAAGTTACAGAACGGTCAGATGAACTGCATACGTGTCCGGACATATAGAACCAAGCTCATTTCCCCATTCTATAACAATGATGGGACCAAGCACTGTGTGCCCACAGGGAGTCTTCTATAGCAGGGGTCTCAGAACTTTTCAAACAAAGGGCCAGTTTACTTTACTTTCCTTCAGACTTTAGGGGGGCCAGATTGTGGCCAGCAGGGGCAGAAAATGTCATGGGCCCGTCACCATTGAGAATAAATATGGCCTCAGGGTTTGTGGTCAATAGGAGTAGTGCCCCTATTAGTAGGAGGAAATTATCCCATTATTGGTATCCATAAAATAATGCCCCATTGTTGGTGTCAGTGAGAGGAATAGTGCCTTATTTCAGTGGAAGGAATAGTGCCCAAAGGGCCACATGTGGCCCTCAGGCTGCATTTTGGGGACCCCTGTTCTATAGTACTGGCTGTGATGACTGGAACAGACTTTAGGCTTTTTTTTTTTTTAAGACAGACTGTGTATGTTGCCTTCACATGTCAAACCTGTGAGACTGTCTGTCTTTAATTGGATCTCCTTTGTGAGGTAGAACATCAATATTATTACTGATGATTCCTGGCCATATGTTGGAAGAGCGTGGTGTGCTTTCCATGTGACGCTCTATCCCGTGTGCAGCTGTATGCTGAGATCTGGGTCACTGTTAAGGGATGAACATGGCAGGTGTTTGCCCTTTTCTTACCCCTCTACAGCGTCAGCAGCTCCAGGAGATTGTGGAACGGAAAGGTCAAGCTGAGCTGTACGAAGATGAGAAAGAGCTGGTCTGGAAGCTGCGCCATGAGATTAGAGATCGCCACCCGGAGGCCCTGCCCAAACTGCTGCTCATCACCAAGTGGAACAAGCACGAGGATGTAGCACAGGTACAAAATGTTGGAGATGGACTAAACGTGAGTCACATTATACCAGGATGAATTATTGCTTTTGTTAATATTTTCATGTTTTCTGTAGATGGTGTATTTACTGCAGAATTGGCCTGAGTTGCCTGTCCTCACTGCCTTGGAGTTATTAGACTTCAACTATCCCGATCGATATGTGGGAATGTTCACTATGAACTGCCTGAGGAAGCTTACGTAAGTACTGCTGGTCTGACATGGTGGGGAAGAAGGTTGTTGATGTAGTTGGTTTGGCTGTGTCGAGTTTAGTGGATAGTGAGATACCTAATGAGAAGGAATGCCTGGCAAGATGTGCTCTTAGTGGCCAGCGGACTTTGCTATCGATAATGCTGGTGGCAGGATGACTTTGGGAGCACCGAACATCTTTTTAGCCTTGCAAAAGGGATATGGTGAGCAGCTCATGGTAGTTTGGAAGTTTGTCTGGCAGTGGGCCACTATGTAAAGGGTACACGTGTCTGGCAGTGGGCTACTGTGGAGGGGGGAGGTGTGATTGGCAGTGCTGATTCGGAGAGGGGAGGTGTCTGGCAGTGGGACATTCTGGATGGAGAAGTGATGTCTGCCACTGGGCCACCCTGGAGAGAGGTGGTGTGTCTGGCAGTGGATCTCTCTGGAGGGAGGTGGTGTCTGGCAGTGAGACGTTCTGGAGAGAAGTGTCTGGCAGTGGGCTACTCTAGAGATGGGAGGCATGTCTGAAAGTTTGCCACTCTGGAAGGAGGGGGGTGCGTCTGGCAGTGGGCCACTCCGGAGGGAGGAGATGTTTGGCAGCTGCACACCCAGTTGGAAACGTCAAAAGGAGGTATGTGTTCTTTTTATTCAGACTAAAACTGATGATCCATATCCCCCATTCTCTCCCCAGGAATGAAGAACTGTGCCAATATCTTCTGCAGCTGGTTCAGGTTCTCAAGTATGAATCTTATCTAGACTGTGAGTTGACAATCTTCCTGCTGGAGAGAGCTCTGATCCACCGCAAGATCGGCCACTTCCTGTTCTGGCACCTCCGGTAATGGCTAGTGGTGTGCACTAAAATGTTTCTTAGGGTCCAGTCCGAATTACTGGTAGAAGAAGCACTGACTGGGCAACCAGGATGTACTGGCTGGTTTTTGTAGTCCAGCTAACTGTACAAGCTGGTTTATGTAGAAAAAGGTTTTAATATAATTTATAGATAACTTTGTGGACATTTCAGGAGATAGTCAGTCAGGTAGGGAGATATTTTACATGAACGTGTGCTTCACTCACGCAGGACAAAAGTTAATAGCCATTATTTTTTCTTAGTGTAGTATTTGCTGTACATATTATAGTCCTGTAGTTTTTGGCCTCTTGTGTCTGATCAGTTTGTTCTGATCTTCAACTTTTGTTTGCTGTCCATCCCCTCCAGATCAGAAATGCACGTCCCTGCGGTGGCCCTGAGGTTCGGTCTCATCCTTGAAGCATATTGCCGGGGTAGTCTCTACCATATGAGGGTTCTAATGAAGCAGGTGGATTCCTTTTTTGTTCCTTTTTTGTTCCTTGTGGAGTTTAACAGAATTGCCCCCCTCTGTATTCCTTTTCTGTGTCATTGAAAATTTTTCATTTTTTTATTTTTTTTTAAGGTCAGTTATGTGACACCCTTTTTGTTTTTGTTTCTTTGGTATAGGGGGAAGCTCTGTCCAAGCTGAAGGGTCTCAATGATTTTGTGAGGTCTAGTGTCCAAAAGACAAACAAGGCCCAGGCCAAAGAGGCAATGCACATGTGTTTGAGACAGGAGACCTACCTGGAGCCGCTCTCCCACCTCTATTCTCCTCTAGACCCCAACCTCATTCTGACAGATGTTTGGTAAGTACAGAGGTATCATGGGCATATTCTCACCAAGCAAGAGCATCAAAAATAGCCAAACATTTGTTGAGATTTGTATACCAATGGGCAACAAGAAGCTTGATCCCAGCATTCATGGAGAATGTTCAGAAGCCTCCGTTTACTGAGAAATTGGACAGCTTCTAGAAATTGAGGACACATCACTTTTACTGCAACTGGGATGTAAACGGTCAGGTAGCAATAGTCAATCAGCATGCTGGTCGGGGTGGCTTTATAGCTGTTTACTATATAATGCAGGCAGATGAAGTTCACATTGGGAAAGTCTCATCTAGGTTGATTCTAGGGCTGCAAATACCAATACAAATAAGTACAAAATTTAGGAAGGTGCTCAGTAACCACTTCAGCCCCGGAAGATTTTACCCCCTTCCTGACCAGAGCACTTTTTACAATTTGGTACTGCGTCGCTTTTACTGACAATTGCGTGGTCGTGCAACGTTGTACCCAAACTATTTTTTTTTCCACACAAATGGAGCCGCCTTCTGGTGGTATTTGATCACCTCCTACGTTTTTTTAGTTTTTGCACTATAAACAAAAAAACATTTTTGGAAAAAGAAAATTAACTTTTTGCTATATCCCCAAAAATGTTTAAAAAAACAAATTTCTTCATCAGTTTAGGCCAATATATATTCTACATATTTTTGGAGAGAAAAAAAACGCAATAAACGTATATTTGGTTTGCGCAAAAGTTATAGCGTCTGCAAACTATGGGAAAGATTTATGGCTTTTATTTATTTTTTACTGGTGATGACGGCGATCTGCAATTTTTAGCGGTATTGTGACGGACAGATAGACTTTTGACACTTTTTTTTGGGACCACTGGCATTTTTTTACAGCAATCAGTGCTATAAAAAATGCACCGATTTACTGTGTAAATGTCACTGGCAGGGGAGGGGTTAAAACTAGGGGGCGATCAAGAGGTTAATTTGTATGTTCTTTCACTGTGTTCTAACTGTGTGGGGATGGGAGTGACTAGGAGAGGAGACTTATTGTTTTTTCCTACTTGGTAGGAACAAATGATATGGCTCCTCTCCCCTGACAGCACAGGGATTTGTGTGTTTACACACACAAATCTCTGTGCTGGCGCTCGTGCACACGTTTGCGTGTGGCCGGCCGCGCTCTCTGGTGTGCCCGAAAAAAGGGTAGGACGTACCCGTACGGGATTTTGCCCAGGAGAGCCAATGTGCCACAGAATATCTGAGTGACATGGTCAAGAATCGGTTAAAACTCAGTTGAGCTCACACCGCTAAATAGTGTAAAAACAACTTGGTATAAAATGGGGATCCTTTTTTTATAAACAAATTTTTAAAGAGATCCAAAAAGAAAGAGTTACACGTTTTTTCATCCTAAAGATGGTAGCAAGAGCTGTGTTGCCTGATTGATTCATTATCTGAAAACGGTCTAAATATACTCGTAGACCTAAACCCCGGTTCACTCTAAATGCAGCTTTGAAATCACGCTACTTCAGTGCAATTTCAAAGCTGCAGGTTAGTGCGATTTCATGTGCAGCTTGCCATCATCTATGCGACTTCATGCAAAGATGTCTATGCAAGTCTATGAAATCGCCAAATATAGTGCAGGAACCTTTTTAAAAATCGGTACAGGTCAGAGTTGCGCAGTTTTGAACGGTTCCATAGGCACAAATGGGGTGCAACTTGTCATGCAATTTTAAACTGTCACATGACAAGTTGCACTGGTCTAAATTGGGGCTAAAGCTGCCGGTAACAAAGTGAAACTGATGCAGAGAAGCTCACACATGAGAGGCTTTTCCGATTTTAGTAAAGGAAAAAGCAGACATCCTGTAATGTCTTCCTGTTTCAATTGGTTACTGGTTCTCTTCAGCAGTCTGTTCATGAAATAATTAAATAAAACGCTGATCGAGGTCCTTTTTTTTTGCGTCTATAATCTGAGTAACCGTATTCTTTTCTACAGTGTGGAGCTTTGCACTTTTATGGAATCCAAGATGAAGCCACTGTGGATTGTTTACAATAATGAAATGTCAGGGGGAAATCGTGTTGGCATCATCTTCAAGAATGGAGACGGTAAGACTGATTCTAGGAGTGCCCACCATATATGAGGTTGTCTAGGTTCATCCCTGAATGCCTGCCATACATAAAGTTGTCTATGGTCATCTGAGAAGGCCCTCCATATGAGGGTGTCTAAGTTCTTCCGGGAAGACTCCTCATATATAAGGATGTCTAGGCTCATCAAAGAAAGTTTGTTTTTTGAGGGTGTCTAGGTTCATCTGGGAAGCTCTGTCATATACAAGAGTATACAGGTTCATCCAAGAAGGCCCCTGCTATAAATAAGGGTGTTAAGGTTTACCCAGTAAGGCCCGCAATATACTGTGAGGCATGGTTCAAGTCCGCATGGGAACGGAGTTCCTGTACTTTTTCCACAACAGGAACTCTGTTCCCATTAGCAGCTGCGTCCTGCAAGACTTTGAAGTATGCAAGCTGTGTGGCAGGTGCTACACCAGCAGCCGCCGACACAGCTCGCAATAGTAAGTGCCGCACACCAGGGGTGGACTGACCATTCAGGCATTGCCAGTAGGGTGCCCCATGACAGCTTCCTCTTCGATCTACCTGTCAATCACAGCTAGTTGACGGGTAGATCAGGTCCCTGCTGCTAAGATTGTATTTAGTCAGACCTCTCGTGATGCGTTGCTCCCTGCCGGCCCCTCCTGATTTTCTGTCTCCTCATCCTCCTCAGTCTCCTGCATACTTACTCTGTGTGTCCCGCTGAATCCCCCCCTCCTCTATCTTCAGTGCTATATGATGTGAGAACCCAGAGGAGGAGCACAGCTATTCTGCTCACAGGGCATGCAGGGAGAGAGGTGAGCTGAAGGAGGAACATCAGTTTGGGGTGGTAAGCTGAGCACAATACCTGGCAAAGTTTAATGCCAGGAGGGAAATTTATGTGAAGGGTCGGAATAGCAGCGAGTGTCTGTTGGTGCCCTGCAGAGTTTGCAGCCCCCCAAGCTAACACCTCTCCTAAAGCATTCTGTCTAGATAATGTGCAGTTAATTTATGACCTTTCCGTTTAACCCTGTGTTATCCAAACTCTGTTCAATGAAAAGTGTAAACTCACCACATAAACTAAAACTCTATATACAAAATAACATTCCCCAATAAAGATCAGAACATGATGTTCACATTTGCATGGAAGCACATATGAACGAATGCTGATTATTCAGAGAATTACTGTATTTGTTTATTGAGGATTGTTTTTTTTTATGTACGAACAGTTAAGCTTCATACACACAATACGAAAATTGGATGAAAAATACCACTTTTGAAGTGTTCGTGCACATGAGCATATCATTTTTTATTTATTTTTTGGTGGGAGAGTGGATCTTGGGAGTTCCCACACTTTTTTTTTTTTTTTTTCCACGGGACTGGACCCCTGGTATGAGGTCCATCTGGGAAGGCCTGCCATATAGAAGGATTTCTAGGTTCATCCAAGAAGGCCTCCACCCATTTAGGAGGGTGTCCAGACTCGCCCAAGCAGGCCCTCGCCATACATGAGGGTGTCTAGCTATATCCAAGATGGGCCCTACAATACATGAGGGTGTCTAGGTTTATCTTGAAAGACCTGTCATATAGGAGGACGTTTGGGTGCATCCTGGAAGGCCTCCACCTTAGGAGGGTGTCTAAGTTCACCCAGAAAGGTCTGCCGTATATAAGGGTCTCCAAGTTTATCTGGGAAGGTTCACCTTATATGATGATGGTGTCTACATTCATCCAAGAAAGCCCCCACTAATATATATATATATATATATATATATATATATATATATATATATATATATATATATATATATATATATATATATATATATATATATATATATATAATATAGGTTTTCTAGGTTCATCCAGTAGAGCCTGGCAATATAAAAGCTGTCTAGGTTTATCCTGGAAGGCCCACCATGTATGAGGGTGTCTCCATTGATCCTTGGTAGGTCCATGCTACAAGACGCTCGTCTTGGAAGGCAAATTATATGAGGCTGTCTAGGATCATCTGGGAAGACCCGCTATGCATGAGGGTGTCAAGGGTCACTCATCAATGCCTGATTTTTTTATACATATATTGTGGTTGTCAAGGTTCATGTGTGAAGGCCCTCACCATATATTAGATTAGGGTGTCTAGGTTCATCCAAGAAGTGCCGGCATATAAAAGTTTCTCTGTTCATTAACTTCACACTGTGTCCTCCATTCCCCACAGATCTTCGTCAGGATATGCTGACGCTACAGATGATCCGGCTTATGGATGTTCTGTGGAAGAAAGAGGGGCTGGACCTCAGGTGAGGAAATTTTTACTCTTCTTCTTCTTCTTTTTTTTTTTTTTTTTTTTTTTACAGCTTTAAATTATCTTTCTGACTTAATTATACAGTAACTGTGTTTGCTGGATAGCATTAGTAGCTTACGGCTTGCTTTTTTTACGCATTGCCTGTAATTTCTCCAAGATTTGCACCGCTAGTAGTCAGTGCAGAAACTATACAGCATGAGAGAGGGCAGGTGGCAACATCTCTATTGACTGCCTGCTTTTGTCTGTACAGGGTCACACCTTATGGCTGCCTGTCGACTGGAGACAAGACCGGCCTTATTGAAGTTGTCATGCGTTCTGATACGATTGCAAACATCCAGCGTAACAAGAGTAACATGGCAGCTACTGCGGCCTTCAACAAGGATGCACTTCTGAACTGGTTAAAGAGCAAGAATCCAGGGTGAGTGATTGGTCTGCAAGGAACCCTCCTGGCATGTGTTTGTTTTTTTTTTTTTTTTTTTTTTTTTATTGTATTCTTTTTTTTGTAACAGTAGCAGATGTCTCCGTTTTTTAAAGTCCAGAATTTCCCCGTTCTCCAGTAATTTTCTCTGAATTTCACACAATTGGCCTGCTGTGTAAAATGTTGCACCTTGAAAAAAAATATTTTGTTTATTGCCCTGGCAACAACTTGCCCAGAAGTCTATAGGGGTGCAGCGTTCATTACACAACATGGACTGATCGTGTGATTCGCAAACGCAAAGATCATTCACGTTGGCATTTAATTAAAGCATTTTTTAGCAAGGGCTCTGCTCTAAACAGCCCTTTGCAAGATCTGTATAGGGTAAGGGTCTGTAGTCGTTTTTTTTTTTTTCTATATTTAAAATGTATCTGGTGGGGATTATGTGCAGTCAAATAAAACTGGGATCGCACATCAGACATTTTCCCCTATTACTTCTGCTAATTTATTTTTAGGTACTTATTTTCTTTTCCTGTTTTTAGGGATGCTCTGGAACAAGCCATAGAGGAGTTCACACTGTCATGTGCTGGCTACTGTGTAGCAACCTACGTCCTGGGCATCGGGGACCGCCACAGCGACAATATCATGATACAGGAAACTGGACAGGTACGCCTTTTTCCAGCCTTGTTAATTCTGGAGTCATTCATAGCTGTTTTGTATTGCTTCGTCCAACACTCATTCTAGATACCTCAGGAACACTAAAGAGCACCTGTCCAACACACAGGCAGTGATTACATTCTGTGCTGCACTAATCCTAGATCTTCCAGATCAAATGTTCTCTTAAGGCTTAGAAACATTTTAGGCCAAGAAAAGTTTAAGGTAACTAGAGTGAAGTGAAGGAACCCTATGGTAGTCTTCTAATTGGTCCCTGTGGAGCACTTTGGATCCTTGGTTCAGGCTGTTCAAGGGACTTTCCAGGTCAGTAATAAAGGAGAACTAAAAGCCAAGAACAAAAGTTTAATATATTGCAGCCTACCAGTCCTTGGATTTAACTTAGAACATTTTTAGCAAGTACAGAAAATACCTGTTGATCCTGCCAGACATGCAGTTTCCTTGTCACTTCTTGTAAGCAAAAACAATGTTATCTTCCCTCTGTAAACTATTAATTTTCCCATTCCTGTGTAATGGAGATGTACAAAGACAGACATGTTCAAAGTCTGGCCTGGCTGACAACCATGACTCCCTCTATAGATACAGGGGAGGAGTTATTGTAGCCACCAAGGGACAGCAAGTGTGGTGTTCATAAGATTGCTAGGTGAAGATAAAGGTAAAAAAAAACGAATGTAGCCAAGGCTTGTAAGTTGCAGTATTTATGCTTTTTTTTTTTTTTTTTATTTTTTTATTTTTTTTGGCTTTAGGAAAACTTTTAAAGTGGAACTTTAGTCAAAAAATTAAGTCCTGCTCAATCACTTCATACCGGCCCCTTTTGCAGGTATAGCCATGTAGAACGTATAAAATAACGGTCTATACTGTTTTAAAATCCAGTAATACACCGTCTCACCCTGCTCTGCACATTTTTTTTAGGCACTGCTGAGTTTGTAGAGGCCGATCTGCTGACAGCCTTAAAGCGAAATAAAACCCTCCTATCTGTTACAGCCAAGGGAGCTGCTTTTGTTTGATCTGCAACTGCCATGCTGCTGCACATGTGATCAGTTATGACACCAGCCATTTGGTAGTTTGTGAGTTTGGTTGAGGACACAAGCAAATATCACAATTGGCAATCCCAGCATTCCAGGAATGAAACTGTTTAAGGAGAAGTACAGCCAAAGCTCGTTTGGCTGTACTTGTCCTGTGGATCTCCGTTCGTTTTGCATTCCTGTGACCCGTTTTCAGCAGAGAGCGGGCTGAAGTTGCACTAAAGCGGAATTAAACCCTTCTATACTTTACAGCCAAGGAAGCTGCTTCTGTTTTATCTGCTGTGATGCTTCACATGTGATCAGTTATGACACCAGCCATTCGATGGTTTGACAGTTTTTTGTTCAGGACACAAGCAAATGTGACAGTTGGCTATCCTGGCATGCCTTTTTGAAGCCGTTAAATCGATGGGTTTAGTTCCGCTTTATCATTTACCGCTACTCCAGGCTTCAGCAACATGGCCGCCTCCAGCAAAAAGAAACAGGAGGCATGCTGGAGGCAATTTGCAGCGCACACTAATGTTGGTAGCATAATTTAATATTGTGGAATGTATGTTTCTTGCTAGAAAAAACATTATAATTCAGCTGTCAAATGACAGAACTGTTGTGAGCAAGGAAAGGGGCTGTGTGGTCATTTTACACGCCACAAACAAATTGCCAACTACCTGTTTTTTTACTTCCATCCATAAATATATATATTGTTTTGCAGCTCTTTCACATAGATTTTGGACACTTTCTGGGTAATTTTAAAAGCAAGTTTGGCTTTAACCGAGAGCGGGTCCCCTTCATCCTTACGTACGATTTTGTGCACGTCATTCAGCAAGGGAAGACCAGCAACAGCGAGAAGTTTGAGAGGTGAGAGGAAAGCCTGTTATCTCCCCTGATCTTATGTCTTCATATTCTATAAAACGTCCTTATTTGTAGCATCCCAGTTTCCTCTTTTGAAGAATAAGAAAGCAAAGATGTGACAGGATCTGTGGCTTTTACAATCTGAAGTCTATTTCTCCTGTCGATGTTTAGTGCCATTGTTGGGAAGGGTTTAATCTGGTCATTAATGTCTGTTTTCTGCTCCTACAGGTTCCGAGTATACTGTGAAAAGGCCTACACAATCCTGCGATGCCACGGCACTCTCTTCCTTAATTTGTTTGCACTGATGAAAGCAGCCGGTCTGCCTGAGCTCACCTGTTCCAAGGACATCCAGTATCTGAAGGTGACACATTTTCCATTCTGTCATGGCAGAGTTCCCAGCTGCTGTGCTGCATCTCGATGTGCCGCTCTAGGTTACAAACTCTCGCAAGCTCAAAAAAAACCGTATAACTTGCATGGTAACCTACAGTATGTATATATTAAAAGCGAAGGCCACATTGTATAGCACACTTCATGTTATACCCACATTTAGGCTCCATGCACACTGTAAGCTAAAAAAAAAAAAAAAAGCCAGAAAAAAGCTGGATGTGTGGCAGCTTTTTGCAGCAGGTACAGCATTTTTTTTTTTCTCCTGGCAAATCGCTCCCAAAAAAGCAAAAGTCTTCTTTTTTTTTTTTTTTTTTACTGCTCCTAGCTTAATGTTGGGTTCACACTTAATATGCGGTTCGCAGCAGGGGGGGGGGGGGTCCCTGTTCTCCGTTTCAGGGACGAATTGGGGCCGGATTTTTGCCTGAATCCGGCCCCGAAACGGAGCCAAAGACACCCCGTGAAAGCCGCTCCGCAGCCGCAATGGAAATATGTGATCTGGCTCCATAGAGAGCCAGTCAGTCTCCTGTCATGCAAATTGGATGTGGAGAAACCAGCATCCAATTTCGCATAGATGTGAACCCAGCCTTAAAGTGATTGTAAAGGTAAGAATGTTTTAAAAAAAAAAAATAAAAAATAACAAACATATCATACTTGCCTCCACTGTGCAGCTCGTTTTGCACAGAGTGGCCCTGATCCTGGTCCTTCTGGGGTCCCCCTGGCGGCTCTCGCGGCTCCTCCCCACATCTGATAACCCCCTTGGAGAAGCGCTTCCCCGAGGGGGTTACCTTGCGCTCAAGAGTCCAGCATTCGGCGTCCATGGAGGCCGAATGCAGAACTCGGCCCCACCCCCCTAGCACTCGCTTCATTGGATTGACAGCAGCGGGAGCCAATGGCTGCACTGTTATTAATCTATCCAATCAACAGCAATCGCATAGAGCGCATGGACCCGGAAGAAAGACCAGGGGAATATGTCGGCCTTCTCATCGGTAACAGCGCACCGCTGGAGAGCTTTGTTCTTGGGTAAGCATCTCATCCCCCTCCCCACAGTGCCCACAAAGTTCAGTAAGGAGGAGAGTTTCACTTCAGCCTGTATACACGCCCACATGTGTGATGTTAATATCATGTGACCTGGCTAGCTCTGAGAACAAGTATATATTCTCTACAGCATAAGACACAACTGAGCATGTGCAGGTCGGCTACTCTGCCTGTGTTAGCTGGCTTTCCCCAGATAGACAGTGCAGGGAGGGAAGGATCTGTGCATACAGGATCAAACAGCCTTTTTTTAACACAATGCAGAGGATTAACCCCTTACGTTCCACAGTGATTATCACAAGCATGCTATGCTGCTCATACAGATTTGACTGTTGTCGGTTTAGTAACACTTTTTTTTAAGCAAAACGCAAGCACGGAATGAACATGTGGCAGGTGTTCTGATCCTTTAACCGTACTGTCTGGTCTCATAATTGGTAAACCGCAGAGTGTTTTCTGTGGATATCTGGTGGCCATATCTAGTACTGCAAGTGAACATTCTAGGAGTCTCCGACCAGAAACAAGCATGTGGACATCAGCTGCCCCAACACTTCTCTGGCTGCATGCTTGTCTCAGTTCACTGACTTACTAAGTAGTAGCTAAGCAAGGATTAGGAATGGAGACCAAAAGTTAGCAGCAGCAGCAGCTCCCCTGTATCATGTCAATTGTCTGTTTTGGAGAGGCAAACCAAAAACTGTACTTCTGTTCAGCCCTTCTTGTGATGCACACACCTCTTCTGCACTGTACAGCCAGTAAGATGACTGGTTCAGCTCCTGTGTCACCCGCCTTCTCATTGGATAATGAATCGGTGTGATGGCCATTCATTGCCCTGTGATGGCACTGGAGAGTAGACCCAGAAAGCAGGAAATGGGGGGGGGGGGGGGGCGGGGTCACCTGTCTGGCTGTGGAAATCGCAAGACTGGCCAAACAAAAGCACTAATCCTTTGACGGTTGTGTGCTTTGGTTTTGCCCTGTAGTTCCTCTTTACAAGGTAAGCTGTAATTTGGATAGAGGAAGGCTTGTGGATGTAGTGCATCTAGATTTTGAAAAAGAATGTAATACAGTACTCCATAATCACTTAATATATCATTAAAGGTATTTTGGCATTTATGAGATCGTATGTACCTGGATAGGAAACTGGTTGCAGGGGCATTTCCATAGAGTAGTGATTAATGGCATATTTTATGAACGGTCTAGCGGTGTGACTAACGTTTTCCCATTAGTTATACTTTAAATATTTTATAAACTATAATCTACTTATAAATATATACCCTCTAGAACCCTTATGACTTTCCTATATTCTAAATGTACCATATTCCGAACTCCCTAAATATCGGAGAGATTCTTCACAACTTCCCATATTCCATAATTATTGAAACCGCCTTGTATAATCTACCCCACCACCGTGTGTGTGTGTGTGTGTGTGTGTGTGTGTGTGTTAATCTTAAAACTTTCATTAGTCTCCCATATATTGAATCCCTCATCTACTTGTGCACTTTATTATTCCCTCCCAATTCAAAAAACTAAAAAAAACCTTTGGTCCAGCCACATTTTGAGTATGGGGTCCAGTTCTGGTTACCAGACCTCAGAAAGGAGGTCCTTGAATTGGAGAGAGTCCGGAGAAGGGCAACAAAGCTAAAAAGGGGACTGGAAGACCTCCGCTATGAGGCATGACTACAAACATTTAAACTAATTCTCCCAGCAGAAGAGATGCTTAAGAGGGTGATATGAGCGCAATTTACAAATCTTTGAAAGGTGACTCCAGCATTGGGAGGCCGACAATGTAGTCTTCAAAAAAAAAAAAAAAAAACACATGGCCACACAAAGGAGTTGGATGAGAGGGGGTTCAATCTTTACACTGTGTGAGGGGTTTCTTTACTGTTGCAGCAGTAACGATGTGGCACTCCCTTCCACAATTGGGGTGTCAGCGGAGAGTAGATAAATTCAGAAATCTTTTAGATGTTTTTCTTAGTGAACACAATACAGGGATATGGAAAATAGTGATGCAAACTCACACATTCTAACACACGTGTACACACACCCATGTACGTATACCCCTCCTCTCCTCTCCCTGCAGTGCAGAGGCATCTTTTATTTCCCGTCCTTTCGCTGGTTGTACTGGGATGATGCCTGCAGCTGCAGACATCACCCTGGTATTGTTTTAGAGCCGGCAGTTGGCTTCTTTTTTGCGATAGCCATCAGAACAGCTTACTAGCTGCTAGATTGCTATTACAAGCAGCGGGAGGGGCAGTCCTCCTGCCATCTTCTGCACCTCTCCTGGCCTGTCCTGTGCCACCAGGAAACCCGACACGTCTGCCGGCTGGCCAGACAGCCAAGCAAAGCCGGGATCGGCTGTTCGTAACTGTAAACTGGCAGCAATGACATCAGTTCCGGTTTACTTGGAAAACCATCAGCGCCAGTTTTTAAAAATCGAAAGCATTCAAAAACACAGATCTTGGTGTTTTGAATGCTTTTAATTTGGGGTTTTTGGTACTCTTTACAGAGACATCTGGGGTCACTGCCTTTATTACTGTCACAAGGATGTTTACATTCTTTGTGACCATAATAAATGATTAAAAAAAAAAGAAGAAACATTTTTAAGTAACAAGTAAACACAAAAAATGTAAACTAATAATTAACCACCTGAGACCCAGGCCAATTCTGACATTTCTCTCCTACATGTAAAATTCCAAATTTTTTTGCTAGAAAATTACATAGAACCCCCAAACATTATATATGTTTTTTTAGCAAAGACCCTAAAGAATACAATGGCGGTCGTTTTTATCTCGCACGGTATTTGCGCAGCAATTTTTCAAACGCGTTTTTTTCAGAAAAAAACAGTTTCCTGCTTTAAAAAAAAACAAAACAGTAAAGTTAGCCCAATTTTTTTGCATAATGTGAAAGATGAAGATACGCAGAGTAAATAGATACCCAACATGTCACGCTTCAAAATTGCATGCGCTTGTGGAATGGCGCCAAACTTTGGTATTTAAAAATCCCCATAGTCGACGCTTTAATATTTTTTACTGGTTACATATTTTGAGTTACAGAGGAGGTCTAGGGCTAGAATTATTGCTCTCGCTCCAACGTTCGCGGCGATACCTCACATGTGTGGTTTGAACACCGTTTTCATATGTGGGCGGGACTTACGTATGCGTTCGCTTCTGCGTACGAGCTCGCGGGGACAGGGCGCTTTAAATTTTTTTTTTTTCTTTTTATTGTTCATTTTACTTTATTTTTTTAGTTCAACAACTTTAAAAAAAATATATATATATTTGATTACTTTTATTCCTATTACAAGGAATGTAAACATCCCTTGTAATAGGAATATTACATGATCGGACCTATTTACAGTGAGATATGGGGTCAATAAGACCCCACATCTCACCTCCTAGGCTGGGAAGCCTAAAATAAAAAAAAAAAAAAAAAACGATCACCGCTTCCCAGCGGAGGCGGCGCCGTTTTTTGAATGCAGAGGCCGGGCGTGACGTCATAACATCGCGCCCGGCCTCCGAACGATCATAGAGACTCCGGCGACCATCTGGTCCGCCGGAAATCTCTATGATCATCATCCGGTGCCGGCGGATCCCGAGTCCGACTCACCGATGGAAGCGGTGAGTCGGTAGAAGCACCGGAGGGCGGCGGGAGGGGGGGGCGTCCCCTCCCGCCGCCCGTAAGAACGATCAAGCGGCGGAACAGCCGCTATGATCGTTCTTATGGTGCAGGGAATCGCCGGCTGAAACCGGCAATATCTGAATGCTGTCTGTAGCTACAGGCATCATTCAGATATACCCCTGAGACCAAAAAGACGTCATATGACGTATACTGGGTCTCAGGTGGTTAAAGAAAAAAATAAAGTGCCTCCGTCCGTCCTTTCTGCGCAAAGGTGAAAGCATGTGTTGGTCCCGCACGCACACAAACAGCGATCGTCCCACACATGTGGGGTATCACCACGTTTGCCAGATTATGGGCTGTTATTTTATATATGCACTTGGACGAATCCTGTCTCCGGGTTTGGTGAGGAAGCCGCAGCTCTTCACTGTGAATGGCTGCGGCTTCCCCATCAGACCCGGAGACCATAATGGTACTGCGCCCAATTTTTAGTCTTGCCTAGGGCAGCAGAAAACCAAAATACACCATTGGGTGGTCAATCCTGAAAGCTGTAAAGCAGGACATAGGGAGTCGTTTGTCTGGGTGTGTGGATCACAAGACTGGCTGAACAAAAGCACCCATCCTTTGACTGTTGTGTACATCAGCTGTTTGCTTAGGTTTTCCCCTGGAGTTCCTCTTTACATTTTACAGAGATGAGAGTTTTAAAACGGAGAAGCATAAATGTGAATGTCTGCTCAGGGATTTCATCACCTCTTTCACAAACGACTCTCTCTAGCTTTGGGAAAACAAAGTGATGAAGTTCTGAAATTTCTGAGAGACGTTTAATGAGGCGCTGCAGGAAATGTGGAAGACCAAAGTGAAATCTGTACAGTAAAACCTTGGATTGCGAGCATAATTCATTCTGAAAACATGCTTGTAAGCCAAAGCACTCTTTTATATCAAGGCAAATTTCCCCATAAGAAATGATGGAAACTCGGATGATTCGTTCCACAACCATTTATTCATAGGTCTTTCAGTTTATAGTCCATATACTGTAAAAAGATAGCAATGTGCCCAGGTTGTGTAACCATAAAATGTCCATCTACAAATGGAAGCCTCCATAAGTGGATTAGAAGCAAAATCCAGCAGGATCTACAGAGTATAAAAGTGAAGCGAGGCGCCTCCAAGTGTAGCAATATGGTTACATTTAATGAAGGTACAACATTTAGCAACTCGCATGGTTGATGATTAAAACGGACACATCTAAGTATGGAGGCATCTGGGGTAAAGCTGTCCATAGACCGTCCTCCGCACTACTGGCTCTCACCGCTGTCAGTCTGCAATCGTGACCGGGAAAACTACCCTGCAGTAGAGCGATCTGAAAGCGAGGCTTTTAACCGTTCATGGAGCGCAGCGTGGAAGAGATGACCTTGATGGTGGTGAGGAGGCTGATCTATGTGGACAGCTTTACCCCGGATGCCTTCATACTTGGATGTGCCTGTTTAAATCATTAACCATGCGAGTTGCTAAATGTTGTACCTTCATTAAATGTAACCATATTGCTACACTTAGAGGTGCCTCTCTTCTCTTTTATACTCAGTTGTGACATGACGCTACTCTTGCATCAAGACGTCGCTTGTTTATCAAGTCAAAATTTATGAAAAAAATGTTGCTGGTCTTGTAAGACGCTCTCAAACCAAGGTTTTACTGTTTTACTGTACTTGTTTGGCCCTTGTGGTTCACACACCTCTTCTGCACTGTTCAGCCAGTAAGAAGACTCTGCCATTTCCTGCTTCACTTCTGTATCACCTGCCTTCTCATTGGATAATAAATCAACCGTGTGATAACTGTTCATTGCCCTGGGAGTGGAATGGGCCTGGAGAGTCGACCCAGAAAACTGTAAAGCAGGAAATAGGGGGGTCACCTGTCTGGCTTTGGGGATCGCAAGTCTGGCTGAACAAAAGCACCAATCCTTTGGCAGTTGTTTGCTTAGGTTTTCCTTTGGATTTTTTTTCGGCATTTTACAGAGATTAATATTCTAAAACAGAACTAACCAAAAATGTAAATGTCTGCTCATTGATTTCATCCCCTTTCTCTCTCACAGGACTCTCTAGCTTTGGGAAAAAGTGAGGATGAAGCCCTGAAACATTTCCGGGTGAAGTTTAACGAGGCGCTGCGGGAAAGCTGGAAGACCAAAGTGAACTGGTTTGCACACACTGTGTCCAAAGATAACAGACAGTAGGAGGGGGCGTGGCTATTGGCTGGATTTAATACAAGGATCTTGGGGGGGCCCCATCCGCCACTTGAAAAGCACTCAAAGGGGACCGCTCGATGAAAACATTCTGCGATTGACGTTCCTCCTGAAATCTTCGGTCACATTGGATGGGGATAGATGGAGTCTACACACGTCGAACTCGGGGAATTATCCATACTGACGTCAAGCATGGGCTCTGTATTGTCTATAAAGGAACATAAATCATTTCAATGCTGTGCAGTCGGCCCCCTGGGGCCCTGCTGTCTCAACCACCAAGCCACAAGCTGTCTTGGCATGCGAGCATCGAACTATGGGGAGCGATTCTGCGATTCCATCTGCCACATCGCATGTTGGCTGCTCTAGGTCTCTCTTTGCCGTTTAGAGGACGTTCTGTTGTCGTAATGGACAATTGCTCATGACGCTGCCCTTGCTGTGGTGTATGCTGGGAGTTGTAGTCTGTCAGCTAGTTCGTCAGCACTGGGTGTGTGTGTCAAAACTATCTATCATTATATCAGGCCAAGGACTCCTCAGCGCTACTCCAGTGTCTGATGTAGAGTTGGCACACATTGCACAGCCTGTATTTGTCTACATTTCAGCACTGGGACTTTTTTTTTTTTTTTTTTATTATTCCACCCTGAACTGATATTGCAGGGTTGGGTGGACTCTGTTGCATTGCCTCACCTAATGGCTTCTTATCTTGTGAGATTCCAGAGGCGAGATCTCCCAGCATTGGTTTGTGTCTCCATCATCTTGTCCCTCTGGCCCTGTCCTGGCATTTGAGTGGAAGTGTACATTTTCTTGGTAGTGCAGGGGATCTCGCCAATAAATACCCCAAGAACTCTAAAAAAAGGCGGGCATTCAACGTGCCGGAGGCTGACATAAAAACAATTTATCAGTTACTGAGCGGAGTAAGCCTTTAAGTCCGAGCTTGTTGCACTGTCGGTCAGTCTGGAGGACTCTGGGAATTCGGATCTTGCACTGATTCAATGTCCAAGGACCTGTCGTCGTTTTTTTCTGCTTTTTAAATTGTCCGGACGAGAAGGCTTTTTAAGGAAGCATTGCAATAAACGATTCCCTGTGTAATTATGTTAATAAATGTTGTACACTGTGTTCGGGTGGACTGATGGTTTGTGGGTTCGGTGGTAGAAAGGACAGGTGCGAGTGGTGTGTTCAGTCTTATTTCACATTCCAGCTTAAAGCGGTGTTCCGGCCGAAATTTTACTTTTTAGATAAAAATACCCCTATAATCCTCATGCTTAATGTATTCTAGTAAAGGTATGCTGTAAACTAACTTTTTTTTCTATTTTTGCACCATTGATTTCTTACTTTTGTAAGTCCCAGCAGGCCGCGGCCATCTCATGTTTGGGCGTTTTGAAGCCAGACTATCTCTTCCTGTAGTCCATGCATGCTGGTTATCCAGCATGCACCTCCAGATCTCGCACATGCTCAGAACAGCACGAGCAGTGTAATAGGTCGTAGGTCGGGTTTCCATAGCAACAGCAGTGTCAGAGGAAGTTGCCGCCCCTTGGCTATGGAAACCTCTCCTCCCCCACCAGGAAGATTATAAATCTAGAAATATAAAAAGCTCCTGCAAAAGGTAATTACTTTTTAAAAGATGCTAATTGTAAATGATATCCCTTGTTTCTGTACAGATTTTATATAACGCACGCACGCACGCACGCACACGATATCATCTACAATTAGCATCTTTTAACCACTTAAGCCCTGGACCATTTTGCTGGCCAAAGACCAGAGCACTTTTTGCGATTCGGCACTGTGTCGCTTTAACTGACAATTGCGTGGTCGGGTGACGTGGCTCCCAAACAATATTGACGTCCTTTTTTTCCCCACAAATAGAGCTTTCTTTTGGTGGTATTTGATCACCCCTGCGGTTTTTATTTTTTGCGCTATAAACAAAAAAAAAAAGAGCGACAATTTTGAAAGAAACACATTATTTTTTTACGTTTTGCTATATAATATCTCCAAGAAATATATAAAAAATATTTTTTTTCCTCCAGTTTAGGCCGATGCGTATGCTCCTACATATTTTTGGTAAAAAAAAATTGCAATAAGCGTTTATTGATTGGTTTGCACAAAAGTTATAGCATTTACAAAATAGGGGATAGTTTTATGGCATTTTTCTTCATTTTTTATTATTATATCGTGACTGCGACATTATGGCGGACACATCGGACATTTTTGGGACCATTGTCATTAATACAGCAATCAGTGCTATACAAATGCACTGATTCCTGTGTAAATGGCAGTGAAGGGGTTAAGTGTGTCCTGGGGAGCTATGATCACTAGGCAGAATGGGGAGATGCTTGTTTACATTAGCCTCTCCCCGTTCTTCCTCTCCGTGAGACAACATTGAGTCTGCGGGGCTCGCGAGCCGACTCGCGTAGGAAGCCTCTGGCGTGCGCCCACAGGCCACCTCTTAAAGGGAAAAGTACAGGTACGTTAGTTTGCCTGTATGTGCTATTCTGCCGCAGTTTATCTGCGGGAGGCGGTCGGCAAGCGGTTAAAAAGTAATTAACTTTTGCAGTAGCTGCCCCGTATTGCCCCCCATCAAAATTGCCTCCATCATAGTACTCTTTTATAAATGATTAGTAAAGTCTGTCCCCTTCCCTGGGCTCTGTATGTAATCAGAGCTAAGATGTTCCAGCCGCCTTCCCCCACCGCCCATCACTGTGTATAAGAAGCTGTGGTAACCATGGCAACAAAAGCCTGGTTACCCTTTTTAAAAATGGCGCTGGCCGCCGCCTTGCATCGCGTCATTTCCGGTTTTGAAATAATGCAATGCGAAGGCCCAGCTATGCCTATTGCCTCCTAGGATTGATGACAAACCTCTCCCAGGAGGCATTGCAGACCAGGAAATGAAGTGCTCGGCCACGGCCAAGAGGAGGAAATTAAGATTTCAATCTTCATTATAACAGTGAGTTTTAAAAAAAAAAAAAGATATGCCAAATAATTTTACAGCACACACAGTGGCTTGGGATGCTGAGGACTTCAAAAAGTGGGCGGAACTCCGCTTTAACATATGGGGAAGAAATGGGGGGGGGGGGGGCCTATTGGTTTGGTAGTGAAAGGGTTAAAAATGGGGAGGGGGAGGGTTAAAGAAAGGAGAAGAATTTGGCGCTTTTCAAAAAACAAAAACTTAAAAAAATCTGTTTTTCAACGAAAGCTTAAATGAAAAAATATGGTTTGGCAGTGAAATGGTACATAAAGGAAAAACATTTGACTTTGCAGTTAAAGGGTTAAAAATGGGGGGGGGGGTATGATTTGGCAGTATAATATAACATATGGGGGAGAAATGGGCAAAAAATTATTTGGCGGTGAAAGGGTTAATGTGTGGAAAAAGGGGGGGGGGGGTTTACTTGGTTTGGCAGTTAGAGTTGAAATAAATGAACAATATAGTTTGGTAGTGAAAGGGTTAAATCTCATTCACAATAACATGTTTTTTCAGGAGCCGTATCCCTATTAGATCCATATATTGATCCTACAGGCTTAATTCACAAAGTTCACAAATAAGGACGTGGCTCCTTTAAGAAAAATTGTCAGTTATTTTTTTTTTCATCATGAGATATAAAAAAAAAAGAAAAGTCGACTGATGTCATCGACTGAGCCACTATAAACGGGTGCAGGGAAGGCGGAAGCTGAGAGATCATTGACCAGTGAAGACTTTTTTTTTTTTTTTTTTTATCTCTCTGGAGATTTTTATTGCGATTTTTATTGGATTTGATTTAATTCAATTCTATTGTACATTTTAAAGCGTGTTTCTTTTATTCTTAATAATGAACAGATTTAAATGTAATCAGCTTCTTTCTCTGAAAACACCAAAGAGAAACCCAGCAAAGGAAAGGCTATGGTAGGACGTATCGGTGACCAGCCTGCAGATACCCAATCAAAAAGCCCGCCAAAATGAAGAGAACCCGGGCGTTTGTGCGTAGCTGTTTCAGAGCCGTTGTTGGATGTTTCGGTTCCGGCTGTAAAGCCAATGGACATCACTGGGATACAGACACCGAGATTGGTAAGTAATATGGATAGTGATGGATACAAAAAGTACTCTGGATAAGTCACCTACACTCATGGATCAAAGCAGTGTTGCCAACCTGCTAGATTGATATTTACTGACACAACACTTAAAAGTTTTTACTGGCATTTCCAAAAGTTACAAAAAATTTTTTAAGTGCAAATGAGAGTATTTAGGCTACAAACAAATAAAATTAGCAATATGATTTAAAGTAGATAAGGCAAAAAACATATTTGTTAGTTTATTTTAGATATAGTGAGTAGCTCAGGGACAGGACTCAGGAGGGCAAGAAATTGGAATGGGCGCACACTCACATGAAATTTACTCTCACAGTGACACTGACAGCAGTGTGCAGCAGCACAGATGAGACCTCACTGACACAACACGTCCCCTCCTGAGTCACAGTGACAGTCTCTCCAAGCCAAGCGCTCCCTCCAGTCTAAACAGCACTGACGGTCCCGGTCCCAGCTTGCCTTGGCCCAATACCGCCTTGGCTCCATTGCACTATGACATCACACAACATGCTCAGGCACCGCCTCTGCCAGAGCCACCCGATCACACTGTAGCAGGCACTGGGATGGTCTCAGCCAACTCCGGACCAAGCCGAGCGTCAGAGCCATATTTTTTACTGGCAACCTTTTACTGGCAGGAGACCATTGCCTATTTTTTACTGACGGTTGGCAACACTGGATCAAAGGCAACTTCATCCCAAAATTATTTTGTTTTCAAAGAATTTTAGAACAGAAGGGGATATTAAAGTGGATGTTAAGCCACTATCTGATCTTTATATCATCCCCCTCTGTCAGATAAAAAGCTGCATCCTAGTGCCTGTGTGTTATTTAAAAATAAATCGATGGGTTTACTTCCGCTTTAATAGTAGAAACCGTTTAACAGCTTCAAAAAATATTTCTATTTCTGGCATGTGGAGAATGCTGTCACATTGGCTGTGCTCTCAACCAAACTGTCAAGCCATCCAATGGCTAGTGTCATAATGGATCACATGTGTAGCATTACGGCAGTTGAAGATTAATCACTTCAATACCAGGCACCCCCCCCCCCCCCTTACTGCCCAGGACAATTTTCAGCTTTCAGCGCTGTAGTACTTTGAATGACAATTGCGCGGTCATACAACACTGTACCCAAACTACATTTTTATAATTTTCTTCCCACAAATAGAGCTTTCTTTTGGTGGTATTTGATCACCTCCTGGGGTTTTTATTTTTTGCTAAACAAACGAAAAAAAAACGAATTTTGTCATAACATTTTGTTTTCTCCTTCACTGACAAGCGCTGATGAGGAGGCACTGATATGCAGCACTGGGAGGCTGTGACAGATGGCATTGATGGGCAGCACTGATGATGTACTGACAGGTGTTACTGCTGGGCACTGATTGGCACTGTGGTGGGCACAGACTTTGAGGGGGCACTGCTGGCAGCTGTTGGGCACCTCTCATGGGGGCTGTGCTGATAATCAATGTGCTGATTATCAGCACAGACCCCCCTCTGACAGGGAGAGCCGCCAATTGACTCTTCCTGTCAGTGCGATCCGAGGAATGCCGTTTACCAGCACTTCCTGGTTCACACGATCATGTGGTAAGAAGCCTCTGTCAGGACTCCGGTGTCAGGACTCTGCAGCCCTAATACATGGGAGTCAGCACAGAGAGGGGAGGGTAGATATTGGTAGGATCAGCCAGCTATTTCATACACAGCACAAGCACTGTGCTCTATAACAGGCTTTAAAGGAACAGGATCTTTTAATGCCAAAACACACACAAATATATTTTGTTATAAAAACATCTTTATTGGAGTCCACAGTTTTAAAAGAAACGGGGGGGGGGGGGGGACGGGGGGGAGAGAGAGAGACAATGAATGTTGTCCACGTGTACAATATACACATAAAGTAGCTACTGTAACCAGCATGATGCTTGTTGCTCGACATGTTTCACTTTTCAGCTTTTTATATATAGCTACAAAAAGACAAATACAATCAAAATAGAAATAACAACAATAATAAACATTTCTGTTATCAAAGTAAATGTGTATCAAAAAGATATTGCAACATAAATAGTATGTTCAATGAATATCCATGAGGGTCTGAGCACTATACAGAGGGGCACACAACATGAACATAAAACTCACTATGTATGTATATGATATGATATGATAGATATATATATATATATATATAATCACACACAATGTGTGTGTAAAATATATATGCACAGAGGAAAGAAATGTATCAAGAATACATAAAGGCCTCAATCAGATATACAGGTTAGGTTTACCTTTTTTTTTTTTTTTTTTTTTTTTTTTTTAATGTCATTCAAATGCTCCTTCCACAGAATGTAGAGGGTAGCAACAGACCAGTCCGGAACGATTTCTTCAAGTGATGAAGGAACAATGTCATGAAGCCATGATGAATGCGGACACATTAAATCAATAGCATCCACCAGGCCACCCAGTGTCCCATCTGATAACAAATGGAGATCATGCACCCATCAGCAAGACGCACATAAGAAGGGCCTGAAGATCATACCTACCAAGCGTATCCAACACTCACCGCATCTGTCAGAACAAAGACATAGCGGCCACCAGGCTAGACGGGACTGGTGGCGCCGGCCATGGAGCGTGAGGTGGCCGCTATGTCTTTGTTCTGACAGATGCAGTGAGTTTTGAGGGCACGCTTGGTAGGTTTGATCTTCAGGCCTTTCTTATGTGTATGTTGGTCTTGCTGATGGTTGCATGATCTCTATTTGTTATCAGATGGGACACTGTAGGTGGCCTGGGGGATGCTATTGATTTGATGTGTCCACATTCATCATGGCTTCATGACATTATTCCTTCCGAAGTGATGAAGGAATAGTTCCGGATTGGTCTGTTGCTACCCTCTACATTCTGTGGAAGGAGCATTTGAATGACATTTAGACCCCTTTCACATTGAGGCGTTTTTCAGGTGCTACAGCGCTAAAAATGACGACTGCATAGCGCCTGAAAAAGCCTCAGCTGCAAACCCAGTGGGAAAGCCTGAGTGCTTTCACACTGGGGAGCTGCGCTGGCAGGGTGTCGCAAAAAGTCCTGCCAGCAGCTTCTTTGTAGCAGTGTAGGAGCGGTGAATACACCGCTCCTGCCCATTGAAAACAATGGGGCAGCGCTGCTATACCACCGGCAAAGCGCCGCTGCAGCGGCATTTTGCAGGCGGATTTAAATTTTAACTAGGTGATGAGGAGGAGGGATTAGAGGATTATTTGCTAGTGAATATGTGGGAGAGAATCATCAATTCAAGCCATCACCGGAATCCATCATCAATCTCTTGAAAGATTCTCATCAGTGGCTTCTGAAGTGGTGCAGTGGTGAGCATAGCTGCCTTCCCAGCAGCTGACCCAGGTTTGATTCCCGGCCAACGCCATCTCCAATACTTGGAGTCCTCAGAGAGGACCATGGCAACGAGTGAGATCAGCGTCCAGTGCCATGTTTGGAGTGTGGTAAATTAGGGCATGGGATGTTTACTTGCCCAAGGCTCTGGAACACTGTTGGGGAGTCTGGAAAGGTTTGTGCTACCCAGAGCAGTGGGGAGACAGGTTAAAACCCTGCTTGCAGCAAGGTCAAGGAATGAAAAGGGCAAATGGACTCTGTATGCACCTAAGGTAATCCAGCAGAGAGCTGGGAGAGATGTGCTAGGGGTGACTAAAGCAGTTGGTATACCATGTTCCCTAGAGACAGTGACAGGTGCTGCACAGAGGCCCAGGGAAAGGGTGGTGTGCTGAGCGGCACACTGGGTGCAATGCGTTATGACCAAAGACAGCCTGATAAAGCTTATAAAACTGCTATGTCTATGAATGCTGATGATGAAGGTATTGCTGATGATATATGTACTTATGGTGATGTGCTCACTAGTAATGAGGAAAGAGGGATGTCTCTGCAACCAGACGCAGAGCCACAGTCCATGGAAGTCTCAGGGGCTCTCCATGCGTTTTATGAGCAAGAGCTTTTCCAGGACAGCACTGAATTTCCTCTGGTGGAACAGACTGGGTTTACACCATGCAGTGAGAGTTTGTGTGAGCAGTCCGTTTACCATATGTGTAACCCAGTTGGTAAGGGGTTAAGTCAGCTGGCCAAAGCTGAAGGTACACAGCTGAGTGTGTTGGCGCCCCCAGAGCAAGGTGGTGATGGTGTATTGCAGCCTGCCTTGTTTGATGAAGCATTAGCAAAGATTGAAAGCATGTTGTCAAAATTTTATTTTTTATAGAACTGACAAAGGTACTGTTTGTGCCGCAGATGATGAGGTACTGCTTAACCCCCATAATGGAAGCACAATGGATTGGGACAGTTGGGGCAAACCATTACTAGCTATGTTGGACAAGGCTATGTTGAGCGACAGGGGTGTAAATGCAACAACTTCTATGCCAGACAGGGAGATTGCAGAGCGACCGATGATTGAGGGTGTGTTGGTCCTTGCAAGGGTTGTTCCCCTCCAGTCAGAAGGACCAGATCAGGACGCATGCATGGCAGATGTGGTGTTCACAGCCCAGCCGCTGAATGTCAAGTGTCAAGGTGACAATGTAATGAATGTTGACTTGCAGAGGCTTATTGGTGATTTAGAGGTCATGAGTGGGAGACATGCGTCTGACAGTGTTTCAGAGGAGCTTCCGGCTGTGATGGGTACTTGCAGTGAGGTGGAGGCCCCCTTAAATGTCTCGGCCTCTCAAGCTGCAGCGAATGAGTGCCTGCACATCTCTGATAATGGAAATGTCCCTATAAAGGTCTTGTATATTGATCTGGAGTATATTGAAATGACGAGTATGCTAGTGGAACTGCTTGAACTGGTGAAGGCACATTCCTTGTATACCTGGGTGCCTCCATTACAATCAGATGTGGTGGTGCTGCATGGTACCAATGGATGGAGCCAGGTAGTACAGGTTGTGCCGGTTAACATTAATCACTGTGGTAATCTCCCGGTTTCCTGTGAGGGTGCTTCCAGATACGGTTTAGTACGGAAGGTGCTCTGGGGGGCTGCTGGAGACATCGGAGGTCTCTCCGCCTGATGCAGTGATGGATAGGTCTTCTAGTGTGGTCCGAGGTGCGCCTGAGCATGGTTTAGTAAATGGCACGGATACTGCCTCACCCGCTAGACCTAAGAAGGAAGGGCCAGGTATGAACGCAGCAAAAGCAGAGATTCTGTCTGTCACCTGCAGAGAGGTTTGGGGGTACATGGAGACGCTCTCAAATATAGTATGGAGAGGAACAAAAATTGTGAGCTGGCAAAGACTGGTACTGCTAGAAATGGGTCATGCGTTGCTCAATGTCAGTTGTTAGGACAACTGCCCACAGAGATTTGGACAACAGGTGAAGTGAAGCCTTGTGAAGGTCTCATAAGGGGATAGCTGCTCACCTGTGTGTTGTCCCTCCTTGGGCCTGGCCCTACCAAACCCTGAACAAGAAAGAACTGATGGTATTGGTAATTGGAGAAATGGTGGTGTATTGAATGTAAATAATGGCCTTAATATGACCATGAATAATTTCTTGGAAAATGAGCATGATACACAGATGTTGAGCTCTAAGGAGTTGGTAAACCCAAAAGACCTATTGTGATGGGGAAAACTGGTACCAGTGAGGGGAAAGGAAAACGGAAACGGATTTGAAAGGAAGTAGCAGGGAAGGCAGGGGGGCCACCAAAAAAGAAATGTGAGCTCAGGAACCCCAAGGACAGGGAGTAGGCTGAGGATACAGAACTGTAGGACCCTGCTGCGATCCAGGGTAGGGCGTGCCTGGAAACGCACCTGGAAAAAAGATTGGGCCTATGCAGCGAATAGCTGGTGCAGAGGTGCCCCAATCAAGAATGTGAAGAATGTCTTTGTAGAGTAATGTAACATTTTCCTTTCCATTCTATTGCAGGTTCCATCATGTCTGAAGGCCAGAGGGAGGGTGAACTGTGTGGTCCAGGAGGTCCAGCCTGAGCGGCAGCTGCCGTCCCAGCTCAGTGGTGAGACCTTCTATGATCCCATGTCCTTCTTCTATAGTCCCTGCCCCTTCTTCTCTGGTCCCTGCCTTTCTCTGGTTCTCATCCTTCTTCTCTGGTCTTTACCCTTCTGGTGTTATCAGTGTCACTGGTAAACACTGAATGGGTATAGTGAATAGCAGGACACCACACACCCCTTCAACTGTCTAGATTTACATTAAAGTTTCAAATACAAAAATCCTTCATTGCTGCAGACCTCAGCACACGCCAATATATACAGTATCTCACAAGTGAGTAGAATCCTCAAATTTTTGTAAATATTTTATTCTATCATTTCATGTGACAACACTGAAGAAATTACACTTTGCTATAATGAATGAATGAATGAATGATTTGTATAGCGCTGCAACTGCGAACTGAATCGCCTCGAGGCGCTTGACTGCTCATGTTGGGATGCCATGTATTAGAAGAGGTGGGTCTTGAGTTTTTTCCTGAAGGCCTGATGGTTTTCTTCCATGCGGATGTTGTTTGGTAGAGCATTCCATAGCCGGGGTCCCTGTACTGCGAATCTTCGTTCTCCCTTCGATTTGTAGCGGGCTTTGGGGATGAGAAGGCGATTTTGGTTTGTTGATCGAAGTCTGCGATTCGGTATGTATTTTTCTATTTTCTCACAAAGGTATTGAGGCGCATTTCCTTGTGTACATTTGTGGGTGAGGCAGAGGGTCTTGAATGTGATCCTGTCTTTTACCTTGAGCCAATGGAGCATCCTTAGGGATGGGGAGATGGATTCCCAGGGTTTCTTTTCGGTGACTATTCTTGCTGCTGTATTTTGGTATATATATTATTTGCTATAATGTAAAGTAGTGAGTGTACAGCTTGTATAACAGTGTAAATTTGCTGTCCCCTCAAAATAACTCAACACACAGCCATTAATGTCTAAACCGCTGCCAAAAAAAATTGAGTACACCCCTGAAAATGTCCAAATTGGGCCCAAAGTGTCAATATTTTGTGTGACCACCATTATTTTCCAGCACTGCCTTAACCCTCTTGGCCATAGAGTTCACCAGAGCTTCACAGGTCGCCACTGGAGTCCTCTTCCACTCCATAACAAACATCACAGAGCTTGTGGATGTTGGAGACCTTGCAATCCTCCACCTTCCATTTGAAGATGCCCCACAGAAGCTTGGCTGGTCCATCACCTTTACCCTCAGCTTCTTTAGCAAGGCAGTGGTCTTCTTAGAGGTGTGTTTGGGGTCGTTATGTTGGAATACTGCCCTGTGTCCCAGTCTCCAAATGGAGGGAATCTTGTTCGTCTTCAGTATGTCACAGTACATGTTGGCATTCAATGTTCCCGCAATGAACTGTAGCTCCCCAGTGCCGGCAGCACTCATGCAACCCCAGACCATGACACTCCCACCACCATGCTTGACTGTAGACAAGACACACTTGTCTTTGTACTCCTCACCTGGTTGCTGCCACACACGCTTGACACCATCTGAACCAAATAAGTTTATCTTGGTCTAATCAGACCACAGGACATGGTTCCAGTAATCCATGTCCTTAATATGCTTGTCTTCAGCAAACTGTTTGCAGGCTTTCTTGTGCATCATTTTTAGAAGAGGCTTGCTTCTGGGACGACAGCCATGCAGACCAATTTGAAGCAGTGTGCGGCGTATGGTCTGAGCACTGCGGACCCCCACCCCTTCAACCTCTGGGAAATAGACATATGAGTACTGTCAGAATTGCTGCAGAGGTTGAAGGGGTGGGGGTCCGCAGTGCTCAGACCATACGCCGCACACTGCTTCAAATTGGTCTGCATGGCTGTCGTCCCAGAAGCAAGCCTCTTCTAAAAATGATGCACAAGAAAGCCTGCAAACAGTTTGCTGAAGACAAGCAGATTAAGGACATGGGCATTAATGCGTAATTCAGTATTTATTTTTTCATATTTCCATCAATTAAATCTTCTGCCGTTGTTGTTGTTTTTAACTTTGGATAGTAAAACATTTTTTGTCCTGCCAGTAATCCCTTATACGGCCCACTTCTTGTTTCTTGTCTGGTAATAAGTTTAGGCTTATGACATCGTCTCTCTCTCTCTCTCTCTCTCTCTCTCTCTCTCTCTCTCTCTCTCTCTCTCTCTCTCTCTCTCTCTCTCTCTCTCGAGGGCCAATGAGAGCTGCAGCCAGACTCGTGGAGGGAGATTTCTGCAGCATATTTGGCAATTACAGAATCACAGTATATATTAAATAATATGCAAAGTGGTTGGAGGGAAGCTTCAGAATGGCAAAGATGTTTTTATTACAAATTATGTGAGCAGACTGCAGTTCCTCTTTAATGAGCTTTAGTATGGGCGTTTAGACTGGTGTTTTACAAGCCTTAATGACAAGTTAAAAATGCTCTCCAAACTCCCTATGCTCAGTTTTGAACCGTTTGATCTTTAAAGTGCATTTTAAAACCGCTTTACAAATGCCTATTCCATTACGGGACATAAATGAATCTTATGCCCCGCAACTGCCTGCCAGAGTGTTTGCGAACTGTTACCATAGACTTGCATGGGAGGCGTTGAAAGGCTTCATGTTTTGATAGTGTGAACTGCACTGTGTGCTCTCCATTGTATCATTTTTGCATAGGCTTTTGAGGGAAATCTTTAACACCTCTCAAAAGCCTGCTTTTAATGCTCCTGTGAACTTGGCCTTGCTGCCATTTTTTAAATTGAATTAATGTTTATCTCTAATTTTTTAATTCAGTCACTTTGAGGATTGTTACACGAGTGTAGAATAGTTTAGCACAAAAAATGCATGTAGTTGTATTAGCCGTATTTTAAATTATACAGAGGTCAGAATAAGTGGCATTTTATTGTTTGCATGTACAGGTCTGTACTGGGACAACAGGAAACAAGCGTTTTCATGGATGATGGAACACGCTGAACAGGTTCATAGTGCTGAGATGGACTCTGATTGGCCATATAACCTATTCTGTGAGTAATTGGATTTCTTGCAAACTATTCCCCTCTCACTCTCTATATTAAATTGTGAGTTAGGAGTTCTGATATTCTCTGTCATTGGTGCAATAACTGACAGTTTTGCAGATATCATCTTAAACGTCATTATCTCCAAGACCTTTATTTTTCATCCTCTGCTGCCCACACACATCTACGCTGGTGACATTTCTAAAAACTGTCAGAACATTTATGTGCAGGAAAAACGCAACAAATGGCGTCATATAGAAGAATCGCTGTCAGTGTGAGCCAAGATCATTAAAGTCAAAATTTGTTATGGTTTTAACCACTTCAGCCCCAGAAGGATTTACCCCCTTCCTGACCAGAGCACTTTTTGCGATTATGGCACTGCGTCGCTTTAACTGACAATTGCGCGGTTGTGCGGCGTTTCACTCAAACAAAATTGACATCCTTTTTTTTTTCCCCACAAATAGAGCTTTCTTTTGGTGTCATGTTGCTAGGCAGAACAGGGAAATGCCTTGTTCACATAGGCATCTCCCCATTCTGCCGCTCCATGACACTATCGCGGGCCCCCGGTGGACATCGAGTGGTGCCCACAATGGCGCGATTTAAAGGGGATGTCCATTTGCCCAGCCGTACCATTGTGCCGGCATATATCGTCGCGGGCTGGTCGGCATGTGGTTAAAGTAGGATATTTAATAAACTAAAAAAAAAAAATTATTACAAATAGCCAAACTTGACCGCTTTCAATTAAAGTTATTAGAATAAGAAAATCAAAAGACATAAAATGTACCTCTATAGTGTTGACCGTGTTTATACCTAAACATGGGTGTAACAAACATCAACCAATATGAGCACGCACAGCCTCCCACCCCCTTCCTTTTACAAAGTCGCAGGGGTCTTCTCCCTGCGGCAACCTGTCAAATCTGTCTTACTGTGCCTTGCTCCACCCACACAGCTTCATCATTCATTTCACTGGAAGCGGTGAATGAAAAAAACTCCCTACAGTGGCCAGAGCACTGCACCCATGATCCAGTGATAAAAGGCGCAATGTTTTTCTTTTGCAAACTGGGAATATTTTTTTTATTTGCAAAAGGTGAGATTCTCCTTTTAGGCTAAATTCACACTTGTGCAGGTGTTTGCAGGATGGTGTGTAAATTGCACCCGTTCCAGCAGCCAAACCGTGCTGCTCTTTTGCAGATGTGTGCTTTTATTAAACGAAAAGTAAGCGGTTCTGTTTAAAAAAAAAAGAAAACTCACCTAGGTGGATGTTGCATCTGTCGACCACCGATGGCTCGGTTGTGGGCCTCAGAAGCCGAGACCACCCATGGCTCGGTTGTGGGCCTCAGAAGCCGAGACCACCCATGGCTCGGTTGTGGGCCTCAGAAGCCGAGACCACCCATGGCTCGGTTGTGGGCCTCAGAAGCCGAGACCACCCATGGCTCGGTTGTGGGCCTCAGAAGCCGAGACCACCGATGTGCAGTAGGGAACCAGGCTGTGAAGCCTTCACTTCCTGATTCCCTTAATGAAGATGCCGACACCGCCACCTGGAGCTGAGGGACGGGTCGTCTTCAGGTGAGGACATCGCTGGACCCTGGGACAGGTGAGTGTCCTTATTTGAAAAGTCAGCAGCTGCAGTATTTGTAGCTGCTGACTTTTTAAAAGAAATAATATGTTTTGGTGGAGCTTTAAGAACATAGGTGTGAACCTGGCAGAAGAAGGCCACACTTTAATATACAATATCTCAGCATAATTCTCATATTTGAATATGAAAAGTTTCATCCAAAATATCGCTATTTTGAACGTGAGGAATTCCTCAAGCGATAACAAAACTAAAAATAAATAACGTGAGCACTAAACAGAAAAATAAAATAACAGCTGCTAGCAAAAAAAGACAATATATTCAATCCTCCAAAGCAATAAACAAAATATGCAGCACTGTGATGATTATAAACATTAGTTACATAAAGTCCTTGCATTTGTGGCTACACAATTAAAGCGGAGGTTCACACAAAAATTGAACCTCCGCTTTTCGGAAACCAGCCCCCCCCCCACTCCGGTGTCACATTTTGGGGAGGAGGGGGTGCAGATACCTGTCTATACCCAGAAATGGGTGCAAATACCTGTCTTGGACTCCCATGGGAGTCTACGCCTCTTCCCGTTCCCCCGTGCTATCTGCTGGGACACACATGGGTCCCAGAGACAGCAGGGACCATTCAGATTGCGCAGCAAGACTTGCGCATGTGCAGTAGGGAACCGGGAGGTGAAGCCGCAAGGTTTCATTTCCTGATTTCCTTACTGAAGATGGCGGCGGCAGCATCCGAGGGACGGTTCGGCCTCGGGTGCCGACATTGCTGGACCCTGGGACAGGTAAGTGTCCTTATTTTAAAAGTGAGCAGCTGCAGTATTTTTAGCTGACTTTAAAAAAAAAAAAAAAAAAATTTCACGGGAGTTCCGCTTTAAGTGCAGCAAACGCGCTTTGATAATGCCACTCATGTGGTGTATGAGGAATCCTCTACTTTAAATTCAGAGCCAGAACATTGTACCGCCACAGCGGAGGTCCATGTGGCAGTGTTATATGTGAGTCTAGCAGCATGATATATTTAGTTTTCCCCATCCGTCTTTCAGGACAGCACCATAGAGAGACCCTGGCTCCTCCCCTTTCAGGAAACACCGCCTTAGATTTTGAAATTTAAGCCCCCACCGTCCTGCCAGTCCCTCAGTTATGGTGTTTCCTCCGGAGGGGAGACACCGCTATGGAGCCAAGGGCTGAATAGCCAGGGAGGCTAAAGCCGATCGTTTCCAGAGAAGGGGGGGGGGAGCAGGGGTCTCTCTACCTCCCTCCATCCTATCGTGCGGTCCGTGAGGCTGGGGAAGCCGGGGACTGGACTGACCTTTTTTCACGCACCTCCGGCTTCTTTTGGGGAAACTGTAAGCCGGAGGGTTCCGCTCTTCTCCTGTCCAGGGGGACGCCAACGGAAGCACTGGAGGCCGCCATGTTCGGCGTGGAGCTCAGTGCGCCGGGTCGGATGGCGGGTGACGTCATTTCCGACGGAGGTCAGTGCTTCCGTTCGTTCCGCGGCTTCCGGTTCCGGCCGCGGGATTTGAAAAGCGGAACGAGCGTTTTGGCTGGTGCTGCTTCATTTTCGGCCTGTAGCGACAAGCGTTCGGAAGCGGAGGCACCACCGATCCTCAGCGGGAAATGTCGGAAGTAGAGGCTTCCCGAACGGCTCCTGGAGATGCCTGCACCAGCCACTCTAAGGTAAGTGGAACCCTGGGGTGGTGTTCCCTTACTAGACAACCTGTAAGCTCCACAGGTGTGTTTGTCTCCCTTGGTGGTGGGGAAGATGGGGGGTAACTAGGACCCTGGTGGTGGTGGTCAAAGTTATAGCACCCCTGGTGGCCCTCTGTGTGTATTGCTGGTGGTTAAGGGGAGTCTGACTGCTCTCTTTTATGTTTGTCTTTTTTCAGAGCAAGTCTGCTGAGAAAACCAAATCGCCCCACAATTCAAAGAGAAAATGCCCTTCGTGCAGAGCCACAATGGGGGAATCGTGGTCCAAAGCACTCTGTAGGGAATGTATAGAGGGGCTAGTGAGGGAGCAGTCAGCGGAGCAAAATACGGAGTTAGCTGCGTCCGTCAAGGAACTAGCAAACACCGTACAATCTTTTAAAACGCTCTTCTCTAGTTTTCAGTTTCCGCAGACTCAGATTAACCCTCCACCAGCACAGCAGAGTGTTGCGCCAAGCCTAACGGATGCTCCCTCGGCGAGTGGTGAGAATCCGGGGGGCTCTAGAGAAGAGATTGAGGAGGAGCCAGATAGCGTTGCTTCTGATTCCCAAGGGGAATCCGAGGGAGAGGAGGTGGATGGCGAGTCCACGAGAACCTCTCGCTACAAGCTTTCTCTGGAGGAAGTGGAAGAGCTTTTGGGAGCTATTCACACCACTTTGGGAATCCAGGAAGAAAGGAAAAAGCTATCGCTCCATGACCAAATGTACAGGGGCTTAGGGGAACAGAAAAGGAAAGTGTTTCCGGTCCATGAAGTACTGGTCGACGCCATTAAAAAAGAATGGCAGGACCCGGAAAGGAAACCATTCTTTTCAAGAAGTTTAAAAAGGAGGTTTCCTTTTGCAGAGGAGGAAGCTCTAGTGTGGAATAAAATTCCTAAACTAGATGCGGCCTTCTCACAGGTCTCTAGGCACACCGACCTTGCCTTTGAGGATATGGGAGCCCTCCCAGATCCTATGGATAAAAGGATGGACTCTTTATTGAAAAAATCCTGGGATTCATCAATAGGCAACCTCAAACCCGCCATGGCGTCCACAGTGGTGGCACGGAACATGGAGTACTGGTTGACGCAAATTAAGGCGCACATTGAGGCAGGAACTCCTAAGGAAACAATCCTGTCTTCCTTTCCTATGCTCCTTAATGGAGTAGCTTATCTGGCTGACGCCTCAGCGGAGTCAGTAAGGATGTCAGCAAGGTCAGCAGCCTTGTCCAACTCAGCAAGGCGGGCCCTTTGGCTTAAGACGTGGCAAGGAGATAGCGCGTCAAAAGTCAAGCTCTGCGGTATTCCCCTCACAGGGGACTTGTTGTTCGGTCCTGGCTTGGAGGCCGTCTTGGATAGGACGGCCGACAGGAAAAAGGCCTTTCCTCTCAAAAAGAAATTTGCAGAAGCCAAAAGGAGGGTTCAACCCAGGAGGAAGTTTGAACCTCCTAAAAATGAGCAACAGAAAAAAGTTTGGCAGAAGGGCAAAGGGCGTGGGGGAGCTATTTTTCGCCCTCCTGAACAGCCCAAAAAGTCTAAATGACGGAACCAAGGTGGGAGGAAGACTGGGATACTTCCTCCCACAGTGGGAGTTGATCACCTCCAACCATTTTATTTTGGAGATTATAAGGAGGGGTTACAGGTTGGAGTTTTCAAAACCCCCACCTCTCAGGTTTCTGGTCACCACGCTACCAAAATGTGCAGAGAAGGCTTCAGCTCTTCTTTCCTCTCTACAGGAGTTGGAGGAACAAGAGGTGGTAACCCGAGTTCCGGTGGAAGAGACAGGCAGGGGCTTCTATTCCCACATCTTTGTGGTCCGCAAACCATCGGGAAAGTTCAGACTTATCCTGAACTTGAAGCCCCTGAACGTCTCGGTTACATACAGGAAGTTCCGAATGGACTCGATCTATTCGGTAAAAGCACTTCTTCCCCAGAATTGCTTCATGGCGTCCATAGACCTGAAGGATGCCTATCTGCACATCCCCATAGCAGAGGGGTACCAGAAGTTCCTCAGGTTGGCGGTGAAGACCCCAGAAGGGATAGTGCATCTACAATTCAGGGCTCTTCCCTTCGGGCTATCTTCTTCCCCCCGTATATTCACCAAAGTCATGGTGGAGGTTCTGGCCTTCTTGCGACTCAGAAACATCGCAATAGTCGCATATCTAGACGATCTGCTCCTATTTGCTTCTTCCCCAGAGCAGCTGTCCAGAGATCTGCAGGTAACAAGGGAAATCCTCGAAAATCTAGGATGGCTCTTGAACCTGGAAAAATCCAGCCTGACCCCATCGCAGAAAATCATCTTCCTGGGCTACAGGTTGGATTCAACAAAACAAAAAGTTTTTCTTCCGGAAGAAAAAATCCAGAAGGTGGACAGGGCGATGTTGCTCTTGCAGGGCAATCAACAGATCTCAATAAGGAAAGCCATGTCAGCCCTAGGGCTATTGACATCCTCGCTCCCAGCAGTACAGTGGGCAGGGCTGCATTTTCGCCCTTTACAACTGTTCATACTGGGAATTTGGGACCACAGTCAGAATTCCCTGGATGCTCTGATAGAGGTACCAAGTCAGGTAAAGAGGTCACTTTGGTGGTGGAGAAAAGGGGCCAATCTTTCCCAGGGTTTGGAATGGGTCCTCCCGGTATCCAAAACCATCACGACCGATGCAAGCGGCACAGGTTGGGGAGCTCATCTAGGTTCCCGGATGGTTCAGGGCACCTGGCTAAAGCAAGAGGCAAGGGAATCCTCGAACTGGAGGGAGCTGAAAGCCATAGAGTTGGCGCTCAGAGCCTTTCAGGAAGAACTCCAGGGTCAACACGTGAGAGTCAGGTCAGACAACTCCTCTGCAGTAGCATACCTCAACAGGCAGGGAGGTACCAAAAGCAGGTCTCTGTGGAGCTTGACAAGCACCATTCTCAGGTGGGCCGAGACAAATATTCTGTCCCTGTCGGCGGTACATCTAAAAGGGGATCAAAATCAGGTTGCGGATTTTCTCAGCAGGAGAAAGCTGAGAGAAGGCGACTGGATTTTGAACCAGGATGTCTTCAAGGCAATTACCCAGAGGTGGGGGATGCCTTGTATAGACCTCTTCGCTTCAAGGGAAAACAGAAAAACAGATCTGTTCTTCTCCCTGAGCAGATGGGACGGAGCACTTGGAGTGGACGCACTGGCTCAGAGCTGGGAGTTCTCCAAGTGCTATGCCTTCCCCCCTCCTGTACTAATTCCAGCAGTACTGAGGAAGCTACAGTTGGAGAGCACAACTCTCATTCTGATAGCACCTCATTGGCCCAGGAGGCCGTGGTTTTCCATCTTGAAGAGTCTGGCAGTGGAACCCCCGTGGATTCTGCCATTCCAGGAAGATCTTCTGTCCCAGGGTCCAATCTGTTGTCCTCAGGTGGAGCGGTGGAACCTGGCTGCTTGGCTACTGAGGAGGAATTGCTGAAGGGCAAAGGGTTCTCAGATCGGTTGGTGTCAACCCTACTAAGTTGCAGAAAAAAGGAGACGCAAGCTATCTACCTGAAAGTGTGGAAACGCTTTAATAGTTGGTGTGCGGATAGTTCCTTCGACACAAACAGTCCGGTAGCGGTACTGGAATTTCTGCAAGCAGGGGCAGACAAGGGGTTGGCTGTTAGCACACTGAAAGGACAAGTGTCTGCTTTAAGTGTATATTTGGAAAAACAGTTAGCTTTAGATCCCTGGATATCTAGGTTTTTTAAAGCTCTGAACAGGCAGAGGCCAGTAAGAGTATCCTCTTTTCCAGTATGGGATCTTTCTTTAGTGTTACAAGCCCTCACTGGTGAACCGTTTGAACCATTGGAGGCTTGTACGTTGAGGTCGATCACCCTCAAAACGGTGTTTTTGGTGGCGATCACCACGGCAAGAAGAGTAAGTGAACTCGAGGCCTTTTCCATTAGGGCACCTTTTTTTTCAGATATTTCCGGATCGGGTGGTTTTTAGAACTGATCCGGCATTTTTACCTAAAGTGGCTTCAAGTTTTCATAGAGGCCAAGAAATAATTTTGCCTACCTTCTGTGTAAACCCTGTGAGGGAACAGGAACGCACATTTCATAAGTTGGATGTTAGGAGGTGCGTCCTCCAGTACTTGGAGAGTACAAAGGATTATAGGAAGTCTGATTCCTTTTTTGTATTGTTTTCAGGAGCTAAAAAAGGGTCTAGGGCCTCTAGACGGACGATAGCCAGATGGATTAGGTTAGCCATCAGACAGGCCTATGTAGCGGGGGGAGTGGAGCCCCCGGATGGGATTAGAGCGCATTCCACCAGGGCAGTGGCGACTTCGCAGGCTGAGTGGGCTGGTGCTTCTCCAGAGCAGATCTGTAGGGCGGCAACATGGTCCAGCTTTGATACGTTCATAAGGCACTACAGGTTGGACCTGCTGTCAGCGAAGGACCAAGCCTTTGGGCGTAAAGTTCTGCAGGCAGTAGTCCCACCCTAAGGTAAGGTGCTCGCTTATCCTCTCTATGGTGCTGTCCTGAAAGACGGATGGGGAAAAACGGAGTTACTTACCGGTAACGTCCTTTTCCGGGAGTCTTTCAGGACAGCACAAGTTACCCACCCTAATTTGTGGACATGGAAGAAGTCATCGCATGAGACCGTCAGGTAAGAGATATAAGTTATTATGACGTGTTCTTGTGTCTCCCCAGCTGGCCGGAGGTACTCTTGAAGAACTGAGGGACTGGCAGGACGGTGGGGGCTTAAATTTCAAAATCTAAGGCGGTGTTTCCTGAAAGGGGAGGAGCCAGGGTCTCTCTATGGTGCTGTCCTGAAAGACTCCCGGAAAAGGACGTTACCGGTAAGTAACTCCGTTTTTTATGCAATTTACCTGTTTATTGTGTGTCCTTTTAATAAATACTATACTGAGGCATAGCTCTTGTTTATGTCCCTATGTTTTTGGGACATATGAATGGAGCTCTACCCTGTGAAGTGAGATAATAGGAGAGGAACTTCTTGTGCTGAAACCTGTGGACATTCCTGTTTTCACCTTTTTTGATGCTTCTTATAAGCTTTTGTTTGTTTTTTTTTTTTGTTCTTTTTTGGCTTATATGGAGTTCCAGAGGTAAGGATCAAAGGAGAGGATTACTCATACTCCACATGAGTGGCATTATCGAAGCGTGTTTACTGCACTTAATTGTGTAGTCACAAATTCTGGTAAGCCTTCAATCCTTATACCTTCTTTTGCACTTACTGAGTGGGAACATTGGACTTTTTTGTTTAACACAGAAGGACTTTTTTTTTTGAATGTTTATGTAACTAACGTTTATAATTATCACAACGCTGCATATTTTATGTTAATTCCCTAAGCGAACAGAATTATGAAATATTCATTTCTGCAGAATTTCCAAAGAAATTTAATCGGTCAATGAGGAAAGGAGACAATTGGAAATTGAGCCTAAACCGAATAACAAAAAAAAAAAAAAAAAAAACACCCCCATTATTTGTCTGGCAATTTGTGATGCTGTGACCCATTAGTATTGTCTGTGTTTACAGACTACATTTTCACTTTCCTCCTTTTTATAGCTCTCATTGACCCGCTTAAGTCTCATCCCCGAGAAACAGACACACTAACTAGGCTTTTTTTTTTTACCAGACAAGAAACAGGAAGTGGGCTGTATAAGGTATTTACTGGCAGAAAAGGTCACTAACCTCTTCCCGCACGCCGGCCGTCAAATGATGGCTGGGCGGCGTGGCTCTCATTCTGGGTGGACGCCATATGACGGCCTCCCAGAACTACCGCTCTTGCGCGCCCATGGGGAGCACACATCGTGGCGATCTGTGGTGCGGTGTGTCAGTCTGACATACCACTACACCAATCTCGGTAAAGAGCCTCTGAGGGATGCTCTTTACATTCTGATCAGCTATGATTGGACACGGCTGATCACATGGTAAACAGGAAGAGGCGTTAATTGGCTTTTCCTCACTCACGTCTGACAGATACGAGTAGAGGAGAGCTGATCGTCTGCTCTCCTGACAGGGGTGGGGGTTCCGTACTGATTGTTTATTAGCGCAGCCCCCCTCGGATGCCCACCCAAGATCACCAGGGATGCCACCAGTATGTGCCCAGGCAGCTGTCAATCAGTGATGCCTAACAATGTCATCTATCAGTGCCATGTATCTGTGCCCAGCAGTGCCACCCATAAGTACACATAAGTACACATCAGTGCCCATCAATGCCACCTCATTGGTGCTGCATTATCAGTGCCCATCAGTGAAGGAGAAATCTTGTGTATAATGGAAACAAAAGAAAAACTTAAATTTTTTTCAAAATTTTAGGTCTTTTATTAGTTTGGCATCAAATACCACCAAAAAGCTATGTGTGTGATCAGGTACCTGATTTTGACAGGTACCTGTTCCTGCTTCCACTTTGCTTTCTAAACAAGGGACCAGTTTCCTGCCCTTTTAGGGGGAGAGGCCAGACTGTGGCCAGTGGGAGTGGGAAATGTCCTGGTGTCAGTGGGAGGAATAGTGCCCCAAGGGCCAGATGAAGGCAAGCAAAGGGCTGTGGTTTGGAGATCACTGGCCTAGGCGATCAGAAACTGAAGTTTTCTCCCCTGTACTCTTCTGGGACACACGACAGGTCTCAGACTACGGGACCATTCACAATGCGCAGTAGGCATCCGGACATGAATCTGTAAGCTGTCACAGTTGGGTGCCCACAGTTAAACTGCTGGGGGGGGGGGGGGGGGGGGGGGGGGGGGGGGGGGGACAGATGGCAGGAGATGGAAATGGCTGGGGTGAGTACACCGCGGGATTCTGGAACAGGTAAGTGGCTGTTTATTGAAGTCAGCAGTTAGTTTTTGTAGCTGACTTCTGCATTATTTGATGGCTAAGGGTCCTTTCACACGGGGCGGATCCGTAATGATCCACCCCGTGAAGATCCGTTGCTCAGCGGGGATCGCACAGCTGTTCCCCGCTGATGACAGGGCGGTCCCTGCACACTGTGCAGGGACCGCCCTGTCAGTTCTCCGCTCTCCTCTATGGAGGATCGGATGAACACGGACCGTCTGTCCGTGTTCATTTGATCTGCTCTGCAGACGGATGGAAAAAATAGGATTTTCCTCCGTCTGCAGAACCGGACAATTGCGGAGGCGGACAATAGCGGGTGTCAGCGGATGCTCATCCTCTGACACCCGCTGCCCCATAGACATGCATGCATGCATGTATGTATGTCCGTTTTTCATCTAAAAACGGATGGATGAAAAACGGACATACGGTCTGCATGTGTGAAAGGGGCCTAAGGCTGTACAATACTAATGGACTACATTTTCTGATAAAACATTGTGTAATTATAAGGTAAAACTCTTACTTAATGTGCGTGTGTTTGTATTCTGGCTGGAGCCGTCATGGTTTGGTTGCTATGTCCCTCACTTCCTTTCTATTTGATGGTGGTCAAGGCAGGAAGTAAAGACGCTGTTCTGGTGATTTTACCATTGCCACCAGAATATAAAGAGGAAATCTTTTGGTGGGGGACACTTACTTTAGTGACAGCGGAGGCTGGGAACACCTATTCTAGCGACAACTATGGCTGTGCATTGTATTAAGGCAGCCCATTTATTCTGAATGGGTTTAAGACAAGACACACAAAAACAACACAGTGTGTGCGTTAAGGTACCATTAACAATGAACGCTACAGCTTGCAGGGGCATTGTAGTTGCTACTGTAATGCACACTCTGTAAAGGCCCTATTGAAGGCTATCCCTGCACTTTAGGGAGTTCCTCTAAGACCCCTTTCACACTGGGGTGTTTTTCCAGGCCCTTTAACGCTGGAAATAGGCTCCTGCTAAGTGCCTGAAAACTGCCTCTCATTCATTTAAGTGTGACGTTTCACACGGGGGTGGTGTGCTTGTGTGACGTTGCAAAAGGTCCTGCAAGCAGCATCTTTGGGGTGGGTTGGGAGTGCTGTAGTTAGTGCTCCCAAAACGCCCCTGCCCATTGGAACATGGGAGTTTTTAAACCCTTCTTTGGGGTTAAAAGCACCCCGGTAGTGGCCAAAAAGCACAGCTTAAACAGCGCTGCTAATACGAGTGGTTTTAGCGCTAACACGGCCCCAGTGTGAAAAGGGGTCTTGCTGTTGTGTCTGTAGGACAAAAAGGTAACTCGACTGTCAGGTTTTTTTTTTTTTGTTTTGGCTCTGGGCCCCATTGGTGTGTGTGTGTGCCATTCCAGACAGAACTTAGGCCGGGTTCACATTATTGTGAATTGGAAGCAGATTCTCCACCCAATTCGCAATAGCAGGAGATTGTGACTGGCTCTCTATGGAGCTGGTTCGCGAGTCCTGTGCGTTTTTGGTCTGTTTTCAGCCCAAAATTCAGACTGCAATCGGACCCGAAACAGTGAACCAGGATGCACAGGACCCCTGCTGTGAGCTGCATTGGCATTAGGTGTGAACTGAGCCTAAAGGTTATATATATATATATATATATATATATATATATATATATATATATATATATATATATATATATTTTTTTTTTAACTGCACTTACAGTATCTCACAGCAGTGAGTACACCCCTCACATTTTTGTAAATATCTTTTCATGTGACAACACTGAAGAAATTACACTTTGTTACAATGTAAAGTAGTGAGTGTACAGCTTGTATAACAGTGTAAATTTGCTGTCCCTTCAAAGTAACTCAACACACAGCCATTAATGTCTAAACCATTGCCAACAAAAGTGAGAATGTCAAAAGTGTCAATATTTTTTTGTGTGGCCACCATTATTTTCCAGCACTGCCTTAACCCTCTTGGAGTTCACCAGGGCTTCACAGATTTGCCACTGGAGTGCTTTTGGCATCATGGAGCTGGTGGATGTTGGAGACCTTGTGCTCCTCCCCCTTCCATTTGAGGATGCCCCACAGATACTCAATAGGGTTTAGGTCTGGAGACATGCTTGGCCAGTCCATCACCTTTACCCTCAGCTTCTTTAGCAAGGCAGTGGTTATCTTTGGGGTCGTTATGTTGGAATACTGCCTTGCGGCCCAGTCTCTGAAGGGAGGCTCATGCTCTGCTTCAGTATGTCACAGTACATGTTGGCATTCATGGTTCCAATGAACTGTAGCTCCCCAGTGCCGGCAGCACTCATGCAGCCCCAGACCATGACACTCCCACCACCATGCTTGACTGTAGGTAAGACACACTTGTCTTTGTACTCCTTACCTGGTTGCAGACAGACACCGTCTGTACCAAATAAGTTTATCTTGGTCTCATCAGACCACAGGGCATGGTTCCAGTAATCCATGTCCTTAGTCTGCTTGTCTTCAGCAAACTGTTTGTGGCCTTTCTTGTGCATCATCTTCAGAATAGGCTTCCTTCTGGTACGACAGCTATGCAGACCAATTTGATGCAGTGTATGGTGTGAGCACTGACAGGCTTTTTTTTTTTTTTTTTAAGATCCTCAAAAATTTCTTTGCCATGAGGGGCCACCTGAGACATTTTAACACTAACATGACACCAGGGAGGGGAAAATGGCTAATAGGGTCCAATTTGGACATTTCACTTGGGGGGGTGGTGTGTACGCACTTTTGTTGCCAGCAGTTTAGACAATGATGCTGTGTGTTGCATTATTTTGAGGGGGACAGCAAATTTACATTTATAATAAAATAGTTACAAAAATGTGATGGGTGTACTCACTTTTGTGCGATACTATACCTCCCCTAGCCCCCCTGCTGCTTTGAGTTGGGCTAGTTATTAAAATCCAACAGGCCTCTAAGGGAGAATAAAGTAAAAATCCAGACGTGAGGTGGGTACACAAGTGCTGAGTATAAACCATGATGGAGAATCTGAATCATGCAAGTGCAATGTATTTCCTAACACCTGGGGCCTCCTCTACAAGAGTGCATGACATGCAGGGCTGTTTTTCCCAGCACAGGGGGGTACCAGATTGTTATTTACAGGGACACAGCCGCTGTGTCCTAATATGACATCCATGTGGCTCCCCAAACTCACCCCCACAGATATCATATTAGGACACAGCCACTGTGTCCTAATATGATAACACTGGGACTGTGGGATGCATACAACCCCTTTCCTGCCAAAACACAGCCCTACACGGGGCACGCATCTCATCGCTCCATGTGAATGAGGCTTAAAATGAGTGGGATTATCATTATTTATTTAACCTGTTACATCCTGTGCAACATCCATTAGCACCAATCATAGTGGTCAAACCAAAGACAATGCATCTGATTGCTGTAGGGCATGGCTGTTTGTTGTACAGGGCATTGGCACAATGCCATTTCACTATAGAAGCTGTGAGGAGACAACACCGGCTGAATTGTGGTGTGGAAAGCTGCTGACCTTTAAAGTACTGATAATCATTTTATAAAAATATAGTTCCATATTGATAATTAATATGAACCATTACTGTGAAACTCTGTACTCTTAATTTCCCATAGTTAATCATAGTGGCCCTTCACATACAGACATTGTGGCTACAACATGGCAGGAGTACAGATACTTCATTTATATCCTGTAGTATAAATACCAATGCTATTGGCTTTGGATAATAAAATCCAGTGCCAGTCCTGACATGCATAGTTAAGAGTATTAGCTCTTCCTGAAGCACTAGGAGGGGATCATTGAACCAGCATGGCTGCAGAGCAACGAACAGCTTCTGCAAACCTTGTTTGTGGCTGTCGTGTCCAAACCCCAGAAGTTTCAGCAGTTGTGCAGGGTACAACCGGTAAGTCAACTGAAAATGTGCCAGTGACACAATAGGATGTCAGATGAGTATAAATCCCTCTTCAGGTGTCATCATAGCAGATGTCCCTTTACTTCCTGTTCAAGTGAAAACTAACATTTTGGATTTCTTAGCACTTTCTAAATAGAGAGGACAAATCTGTTGTCTGAGTTTCGTATCGTGTGTACACAAGTCTGTCACACAAAAGTCCAGAGTACAAACATGCATGCTCAGAATCAATGCTCACCAAACATGACATTAGCAGAAGGTGCCCAAAGGGTGGCGTGCAAGAGCTGAAATTCCACATAGTACTTCACTACGTTCGTGTATGTTGGAAGACAATTGTGTGCCGTTTGTATGCAAGACAAGTTTGCGGCACACACCCTTCAGCCAAAAGTCTGTTAGCCAACAATCAGATTGTAAAATTATCTAGTTGAGTGCTCCTTAACAGGAAAAGTTGAAACTTGGTTTGTAAGACCAAACATTTCGATGATGGTTTGCCTGAGCTAAGGGGGGGGGGGGGGGGGGGGGGGGGGAGAGAAATCTGTGGAAGTAGAGGGAGATTGCGCAGTGTCCCCCAGATACAACCCACCCTTTGGAGGGCAACCATACGGCTGCAGGGGGCCATTATAAAATTGAATTTAACACCCTGCAGTGTACCCTTTCAGGTGTCCATCTGGGATTACGAAAATGAAACAGTGGCTTAGAGTTAAACTCTCAATACCCAAAATACATCAAGACAATGGAAGAAATATCTTGAATAGGTTCGAACAGCAGTATCCAACTCACAGAGCAAACCAGGTTCAGATTCCTCAGAGTTACAATGGCATGAACAGGGGGAGCTTCATTCAAGTCTTTATTCTGCAGCGTGTTGCGTGCGCGCACATTCACATGCATAGGTGCTTCCTCCTGCATTGCAAAATAAGAGATATCTGTGGCACAAAACAGCCAATAACCTTGATAATGATAAAAACTTGAACCAGCGTTAATAAGTCTGTAGGAGTAGCAGACTACTTGGCTTCTCCTCAGCAGATAGATGGGTATTTGTAATATAGTACATGAACACCAGAGGACGCATTGAAGTTGCAGCAAGTTAAATAATTTATGAAGAAAACCGTAAAATAATGCACTCACATTTAGTGGAGTAAATGGCGGCAGAGCTGTTGTCATAAATCATGGAGCCCAGTACAGCCTACTCTCCATCCTGAAGCCAGTAACGTGTACCTATAGGTAAGCCTAGATCGGGCCGTCCAGCCAAACTGAGCAATCAGGGGAGAAGGGCCATAAGGCCCCTTTCACACTGGGGTGTCTTTCAGGCGCTACAGCGCTAAAAATAGAGCCTGAAAAAAAGCGTGCCCTTTCACTCCAGTGTGAAAGCCGGAGGGCTTTCACACTGGAGCGGTGCGCTAGCAGGACGGTAAAGTCCTGCTAGCAGCATCTTTGGAGCGGTGGATTCACCGCTCCTACCCATTGAAATCAATGAAAAACAAACAACCACCGCTCCAAGACTCTCCTTCCAAGCGAATGCTCCTGTGTGGGAGCCCCAGGTGCTGGCTAATAGCACAATGATTAGAAATCAAAAAGAAGAACTCCGGACAGCCGCACACCGGGAAAATAAAATCCAAAGGGTTTATTTAAAAGCAAAAAGACACTACAATCCAAACACGGCAAAAAGGGGGGTACAGAGCTGACGCATTTCGCACTGTATTTCAGTGCTTACTCATAGCTGAAATCAATGGGACAGCGCGGCAATACCGCCGGCAAAGCAACGCTTTATGGGGGGGGGTTTAACCCTTTTTCGGCCGAATACCGCTGCTGAAACGTCGGTAAAGCAGTGCAGCTTTACCACCGACGCCCGCACCGCCCCAGTGTGAAAGGGGCCTTAGTCAGGGAGGCACCCAAAAACCCGATGGTCACTCTGGCAGAGCTCTCTATCAATTAGGCCTGTATGGTAGTGGCGACATGGAAGCTACTCCTCAGTAAAAAGGCACATGACAGCCCACCTGGAGTTTGCAAAAGGCACCTGATGGACTCTCAGACCATGAGAAACTAAATTCAATGAACTCTTTCGCCTGTATAGAAAGTGTCATGTCTGGAGGAAACCAGGCACCGCTCATCCCCCTGGCCAATACCATCCCTACAATGAAGCATGGTGGTGGCAGGATCATGCTTTGGGGATGTTTTTCAGTGGCAGGAACTGAGACTAGTCAGGATGGAGGGAAATTATGAATGCAGCAATGTACAGACACATCCTTGATGAAAATTTGCTCCAGAGCGCTCTGGACCTCAGACTGAGGTGAAGTTTCATCTCCCAACAGAACAACGACCCTAAGCACACTGCCAAGATAACAAAGGAGTGGCTATGGGACAACTCTGTGAATGTCCTTGAGTGGCCCAGCCAGAGCCCAGACTTGAACATTATTGAACATCTCTGGAGAGATCCGATAATGGTTGTGCACTGACACTCCCCATCCAACCTGATGGAGCTTGAGAGGTCCTGCAAAGAAGAATTGGAGAAACTGCCCCAAAATAGGTGTGTCCAGCTTGTAGCATCATACTCAAAATGACTTGAGGCTGTAATTGGTGCCAAAGGGGCTTCAACAAAGTATTGAGCAAAGGCTGTGAATACTTATGTACATGGGATTTTTTTCCTTTTCAATAAATTTGCAAAGAACAAAATTCTTTCGCGTTGTCATTATGGGGGATTGTTTGTAGAATAAGGATGTAACATAACAAAATGTGGCAAATGTGAAGCGCTGTGAATACTTTCTGAATGCATGAATATACCAGTAGCTGATGATCTGACCAACACACATCCACTCTCCTGAGGACACTAACAAAAAACTGAGGCATTACGTTTGTCAGTTATCCTGCATTGGCCAAGGAAGGATCTTAGATGTGAGTGTGTAGATAAATAGCTGTGTATCGGTTTCTAAAACAACATATTTAAAGGGTAACTCCACTTCCTTGGGGGAAAAAAAATGGCAAATAAAAAATAATGTAGTGTATACAACTGCGGCACAAGTCATTTGGTAATTGAATGTTATTAAAAAATGACCTTTCCTTTTCAATCTGTAGCACTGTCATTTTCTGTAAATTGCAATGCAATATGGCCACCTGGAGGTGTTCTGTACACAGACTGTGTACACAGAACGTCCTCCAGAAAATTTTTCGGCTTGTGCGATTGGCTCACTGATTTTCCCAGAAGTCTACACTAAGACCCCATATACACACTATTAGATTTTCTGCAGATTTTTGTCTTCAGATTTACAAAAAACATATAATATGAGGTCAAACCTTAAAGAAGTTTCAAATTGTATGCAATCAGACAGGCCCTTGCACTACATGGTTTTGGTAAATCTGAAGACAGAAATCTGCAAAAAATCTAATAGTGTGTATGGGGCCTTCAATACAAGTCACATTTCAGGCATCACCTGCAACAAAAATGTCATTTTTGGTCAGATACTTTCAATAGGAAATCATGGCTAAAGGGATGCAGGCCCAGCAGCTTTTCTCATTAGAACCCTGCAGGTACACAGCTAAGGATTATGAAACCACTCCTATTAAGCCTCATACACACGATCGGACTTTGTACAAACTTTCCCGTGGACTTTTGTACAAAGGGCGTCGGCCCTGAACTTGTATTGCATACACACGGCAGGACTTTTTCAGCCAACTTTCACCAAATCATGTGTTTTTTCTGGTCTTTACCACCACCTTTGGTCAACTTCTGTATTGTTGTCTGATCTTTTGCATTGGTTCTGAGCATATGCGTGTTTGTACTTTGTACAAAATTCCTATGGTTTTCTGTACACACGATCAGACTTTTCTCCATCTGACTTTTGTTGCTGGAAAGTTTGTCCTTTCGCACAGCCAACAAAAGTCTGATGAAAACCAAAAAAGTTTGTCCGATGGAGCGTACACGCGGTCGGATGTTGCCTCAACAGCTAATTTGCATGTTTGTTGTCAAAAAGTGCAATCGTGTGTATGGGCCTTTAGACTCCACTTTCCCACATGGATACAGACAGACACATGGGGATTTCTACAGAATAACAAAATGTAGGAATCTGCAACAAAGTTTGTTAAAATCCCTGCAATGTACATATGTTTTTTTTTTTTTCTCAACAAAAGTGGAGTTACTTTAATTCAGTACACATTTGCATGTCAGAGCAACTTACCCTTAGAAAATGTTCCTATACAATAAAACACCCTTGTCATGACTGCACAGGGCCAGTGTTAGAAAATCTCTCACCCGTGGCAATGCCATGGAGCTTTATATCAGTTTTACATGTGCTTTTTGTGCATTGCTGCAACATTGTTTTCTCTGTGTTATGCAAAGTGGAGAAGGAATATTCAAAGACAAAAGACACCGAGTGTCATGTTCTAAAAACTCACACCACACATTTGTATTGGTCCTTTATGTCATGTGTTTACCACATATACCAGTGGATCTGAAATAAACTTGTGCAGCTTAACCACTTCCCGCCCGGTCAATAGCATATTGACGTCCGGGAAGTGGTTCCGTTATCCTGACTGGGCGTCATATGACGTCCTTCAGGATAACATGCCGCTGCGCGCCCGTGGGGGCGTGCATCGCGGCGATCGGTGGAGCGGTGTGTCAGTCTGACACACCGCTACACTGTTCTCGGTAAAGAGCCTCCGGCGGAGGCTCTTTACCACGTGATCAGCCGTGTCCAATCACAGCTGATCACGATGTCAACAGGAAAAGCCGGTGATCTGCTTTTCCTCACTCGCGTCTGACAGACGCAAGTAGAGGAGAGCCGATCGGCGGCTCTCCTGACAGGGGGGGTCTGCGCTGATTGTTTATCAGCGCAGCCCCCCCTCAGATGCCCACACTGGACCACCAGGGACTCCACTAGTATCACCAGGGAAGTGGGCAACATGTGGATGGCCAGGTATGTACCCCCTGGCCATCCACATGTGCAAATGATGCCCAATCTGTGCCAGTCAGTGCCCACAAATGGGCACTGGCTGGCACCATCAGCGTCCAGCAGTGCCGCCCAGCAGTGCCGCCTATGAGTGCCCATCAGTGCCGCATACCAGTGCCGCCTATCAGTGCCCATCATCAGTGGCCATCAGTGCCACCTCAGCGGTGCCCATCAGTGCAGCCATATCAGTGCCCATCATTGAAGAAGAAAACGTACTTATTTACAAAAAATTTAACAGAAACAAAGAAAAACCTTGTTTTTTTTCAAAATTTTTGGTCTTTTTTTATTTGTTGCGCAAAAAATAAAAATCGCAGAGGTGATCAAATACCACAAAAAGAAAGCTCTATTTGTGGGAACAAAATGATAAAAAATTTGTTTGGGTACAGTGTTGTATGACCGCGCAATTGTCATTCAAAGTGCGACAGTGCTGAAAGCTGAAAATTGGTCTGGGTGGGAAGGTGTCTAAGTGCCTGGTATTGAAGTGGTTAAATGACTATCTGATGCTAAATAATTAACAAATCTTACCTTAATCAGGAATCAGCTGTTATTTCCATCCTCCAACGTTTTGTTTTTCGAGCAGGGGCACTTCATTTTTCATGCAGGTCCCAGTAACCGTCCATTTGCTGTTTGAAAATTTAGAGGGGACTATTAAAACTTCAGGCATCCACCCCCTCTTTCTGTCCCTTCTCCACTGGGAGTGCTTAGTGTGCAAGAAAACCCCTGAACGGTAAACATGTTCAGGCACTGTGCATAAAAGTGAAAAAGACAAATGGTATAGACATGGCTGGATTTAAGAGGTGGTGTTTGAGAGGGTTGTTGCCTATTGAGCTCCTTATCACGTCTCTGCATTGCACACAGTGTGTGCACAGGCAGCACAGCTCCTCTCTCCCTCCCCTTCTCGCATGGCACACAGCTCAGATCCATCCTCTATCTGCACACTGTGTAGCTGGATGATATGCTGCACAACCATTTTTATCTGGGAACTTCTCAGGTCAGAACTGCAGCATAGCAGGCAACTACAGTGTGTAGCTAGAGAACGAATCTGAGCTGTGTGCCATGTGAGAAGGGGATGAGAGGAACTGTGCTGCCTGTGACCGAACAGTGTGCAGTAGAGATGTGAAAAAGAGCTCAATGGGCACAGCCCTCCCCATCTCTGTACTGTACAGTGTAGGCACAGGCAGCACAGATCCTCTCCCCTTCTCACATAGCACACAGCTCACACACATCCTCTATCTGCACACTGTGTAGTTGTCTGCTATGCTGAATTTCTGACCTGAGAAGTTCCCAGATAAAAAATGGTTGTGCAGCATATCATACAGCTACACAGTGTGCAGATAGATGGTGTCTAAGAATCGATGTGAGGGGAAGAGCCCAGAGCTGACATTACACAGAGGAGAAAGAAAGGGGGTGGATTGTTGGCATTAGAATCAAGGGAAGACTGTAGTCCCCTCCCCCCAGTTATTTACTTTGATTTTAACAGAAAGGGGACACTTCTCAGAGGGCTGGAAAGATTTTTTTGATGTACAAGCAGCTCAAAAGCAAAAAGATAAACTCCAAAAAAGTAAACCCCCCCCCCCCCCCAAAAAAAGGAAGGCAAGCTGCAGTACTCAACACTTAGTTATGCTCTGCTCCATAGAAATACATTTTTGTCCAGGGAAACATTATTTACAACAGAGAGATGAGTGTGAGTGGGCTCTTTAATTTTTTCATATGACAAAGCCTAGCAGTCAACCATAAGGGGAGTTGTCATCCATCACCATGGGGACAGCTGGAAATAGAGGACTTGCAATTGTTTTCAGAAACAGCCCCCCACTTCCCCAATATACATCATAAACCAAACACAATACTCACACGCTGCAATGAAGAAGCAAGAGATCATGGGAACTTAGATCCAGAAATTTATTGTAGCTTATAGACTGTTCAAACTGACCTATCACCAATATACAAATCTGAAAGTTACATCCAATGCGCGCCTACATACAGCATCAAAAAGTTTAGAATGCCTTAGCAGTCGTGTTACAGGTCGCCGTTTTTTTTTTTGTAATTTTTTTTCCATACATTTTTAAAGTCTACGTACAGCAGCTACGGTGAGATTAAAATGGATGTACAGATCTACACAACAAAAACACAGGACGACTGAAGGTCAGAAGATCAAATCTCCTCCGATTATTCAAGAGCTAGCAGTTATGTGTATCACGTTATCACAGAAGTCATTAAAACAATTCCACCCCTCCCCCCTCCCCGTTTTATCTTTACGTAAAAATCTAAGAATTTACACTTATGGAAAACGAAACAGAAAAAACAGCCAGCCAAGTCTGCAGCCCTCCTGACTCTGTGCAAGATGGAGACTCGGAAGCCTGTACAATGCTGACCCCTGCTGGTTAAGTGTGGTCATTGCACAACCAATTGTAGTGATTGACATCTTAAAATCCTGCTTAAAAAAAATTAAAATAAAAAGTTTACGCAGCGGAGGCAGTTTTTTTTTTTTTTTATCGAGACTGATAGAATATTGTTGTGTGCAGGCGATGTCGCTGGTATCTTACTGAACTAAAAAGCTGCCTCCGCTGAGCAGAGGAGTTTACCCCCCCCTCCCCCAATTCCTCTCACCTTTCCAACAAAGGACACCTTCAACTTACCAAACCAAAAAAAACTTTATCAGTTTCATTTCCAACAGTACAAACGCAGTCCTTTCACCTAAAAAACCTCCATTTATACCCAAACTAACCTTCATCAGGCCACAGAACCAAAGACTTAAACGTTGTTTAAAAAAAAATAATAATAAGACAGCTAGCAGCATTCAAATATGTACACATCAATATTTCATACCGAAACAGTAACAATGATATTTATAGGTCATATATTATATATACACACAGTGGGTATAGAAAAGAATCACCCCCCTTTAAAATAATCACATTTTGTTGCTTTGCAGCCTGAAATGAAGACAGACACAGTTTTTGTTTTATCCAGCTGTGTTTACTCAACACCAAACGATATGTCTGGTGGAACTCCAATACAGGTCACCATTCCTACAGTAAAGCATGGAGGTGGAAATATCTTGTTATGGGGGGTGGTAATATCTTGTTATGGGGGGTGGTAATATCTTTTTATGGGGGGTGGTAATATCCTGTTATGGGGGTTGGTTCTCTGCAGCAGGGACTGGAGTACTTGTCAGGATAGAAGGAAAAGTGAATGGGGCAAAATACCATCATATTCTTGAGGAAAATCTGCTGCCCTCTGCCAAAAAGTTGTCAATGGGAAGAAGGTTTACCTTCCAACATGACAATGACCCAAAGCACACAGCAACAATGACCACACAGTGGTTAGAGGAGAAAAAGGTGAATATCCTTGCATGGCCTAGTCAGAGCCCAGACTTAAAGCAATAGTAAAGCCTTTTTTTTTTTTAAAGTAACAAACATGTTATACTTACCTGCTCTGTGCAGTGATTTGCATGTGCAGCCCAGGTCCTCCTCTTCTCAGGTCCCCCCGCTGGCGCTCCTGGCTCCCCCTCCTGCCGGGTGCACCAACAGCAAGCAGCTTGCTGTGGGGGCACCCAAGCACGCGTGCTCCCGACCCACACCTCTGTGTGTCCATTCACACACGGGGCAGCGACTCGGCCCTGCCCCTCTGGCTCCTGATTGGCTCACTGGCTGTAATTGACAGCAGCGAGAGACAATGGCTCCCGCTGCTGCCAAAAGCCATTTAGGAGTGCGAGTCCCAGGAGAGGCAAGGCCCCTTTCACACTGAGGTGTCAGTTAGCGGTAAATCGCAGATTTACCGTTGTTTTTGCGTGCTCTTAACCCCTGCTAGTGGCCAAAGAACGGGTTAAAACTGCCCATGTTTCGGCACTTCGGAAGCTCCTACACCGCCCCAAAGATTCTGCTTGCAGGACTTTTTTTCCCGTCCCGCAAGCGCACCGCCCCACTGTGGGGATATGAGAGGCAGTTTTCAAGCGCTTTACAGGCGCTATTTTTAGCGCTAAAACGCCTGAAAACTGTCTCAGTGTAAAAGGGGTCTAAAGCAAAAGGTAATTCAACAAAATACTGACATAAAGGGGTGATCCTTTTTTCAACTTAGTGACTTTTTGAATTTTTTCTTTTTTTTCTGACATGTTGACGTTCTATCTTTCACTTGGATGTTATAGCTTGCGCTGAGTACAGCTGGATGAAACAAAAACTGTGTCTGTCTTCATTTCAGGCTGCAAAGCAACAATATGCGATAATTGTAAAGGAGAGATTCTTTTCTACACCCACTGCATATACTGTATATCTCGAAGGGCAGCGGTGTTCAGAAACTCATCACCAACCCATTGGGATTGGCCTTTTAGTAATCAAACATCTGATAAGAAATATCCCATTGGTGATTGTGTGTGTCAGCACATTGATACTTTAGTGTACTAATAAACTAAAAGCCTGTTAGTCTGCGATCGGTTATCAGCTGTGTAATCCGTAACTTTCATACCTGTATTCCTCCAATCAGATGTAAGGGAAGTCAGTTTGCTCACTTTGAACGCTTCTCAAAGACATATACAATTCTGACGTTGTTACAAAACGGTCATATGACTAAACTTTCTTCTTGTTGCCCAGAGCAACCTGGCAGAGCAAGAGAACCTGGTTGCTGGGGGAGGAAACCGGCAGATGTTCATTAGGTTTCCAATGAGAGATTGGCTTTATGATAAACAACTCTGAGGTTTGGTTCGGTGGCCCTCATATTTTAGAGATGATTTACCAGTAGGTCAATATTTAATACCTAAAGATCCTTCCACAAAAGAAGGGATTCTTCCAGGGAGATAGGAAACGCATGGCTCTCCAGCCGCTGTGCGCATACAAACTCCAGCACCCGCCTTGCAAGGGATCGCTGGGGATTTGCGATTCTACAACAAATGGAAAGCCAATGGGCTTACCCACACCCCGAATACAGTGATTAACAGTTACTAAGCACTTACTACATTCCCTGCAGCACCGGGCACCTACCCAGTCGCCAGAAAACCATAAACGGTTTATACCGCTACCTCCGGGACAGCCCAGCTCAAAACGCTCACCTCATTTTCCTTGCCCGCTCTTTTTAAGCACGCACGGGCCTATCAAACAAAAAGGCGCATAGTTCCCCCGCAGCAAACAAATACAAAGCCACTTATTCTGGATCTGAGCAGTGAAACAGGCTTGCTGTTGTGGGGTAGTGTGCGCAGTTTTATTGGACGAACCCATGCGTTTATAAAAAAAAAGAAAAAAAAAAAGAAAGGAAAAAAAAAAAAGGGAAACTTTCTTGTACACATTATTATCACCCAGCTTAACAAGCCAGAACAAACAAGGGCGACTAAACCTCGCATCGTTTGCCAATGCCTCCCGACCACTGACGACGACAGAATAATAAAACTCCCCCACTGGGGGCCTGGAAGTACCCATACTTCTATATCTTTAACTGCTCTGCAGAAAAGTGACATTAATAAAAGCAAGGGACAATCGATCTGGCTGCAGTCTGAGGTCTGATGTGCTGTACATATGGGGCACAGTTTGTTGCCCTGGAAGTCAGCAGACTGACATCTTGTGGTCATCAAGAGTTATTACAGCTCTGTACTCTCTAGCTAGGCAGTCATTCGTACCGAGCCAACAGAACAAAGGAGAATCATTCGGCAGTGAGCAGTAAAACAAGCTGCCTCACAGTCTCCTGCAGGCCTCTGCCAGCCTTGGGAAATTAAAAAAAAAAAAAAAAAATCACCTCACTGAGGCTGTGCCAGGCTGTCACAAGTGCCAACCTGCATTTTATGACTCCAAACCCCTTTTACACCACCAACATGGACATAATTACATTGATTTCAACATATTTACAAAAAAATATTAAAAAGTTAGTCTTCTACAAGCCCCCTTTCACCATCAGCGGAGCCACCGGCAAAGCTGCCAAGCAGTGAAGGCCAAAGGCGGAGACTGGCACCTCAGACAGTTAAAGGGGTTCTTTTTTTTCGGTATCAGAGGATGTTGCCAATATTGGACCATGCAGTACTTTGGGTGGAGAAAAACATTTAAAAAAAACAAACAATAAGATCACCAGGCTTTGTGGCGTCCCTGTGCCCCTCGTCAGTAAACCGAAATGTTTGCTTTTTTTTTTTTTTTTTCGGAAAACAATTAAAGGAATGAAACCTGTAGTCCAGAAAGAGCCGCGTCCCTCCGAGGAGGGGACATGGTAATCGCAGAATGGATTGGAACACTGAGAAATGATGAACCCCAGCCACTCAGCAGGCAGAAGAGAGGAAGCATGGTTGTTCCGTGAGGCAGGTGAGATGTGTCTGGAATGACTTTGTACACAGTGTGCCTGCGGGAAGAGAGGGGGGCATGTGCTGTGGTGACTGGGTGGAAATGATGGCAGCGGAGATCAATAGGTCAGAGTGGAGTCGTCCCACTCCAGTTGCTGCTGCCGGTTAACATTCTGCTGGTCTTCCTCTTGTTCTCCCTCCTCTTCCTCGCTGCTTTCTGATTCGGCGCTGGTGATGTCATCGTCTTCTCCATCCTCACTCTCTTCATCGTCATCCTCTTCCTCTTCCTCCTCACTGCTGTGCTGGTCCTCGTAGGTCTGTAGCAGGGGGGACAAAAAAACAAAACCTGTAAGAAACCATTCACACGGCGGCCCTTCTATCAAAGTTTTACCAAAATATTCAGTGACTATTCCATAGACTCTCATTAACCACTTTCAGACCGGACCAATTTGCAGCCAAAGGACCTGGCCCCTTTTTACGATTCGGCACTGCGTCGCTTTAACTGACAATTGCGCGGTCGTGCGACGTGGCTCCCAAACAAACTTTTTCCCCACAAATAGAGCTTTCTTTTGGTGATATTTGATCGCCCCTGCGGTTTTTATTTTTTGCGCTATAAACAAAAAAGAAAAGAAACGCATTCTTTATTTTTTGTTATAATAAATATCCCCCAAAAATATATAAAAAAAATTTTTTTTTTCCTCAGTTTAGGCCGATACGTATTCTTCTACATATTTTTGGTAAAAAAAAAAAAAAAATCACAATAAGCGATTGATTGGTTTGCGCAGAAGTTATAGCGTTTACAAGATAGGGGATAGTCTTATAGCATTTTTATTAATAGTTTTTTTTTTTTTTTTACTAGTAATAGCGGCGATCAGCGATTTTTTATTGTGACTGCGACATTATGGCAGACACATCGGACATTTTTGGGACCATTGTCATTTATACAGCAATCAATGCTATTTAAATGCATTGATTCCTGTATAAATGACACTGGCAGTGAAGGTGTTAACCACTAGGTGGCAGTGTAGGGGTTAAGTATGCCTAGGGGTGTGTTTCTTACTGTGGCGGGGCGTGGCTGTCAGCTAGTGAATGCTGATCTCTGCTCCAAATCACAGGGAGCAGAGATCAGCGTCACTAGTTGCTAGGCAGAACGGGGAGATGCTGTTTATTTCCGCATCTCCCCGTTCAGCCTTCCCGTGAGAGGATCGCGGGGTGTCCCCGCGGCGATCGAGTCCGCAGGACCCGCGACCGGACTCAAGGGGGTCCCGACCAGCGCGGCGGCATCTTAAAGGGGACGTATATGTACGCCCTTATGCCTGTCCGTGCCATTCTGCCGACGTATATCGGAGTGCGCCGGTCGGGAAGCGGTTAATAAATAAAATTGTTGGGACTTTGTATGAGAGAACAACTGCTACAGAGTTTGTAGGTCTCCATCCCTGAATCATAGAAATAAGGGGGGAGGGGAAAGGGGAATGGTGGGACTTTATATGAAGCACAACACCAAAACCAGATGAATCAAATGGTAGATACTATAAAATATTTACTATGTAGGAACTTTTATGTATATGTATGCATTTCCAACACTTATATGTGTGTAATATATTACTATACTATTATGTTATTTGCTACATGTTACTTACGGTCCCACATGCATCATTAAATATTTATGATGTGGGGTTGTTTTTCAGGGGTTGGGCTTGGCCCCCTAGTTCCAGTAAAGGGAACTCTAAGTGATTGTAAAGGCTCTTTTTTTTTTTAATATAAAATGACAAACATGCTATACATACCTCCTCTATGCAGTTGTTTTTGCACAGAGCGGCCTGGATCCTCCTCTTCTCGGGTCCCTCTTTTGCTGCTCCTAGCCCCTCCTTCTTTTGAGTGCCCCTCATCCAGCAGCTTGCTACAGGGGGCACCCAAGCAGAGTCAGAGCTCAGTGTATCCACTCAGACACAGAGCCCAGGCATGGCCCCGCCCCCTCTCTCCCCTGATTGGCTGACTGACAGCTGCAGAAGCCAATGGCACTGCTGCTCTGTCTCAGACAATCACGAGGAGTGTACTGGATGGCTGAGGGGATCCTGGACATCGCTGGAAAGAGAAGGAGCTCTGGTAAGTAATTAGGGGGTGCTGCTATACACAGAAGGTTTTTTATCTTAATGCATAGAATGCATTAAGATAAAAAAAACTTCTGCCGTTACAACTCCTTTAAGGCGTCAGCATACCAAGACATTTTGGACAATTTCATGCTCCCAACTTTGTGGGAACAGTTTGGGGACAGCCCCTTCCTGTTCCAACATGACTGCGCACCTGTACACAAACTAAGGCTGTGTAGTTTATGATTTGTAGCGTGGCACACTGTGATAGTGCGGTGGGCAATCTGATACTGACTGACACTGAGGGGGGTGGGGGGGACTGACTAACTGCCACTGACATCACCAGTGACACCAATACATTGATCAGTGCTAATACAATAGAGTCACTGTACTGAGGACACTGGCTGGGAAGAGGTTAAAGTGGTGTTTCCACCAAAAAATAATTTAATAATTGGGAAAAAAATTTTTTTTACACTCACCTCTAAATGCCTGTTGCTAGGGTGTCACTCGTACTCTGCCTCCTTCAGTGCCCGGGCACTGACATAACTTCCCCTCGCCGCAGTCAGTCATCTGGGGCAGGTGACAAACGTGATGCGCACAGCCACAGCCGGGTGCCCACAGTAAGAATGCCGGCGGAGCAATGAACGAGGGGGGGGGGGGTCTTCGTTCCCCCGCATCGCTGGACCTTGGGACAGGTAAGTGTCCGATTATTAAAAGTCAGCAGCTGCAGTATTTGTAGCTGCTGACTTTAAAAAAATAATTTTTAAGGGACACCCCACTTTAACATCTAGGGAGATCAATAGAGGTACACATCTTTTGGTCTCATGATTCGATTCAATTATCTGGTCAATGATTCGATCCCACGATGCATCACAATTACCGTGGGGTTTATGATCATGTGACCACTGCTCGCTATCACATCAGTCACATGATCGGAAAGCTCCCAATCACAAGTACCGATCAGTAGCTTCTCGGTTAGCTGCCAGTAAGACCCCTTTCACACTGGGGCAGTGGCAGCACCAAAGCGCCGATCATTTTAGAAGCGCTTTAGCTCTGTTTAAACTGCGCCTTTCGGCCGCTAGTGGGATGCTTTTAACACCAAAGGAGCAGTTAAAAACTCCAAGTTAAAGCGCATCCGAAGCGCTGCCTATTCAAAGATGCTGCTTGCAGGACTTTTCTCAATGTCCCGCAAGCGCACCGCCCTGGTGTGAAAGCAATAATTGTAATGAATGGAAGGCGCTTTACAGGCGCTAAAACGCCTGAAAACTGCCCCAGTGTGAAAGGGGTCTTGCTGTGACGGGAGTGCGCAGGGTGCATTCTCACGACGCAGCTCTATTGACACTAACACAAATATGCAGCTGCTCACCTCAAAGCCCACCCACTGAGAGGTCGCATATATGTGTTTGATCGGCGCCAAAGGGGTTAAGTCCAACACCAGCAAAAATCGGTTTTGTTTTTTAGTATTTTAGTGTCACTTTTGCAAAGACTTCCTCCTCACTTACTGTTAGGACTGGAAGTGATGAGACAACTCAAGGGGGGGACAGATTGCTTTCCTTCTCAATGAAAATTGACTACAACAGGGACAGGAAATGGGGCAAACTTTCCCCAAAGGGGTCATTGACAGCAATAAAGGCTTAACACAGGTATGTGCTCTTCTGAATTAAAAAGGAATTTTAAATAAATTGGTAAAAATGTGATAGTGTGAACTAGTTGGGACAAGGCAAGTGTAGACATCCCTTTAGTAGGCCCTCTGAACCCTGCATTTATTGGACTGCTTTCCACACAGTCAAAGCCCCCCTATAGATCTGTGTCTCATTCATATCCATCACACTTTGCTCAGCAAAACCCAGAAGCATAGCTCAATACAGACGTGGCTCAGATGTAACCTGTCCACATCTGTCCTGATGTGGATGAAAGTCTGGTGTTTTACGCACCTCCATGGGGTTGACAGTGATGGTGAGGGCCGAGTCATCCCAGTCCATCTCATTCTCTTTGCCGCTTTCTTGATCGGTCACGGTGCGCTGGTGAGCGGCGCGGATACGAAACACTCCAAGGATGATCATGAAGACTAGGAAGCTCACACAGACCACAATGACAATGGTGGCTGCACTCGGAACAACTGCAGAAGAGAAACCAGGATGAGAAGTACAACAGACACTAGATTCTAAATGCTCCGAGGTCAGTGGCTCCTTCCCCCTCCCCAGACCATCATTGTGTGTTAGAAAACAGAACAGCATAAATATTACAATTCTCAGCATAAATGAGTACGCCCCTCTTCGAAAAGTAAGATTCTAATCAATATCTCAATGAACACAAGAATAATTTCCCAAATTTTGACAAAACTGAGTTTTATAGAACATTTGTTTAGCTCATTACATGAAAGTAAATAATATAACTTAGATAACTATCTTCTTAGTTGATGCAGAAATGAATACACCCCACAACAAAAACTACAACCTCTAGTATTTTGTATGACCTTCAAGATTTATAAGGACAGCACCGAGTCTTCTATGCATGGAATGAACAAGTTGGCGATATACTGCAACATCGATCTTTTTCCATTCTTCAAGAACGACCTCTTTTAGAGCCTGGATGTTGGATGGAGAGTGATGCGCTTCTCTTCAGAATTCCCAATAGGTGTTCCCTGATTGGATTTAGATATGCGTTTTGGATCATTGTTATGTTGGAAAAGTGCACAACGGCCAAGGGCACGGAGTGATGGTAGCATCTTCTTTTTCAATAAAGAGCAGTACATCTGTGTGAATTCATGGTACTATTAATGAAATGCAGCTCCCCGACACCAGCAGCACTCATGCAGCCCCACAGGAGGATACTGCCACCACCATGTTTGACCATAGGCACCATGTATTTTTCTTTGTAATCCTCACCTTTGCTACTCCATACGGTTTTGAAGCCATCAGTTGCAAAAACATTTATCTTGGTCTCATCCCTCCAGAGTACAGAGTTCCAGTAGTCTTCTTTTTCAATTCTGGCAAATTCTATGTGAGCTTTTTTGTGACTAGGCTTTAGGAGGGGTTTCCTTCATGGACAAAATCCATGCATGCCATTCCTCTGCAGTGTACCCCATATTGTTTCATGAGAAACAATCACCCCAGTTTGGCTTTCTACTTTTTTAGCCAACTGCAGTGAACTTGCATGGTGATTTCCTTCAACCCTTCTCATCAGAAGACGCTCTTGTCGAGGTGATAACTTCCATGGATGGCCTGGAACGTCTCTATGAGATGGTTGCAGTTGCATCTTTGTACATTTTTTGTATCACTTTTGCTACAGATGTTTGACTGATAAGTAAAGCTTTGCTGATCTTCTTATAGCCTTCAACTTTCTTGTGTAAAGAAATTATTTTGTGATATTTCTCTTCCATGTGGTGCCATTGCTGACAGCATGAAATGGGAGGCGTTTCCTTTGTTAAGTAATGCACTTTTTATAATCAACGGTCTGCTGTACACCTGTTTAATGAATAATTACACTCGCCTGTATTTGAATTCTTGTTAATTAGGATTTTGTTGTCCAAAATGTAGCTTTGCTCCCAAGACTTTCACTGGGGTGTATTCATCTTTGCAACATGGTCTTGAATGAATGGGTTAGGAAAAATACTTTTTTGTGTGTGCAAATTAACAAGTCATGGTTGCAATCAATGGCCTGCATATTACAGTATATATCTGCTCCGTCACTTTGGGACACTAGCAAAAAACTGAGGACTCACAGATTACAGTAAGGTTATAGGGGGGGGGGGGCAACAACCAAGGGGTGTGTCCTCAAAAGCTTTTCCGGTGTCCAATCACCTGAAGGTACCAGCCCAGGGTTTATGATTATAATGCCCGTGTCCTGTATTAGGAGAATTACTTTTAGCAGCTCCCTGACATTAGACATGTTGGACATTGCTATAAAAAAATCAATGTGATTTCAAAGATCACAAGGTGGTACCAGCGGAGGCGCTGTTAGCAAGCTCAAGCTTCCTGATCAAACCACAAAGATGCATATTTGCCTTTGTCAGGCTGTGTGCACAATTTTAAGCTGATGAATACCAGGAATAAATTTTTTTTTATTTTCTCTTGAGACGTAAAACAAAATCAAAGGCTGAAGTATGCTAAAGCTTTAAAACAGAGGTGGTGTAATATGTCACATGGCCACCAACAAAATGTGTGAATACCGGCACGGTAATGCCATTGTTTTTTTACAGCTTTAAGCAGAACAAAGAATTAAATTAATAAACCACATATTAATCCATAGGTCCGATCATGTTATAGTGTACAGTAGCAGTACCTGATGTCGGGTGCGGATTGACCAGATTGTGCCCGGAGAGATCCTCGAAGGAGTGATGCGCATTGTGGACAAACTGGGGCTGGAAAGCTATGTGATTGGGGGCCTCAGCAGGGCTGGCTGTGTGGATCACATTTACCTGAATTAGGAGCAAAACGTCAGTGTTATGATACATACAAAACTTGAGTACCAACTTTGCAGCTTCATTCCTTCTAATAACACCAAAACTCACTCGGTTTACACTCCTCAAAGAGCATTTGACAGGAGGTAAGGAGCTGTGTCACATCCTTGCTTTAACCACTTAATTCCTGCGGTTGCGGGGTGCCCCCATTCAATTGAATGGGTTGTGTTAGTGGGCAATGCAGCCCAGTGAATGCTAGATCAGGGATCATTTTTACTGCACCACAATGCAAAGCACTGCAGCATGTACATGTACACACCCCTTCACTGCCTTTGCAGCTTAAGTGAGAGCAGAAAAACCGTGAGTTTCATAGTTTTACTGCCCCCAACCACTAGTGTACACGAAACAAGTGAAAAGTAAAACTGGGTTCAAAGCCCAAAAAAAAAAAAAAAAAAAAAGGTACAGCTAGTTTGGGAAAGCTGTACTTGCTTTCTGACAAACAATTTCCCATAAATGAGCGTGGCTTCCTCACAGTGGGATGTAAAAATGTGTTTATTACATATCAACAGAATGTTTGGATGCAAGAACTGTGCAATTTTACAGGAAGCTTCACTAGCAGTTACCCATAGGGGTGTGTTAGTGTCATTTACTAACTGCCAAAGTATGAGCTGGATGCCTGCCCTTCCATCTGTGTAAAGCCTCACAGGAAGCTGCCAATGGAAAGTAAGAGTCAAGCGAACATCTCTTCCTCCCAGCAAGCTTATATCTGCCAGTCACACAATTGCCAACTTTCCATCCCATAATTCTACACTATATGGCTAAAAGTATGGACACCCTTCCAAATTACTGAGTTGAGGTGCTTTCAGGCAGTTAAGGCTACAACATACAAAGAGATTTTAGACAATTGTGTACTTTCAACCTTGATGGAACAGGCTTAGGGAAGACCCTTTTCTGATCCAGCATGACTGTGCCTCTGTGCACAAAGGCAGAGCTTAGCCATAATGGTGGGTAGGCATACAAGTGGCCTGCACAGAGCTCACATATGTATGCCACTATCTATTATACATCCATCCTGGAGGTCGGACATCGGGCATTTGCTTACCTCATGCGTTAGACCAGTGGTCATCAACTCCTGTCCTCAGGGCCTACTAACAGGTCAGGTTTTATGTATTACCTTGGGGAGATGCAGACTAGAATACTGCAATCACTGAGCAGCAAATTATATCACCTGTGATGTATTTCAGTTATCTTGAAAACCTGGCCTGTTAGTGGGATCTGAGGACAGGAGTTGATGACCACTGCGTTAGACGATCTCTTTTAATTTAGAGATCAGGAGTTGGTAAGAGGCCAATTTAATTTTCATTTGGATTATTATACTTTATTATCACTGCGAATGGTGGATAGGTGGATTGAACTCTTTATTTATCACCAGTTGATACTACACTGTGTTTGTTATAATTTTTTTGATAAGAGTTTTGTTTATGAGACAGCACAACCTTTTATATTTTCAAGTTTTTTTCCCCCCATTATCTCCTTGTAGCCAAGGAGCAGTAAAAGTGCAGCAGTCTACACTTATAATTAGCACAAGGTTTTCATACATATTTTTATGCCATTATGATCAGGTGGACATATTGGGGTTGATTTAGTAAACCTAGAGCATGCATATGCAATTAGTCCCATCATGCCTCTGGGAGTCATGCTTGTGGCTGCCAGAGTCTTGCTATGCCTCATGGAACTTTTAGTTCCACAACACCTGGAGGTCCGCTAATTGCATATCCCTGACCTAGAGAGTGCAAAATCTGGTGCAGCTGTGCATGGTAGTCAATCAGCTTCTAACTTCAGCTTGTTCAATCAAGATTTAAAAAATAAACCCTGGAGGCCGATTGGTTGCTATGCAGAGCTGCACCTGATTTTGCACTCTCCAGTTTTTAGTAAATCCCCCCACCCCCCCTAGAGTTGCCACCTCCAGCCCTTTAAACCCGAACACATATGAATTACACAGGTTCTGAGACTAATTAAATGCAGATAAGGCACCGAGTTTAATTACCACCTTAATCAGCCACAGAACCTGTGTAATTAGTACGTGTTCGGGTTTAAAGGGATGAGGTGGCAACCATAACCCCCCCCATAGTGCAGTTGCAGAACAGGGTGCCCCTTTAATCTATAAAGCTCCTGCTTTGCTCACACTCACCTCCACCTTAAACTCATTGCTGCTGTAGCGCCCATTCAGCTCAGAACAGACCAGTTTGAATTTACGATCAAACAGGGTGGCGGTATTCCAGTTCCTGTAGCGGATGAGATGCAGGACCTCCTCGTAGTTGGCCATTGTGTCCACACCTGTAAAGACACAAAATGGTTTATTTCTGCTCGGTGCGGCATGTGGATTTCTGAGGAGACCTTCATTTAATAGAGTTGTTGCAGTCTTCAGAAACCAATACAAAATAATTGGCTTTCATTTAGAGGTTTGAGCCATCACACTCACAAACTGCTGGAAATTGTTCAAGTGGTAGTAAAAGCTTTTTTTTATTATTATACCTACATGTAAGCCTAAAATAAAGCTTACCTGTAGGTACAAGTAAACATCTCCTTTACTTTAGCAGTGTCAGTGATGTCACCGCCGCATGCACACCACGCTCTTTTTTTTTTTTTTTCTTTTTTTTTTTCTTTTGCCACTTCAGCGATATCTTTTGAGAGACTTAATTCAACTTGAGAGTTCATCTCTGTCCCTTCTCCTTTTCACATCATTGTGGCTTAAGTCACTTTATTTATGGCAACTTTTTTTTTTTTTTTTTTCCCCCCCCCCCCCATAGTAATATTATTTTATGATTAACATCAAGCTTTTACATTTATTTTTATTTGTTTCCCCCCACCATATTTTCCCCTTCCCCCTACTCCCCCCCCCCCCCCCTCCCCCACCTCCCTCCCTTCCCTCACCCACCTCGGCCCTCTCTATCTATCGGTATGTTCCTACTCTGCCTTATATAATTTTCCATTGCTCATGTTGATATTATTGCCTCAGTTCTTGCGCGTGGCTCCATGACTTTTTGAAGGTTCTCCAACTGTCCCATTTTCCTTTCAACCCTGTGTCTTTTTCCTCCACCTCCTCTCTCAAACTTTCCATCCTATAGGTTTCTTCTACTGCGTCTATCCAATCCCAGATTTGTGGGCTGTCCAGTCCTTTCCAGTTCTTAGGTATAAGTCGCTTCGCTGCGTTTAAGAGATGTGGTACTAGTGATTCCCTGTATTTCGCTACCCCTTCATCTGTTCCATGAAACAGGATAACCCACGGGTCATACTCCAGTGTCTTTTTAGTAATTTCTTTTACTAAGTCTATTATCTTTACCCAAAACGTTTTCATTTTCGGACATTGCCACCAGATGTGTGCCATAGTTCCAGCCTCCCCGCATCCTCTCCAACATTCAGGGGATTTTCCCGTTTGGTATCTACTTACTTTGTCTGGTGTCGCATACCAGCCTGTTAAACACTTATAATTTACCTCTGCTGTCTTCATGTCTACCGCAGAATTATGTGTCAGTTGCATTATTTTCCCTATTTTCAAAGTGCTTTTCTGTGCTCCTAATTCCCTTTGCCATTTGACAATGAATGGGGGAATCACCAGCTCGTCAGTCGTCATCAGTAATTTATATAATTTAGAAATTGTATTTCTTGTATTTTCCGCTGTGCATATCCGCTCCAGTTGTGTCAGATCTAGTTCTGATCTATTTGGTTGTGGTAACTTCTTTACAAACTGACCTAGCTGCTGATACCGCCATTCACTTATCACCATTAGCTCTTTCTTGTGTTTTAAATCGTGTAGTGTTCTTAATTTTCCGTTCTCCATTATATCTCTTAATTGTGCCCTATCGTTTTTAATCCAATTCCCCCCCGTTTTTTCGCTCCCTGGTGCAAACATCTCATTATTTTTTAGCGCTATTAGAGGTGAATTAAAATCTCCGTTTAGGCTTTTGTAAACTTTATCCCAAATTCTAAAAGTGTTTTGTGTCAGTGCTTGAGTGTTTGATCCTATTCCTCTAAATTTTGGGGGGTTCCATATTATGTCTTTCAAACGTGCATTACACAGTGTGTTCTCTATGCTCACCCACCTTTTTTCCCTTGTGTCTCTTACCCACTCCACTACTCTGGATAGCACTATGGCATTATAGTAATGTTGAATATCGGGTATTCCTAATCCCCCTCTTTTTTTTTTCCTGTTTTAATGTTAGAAAGGATATTCTTGGCTTTTTGTTTTTCCATATAAAGTTCATCACTATGGTTTTGAGTTTCCTGAGGTATGTTTGTGATAGTGCGACGGGCAACATCTGAAATTTGTACGTTATTTTGGGGAGGAGGACCATCTTTAAAGTATTTATGCGTCCGATCCAGGATACTGGCTTATTAATAACTCTTTTACATTCTTGTTTGATTTCATCCAGAAGAGGTATATAATTAGTTTTATATATCTTATCAAGGGAGTTGGTCAATTTTATGCCCAGATATTTGATTGTTTTTTGCCAGGGGAAGTGGAACTCTTTCTGTATATCCTTTTTTTCCCTATTAGTCATATTTATATTCAAAATCTCTGATTTAGCTAAATTAATTTTAAAATTTGATAATTCACCGTATTGTTTTAAAGTTGTGAGTAGCTTCGGCAGAGTGGTCCTTGGGTGTCCGATGTAAAATAATATGTCATCCGCATAAGCGGCTATTTTATGTTCTTCCTCCCCTGCCCAGATCCCTCTAATTTCTGAGTTGTTTCTTATAGTGGCCAGGAGTGGTTCCACTGATATAATAAACAATAGGGGGGACAGGGGACACCCCTGTCTCGTCCCATTCTTCATCTCGAAGGGGGCGGATGACAAACCATTTATTGTCACTGAGGCTGTAGGGTACTGATACAACGACTGGATCCACCGGATCATTCTTGTTCCGAATCCCATTATTTCCAAGGTCTGTACCATGAGTCCCCAGTCTACCCTGTCGAAAGCTTTCTCAGCGTCGATCGACAGGAGTAGACCTGGGGACCCACTATCCTGTATCCTCTGTATTAGGAGAAGCGACCTTACCCCATTGTCCCTCCCTTCCCTACCAGAGACAAAACCCACTTGGTCCGGATGTATCAATTTGTTCATCAGGCCCTTAATCCGCCTTGCCAATATTTTAGCATAAAGTTTTATGTCCGTATTTAATAGCGAGATCGGCCTATAACTAGAACAAATCGATACATCCTTTCCCTCTTTTGGTATAACCGTGATTTGGGCAGTCGCCGCCTCCCTACTTAGCCCATATTCCACTCCCAAGCCGTTAAAATAGTGACATAGTCTTGGAATCAGGATCTCCCCATATTTCTTATAGTAAGCGGTTGTAAACCCATCTGGTCCCGGACTTTTACCTGGCGCCGTATCTCTTAAAGCTTCTTTAATCTCTTCCTGAGTTATGGGTGTCTCTAATTCCTCCCTCTCCTCTTCTGTAATAGCTGGTAATTGTGCCTTAGTTAAGAAATCTTTCGTTTTCCGAGTTTTCTCCTCTAGCAGGGACCCCCTATTCTTTACAGAGTACAGCTTCTTATAATAGTTTTTAAATATTTCTGCGATTTCCTTAGTTTCATAGACCATCTCTCCCGTTTCAGTTTGTATTTTGTCAATATAATTTATCGATTTTTTCTTTTGAAGTATTTTAGCTAAATGTTTACTGGCTTTATTTCCCCATTTGTACCGCTCTTGGGCTATTCTGTTGTATTTTCTTTTTTCTTCTTGGTCCATGTACTCTTTCAGTTCCCCTCTCTTAATTACTAATTGTTGGTATGCGGTGGAGTGTGGGCTTAAGTGTTTTTTATGTAATTGTTCTGCTATCGCTACTTCCTCCCTTAACCCCTTTATTTTCTCTGCCCTTTCTTTTTTCTGTTTTGCGCCTAGCGCTATTAGAACTCCTCTCACATACGCCTTATGGGCCTCCCACAATGTTGCTGCTGAGATTCCTTCGGTATCATTGATCTGAAAATACTGCTCTATTTCTTTTTTTAGCTTCTCTGCGCTTTCCTCGTCCCTTAACATTGCTTCATTTATTCGCCATTTATTGGGATGTCTTTGATTTCCTGCCGTTTTTAATCTCATTACTACCGGGGCGTGGTCCGACAGTGAAGCTATTTCTATTTTTATCTCTGCAACTTCCCCTACCAGTCTGTGATCTACCATGATGTAATCTATCCTGGAGTATGTCCCGTGCACAGGGGAGAAGAACGTAAAATCTTTGCTTTTTTGATGGTGTATCCTCCATGCGTCCACTAGCTGACATTTTTTTAATTTTTGTTTTAGTGCTTTTAACTGTACGTTCTCTGTCCCCTGCACACGGGACGTACTATCTATCCTTGGTTCCAGACAAAGATTGAGATCTCCCATTAAGATCACATGTCCCCTCTGAAAGGCCATCAATTTTCCCAATATTTTAATCATATATTTTGCTGCATTCGTGTTTGGGGCATAGATGTTTGCCAGTGTGAGTTCCATTTCGCCTAATTTTCCTTTTAAGAACAGGAATCTTCCCTCCGGGTCTGTTAACCTCTCTTCTAATTGAAATCTTGTCCCTTTGGACATCCCTATTGCTACTCCTCTTGTTCTTGTATTAATCGTATCCCCATAGTACCATGTCGGGTAATTGGCTGATGATAGTTTTATATTTGTTTCATGCGATAGGTGCGTTTCTTGTAGGAAAACTATGTCTGCGCGGTAGTCCCTAAGTTCATTGAGGATCTTATTTCTTTTGGCGAGAGTGTTTAAACCTCTAACATTATATGTCAGGAAACGGGTTTCCATCATTTATATTCTCTTTTTTTTTTTTTTTTTTTTTTTTATAAAGTCAGCCAACGTACATATATTTATCCTTAGTCTTCTTAGGCACTTTATTAACCGAGGTGGATGAGGTTCCCTCCCCCCTGTCCCCCTATTGTCCCTCCCTCTCCCCCCGACTCCCCTCCTCCCCCCTCCCCACCTTCCCCCTATCTTCCCTCCCTTCCTCCCCCACCCCCCCAACCCCCGACTTCTCCCTCCCTCCCCCCCTCCCTCCTACCCTGTGGCCCTCTCCCGACCCCGAAGTCGCCTATGGCCTGGTACTTCCTGGCCATCTGCGGTTTCTTCCCCTTGAGGTGGGTTCCCTGACTTCCCGCCCATGCACATACTCCCCTCCAATCAGGTAGGTTTAGGAAGCTTAGATCGTCTATTACATTCCTGATGGGCTTGTACTCCATGTATTCCATGTACAGAAGAGCACAATGGGAGTAGGTAGTGTATATGTGCATGCCGGTCGAACCCCAGCGTTGGATCTTACTCAACTCCCCCTCCCTCCCCCCTTAGCCCCCCCCCCCCTTTCCCTCGCTGTTTACCTCCATCTTCCTTCCCCATCCCTCCCGTATTAGGGCAAGCACCGGACCCAGCAGAAGGGGCCTAGACAATAAAAATATGGAAGTTTATTCCATCCAGCCGCAGGCCCCCTCCCCTCCCCCCCCCCCCCCCCCCTCCCAACCCCTCCCAACCCCTCCCCTCTAGGTTTCTTCGTCTGACCAACCTGGCAATGCGGGTATCAGGAGGTCTAGTTTATTACAAAACTCTACCAGGTCTTCTGGAAAGACTAGTCTAGCAGATATTCCCTCTTTCTGTCCTATGAGACTTGCTGGGAACCCCCAGTTGTACTTGATATTCTGTGCCCTCATCTGCTCCAAAAGGGGCTTCAGGAGTCTCCTTCTTGTCAGGGTGTCTGGGGCTAGATCCGCGTACAGCTGCACCACCTCTCCTTCATATAGTAAAGGTGCTGCCCGTCGTGCCTTAGCCCAAACCTCCGCCCTGTCTTCATAAAATCGAAATCTAGCTATAATGTCCCTTGGTCTTCCTTCCGCTGTATTTCTAGTTCTTCCGACCCTGTGGATCCTTTCGATCTTTGGGAAGTCCTCTAGGGGTCTCTCGAGGAGGGGGTTGAATATTTTTATCATTATTTTTCTTAGGTCTTCTCCCTTCATCTCTGGGACCGCTCTCATTCTCAAATTTTGTCTACGATTCCTATTCTCCTGGTCTTCCAGTCTGTACAAGATGTTCCTCTGGTTGCGTTTTGTTATTTTGACCTGCTCCTTTAATGCGCTTAATTCCTGAGTGTGTTTATCCATTTTTCCTTCCACCTCCTCGACCCTCGTCAATAGCAGACCTAAGTCTCCTCTTAGTGCGTTAATATCTGCCTTAATTGCAGTCTCGAGTTTCAGGAACATGTCCATCATATCCTCTTTCATTGGCATTTGGGAGTCTGTTATTTGCTCTTCTACTCTGCTTATTTCGGCTTCGCTTTCCACGGTTATATCTCCTCTTGACTGGTCTGGAGCCTCACCGGATTTTGGGGCATTACCTTTTCTTCTGTCTAGTTTACCTTGCTGTTCCGTTCCTTGTGGACTTGCTCCTTGACTCATGTATTGTTTTATCGTGCTACTTGTTACCTTGGGGGTTTTGGGGGCACTCCCTTTTGTTGTTTTATTCGTTGTTTTACTCATCGTGCTTTCCTTTGTCTTTCTTATTCGTTTCCCCAGTTTGTTTAATTATTTTAACCTTCCTCTCTCTCCGGGGGTACTCTCCTTCTACCCTTACTATATCCACCTGGGATAATTTGTGGTGTTTTATTTATTTATTGTTATCTAAGTCCTCTCCCTTGCAGGTTTAATTCCCTTTTTCTCCACCACACACCAGCTGTACAAGGGGTCGTAGGTGGGAAGTAGGTATTTCTTGGCCCAGTCCCGGGTACTATACCCCCTTCATGAGATGATCAGAGGGGGTATACATGGTTCGGAGAGGGGTCCTAGTGGTTTATTTTATTATATCAGGTTATTAATATCTCCGTACTCTACCACTCCTTGCTCCGGACCCCTTTTCATAGGTATATATTGCCCAACCTACATTGCCTTTTTAAAGAGGACAAACTTGGTCTACACCGCTAAGGCCGAGAAAGAGGGGGAGGGCTTACCGACAAAGGGAGAGAGACCAAAAAATAAAAAAAAATAAAAAAAAAACCAAAAACCAAAAATAAACAAGAAGAAAAAACTGAAGAACCTGAGAGGAAGGAGGGGGGGGGGACAGCGGTCAGGGGGGGACGGATCTGCCACTACGTTATTTTCACTGTTGTATCCCCGCTTGTTTTAATCTCCGTTCCTCTTTTATTCCCCCGGGTGCTTATTCCCATTCACGTTCACCTTTCCCCGCCCGTACATATATTCATAGGAGTCAGTTTTAGCAGGTAAGGTTTTCACGGAGGATATGTACAGCTTCAGTTCTTGCTTACTGTCTGCTTTTCCTGATAGCAGGGAAGCTGAGGGGAAGGGGGGAGGGTGCAAAGGGAACCAGACGCCCGACAGCAGGGATGGTCAAGCTCAGGATCGCCTTCAGCAGCTCCTGCTATACATGTTTTCACAATATCATACAGGTGCTCTTATTGTGTATGGATACCTGCACTAATTCCTACCAGACAGTTCACAAAAGCTCTGTAATCAATATGCAGCAATGTACAGGGTTATCTCATGCATTTATGCTTCTTGGCACACAATCCTTTCTTTTTCCTTTCCTGCTGTGATAACATGCGATCCAGAGTAAAAATTACATTCCCTCTCGGGGTACCTTAGTCTTCTGTTCCTCTGCTGGAGAACCGCTCCATGTTCCGCTTCGTTCCCCTGCTCTCTTACCTCCCCTCTCAGGACCGGTCTCCCCTCCGTGGGGTGGGCGCCCAATTGCGCCGTGATTTAATATACGGTGCTGCGAGGTGGGGGTTCTGGCTTCCTGCTGCCTGATGTGTCTCGCGGAACCCGCCGCGAGCGCTGCTTCTCCTCGGGGCCAGTGGGTGGAGGGAGGGGGGGATCCTACGGCTTGTTAGCCTCGGTCACGGAGGCTCTCACCCTCCATACCGCGCCGATCACTCCGGGTCCCTGCTGGCGTTCGAACCTCGCGGCTCTGTCAGGCTCCTCCCTCCGTGACGTGCGTTACGTCATCACGCCCCCCACACCACGCTCTTAATGGACAGCATGCCGTCCATAGAGGGAGGTGCCTGTGACGCCATCGCTGCTCGGCCAGTCAAACGGCCACAGCCCCCCCCCCCCCCCACACACACACACACACACACACGGAAGACCGGGTAAAAAAGGAAGACCGGGTAAAGATGGAAGCCCCGTCAGCAGTGACAGTGCGCCCCTGGAGGCCTTTGTTTCAGGGTAAGTCTTTCATAATGTGCTAGTATGCGATGCATACTAGCACATTATGATATCATCTTGCAGGGAGATTCTTTTTTTGTGCAGTTTATTACCGCTTTAATGTTAGGGGAATGTCAATATTTTAGCCAGTGTTTAAAAATAGGATCTACTTTGCAGAAAACTACCTAGGCGTACCGAGATGCCCGCTAAACCATCTCCGTTATTTGTAATTAAGCAAAAAGGGCTGTGAGCTTGGGGCTCCTTTAACCGGCAAAAGACATCAGCCACCCCAAAGGCATTTCCAAGGCCATTTGGGAGATCTGCAGGCTTATTCAGGATGTCAGTTCACAGACTTAACGTGCAACGTAAAAAAAAAAAAACGATACCCAAATTTCAGATCACTGTAAGGGCTTCATGCACACTGGTTTATTGTAAACGTTTCTCCTGACATGAGAAAATAAGCATTAAAAACTCACCTAAGCTGCATTTATTCAAATCAGTTTAGGAGAGTTTAGCAGCATTTGGGAGTTTATTTCATTGTCCAGAATTTTAATTTATTCTGGCAACTGAAATGAATAAATGGTGAAGTGCTAAACAAGCCTGGCGTTTAGGCGCATTTGGCAGGGTTTTTTTTTGGTCCAAAAGCTCCTCTACTGAACGTGATTCTTCAGGAGAGGAGCTTTGACTGCCCCTAAACTCTTGTAAAAATCACGTGTGCATGGACATAGGCTTTTATTGAGTTGCGTTCAGGGGCTTTGGCAAAAAAAAAAAAAAAAGCTCCTAAATGCGAGTTTAGGAGCAGCAATGTACATGACACCTAACCGGATACACGTATACAGTATAAGTAAATTATTCTGGATGGGTTACTGCAGGGCTTGACAACTTTGCTTTGAATCCAGAAGTCAGCTAAAAAAGTTAAGAGCCAGTTCTTTTCTTTAACCACTTGCCTACCGGGCACTTTCACCCCCTTCCTGCCCAGGCCAACTTTCAGCGCTGACACACTTTGAGTAACAATTGTGCGGTCATGCAACACTGTACTCTTATGAAATTTTTATAATTTTTTGGAAAAAAATAGCGCTTTCTTTTGGTGGTATTTAATCAGCATTGTGTTTTTTATTGTTTGCTAAGCAAACGAAAAAAGACCGACAAAAAAAAACAAAAAAAAAAAACACACTTTATTTACGTTATAACGTTTTTCTAATAAGTATTTTTTTTCTTTCACTGATGTGCAGATGAGGAGGCATTGATGGACACCGATAGGCAGCACTGATGATCAGTACCCTGATTATCAGTGTAAATGTCCCCCATAACAGGATAGCCGGTTATAGGCTTTCCTTTCCTCACACAGTGACAGCACTGAGGAAAGGAAATGCCGATAACCGCCATTTGTTTACATGTGATCAGCTGTGATTGGACACAGCTAATCAAACGGTAAAGGGTCACTGTGATTGGACATTTACCTCGATCTGTGATCGGCTGTGTCCGAAGGACGATCACAAAGCATGCCCGATGCGTGCTGAAGGGGTGCGCGGGCTTCTGGCAGTACGTCAATAGACACCCTCCCAGAACTGGACTGCACTGTAGCCGTCTTTTAACTATAGTGCGTTCAACAAATTGAAGGCAGATACGAACGGCTAACAAAAGCCCAGTCGCCAGGACGCATTTTCTAGTCGCCATAGTGACCTGACCCCTGGGATTTGTCCAGCCCTGGGTTACTGCATATTTGCAGGATATCCATTACCTTTGCACTACCTTCCTGTATAACCTCACGTCCTCAACGTCCTACCCAAAGTAACACCCTATAGAAATTTGACTAACCTGTGATGACGATCCCTTGGTTGGAGCTGGTCATTTCAAGCCCTTTCTGCTGCAGGTGAGTGAGATCCAGCTGGAGACTCTCCTGGTCAGGATTCAGTTCCTCGCCAACTACAGTGACCTCACAGGTGTCCAGGTTATGCATAATCTCCTCTGAAACCAAAGACTCTTGAACTGAATGGGGAAGAAACAAAGCAAAAAACACCTCAATGTCTAGAATACATTACTAATCTTTACTTGACCATCTTTTATATCACATGTATATATTGTTATCCTGGGACTGCTTGTCAGCCTTGCTGTACAATTAATGTGATTAGTTCTGGGGCCACTGAACATAACTTGAGGTTTTGGTTTACTGTACTTCTACAATCCTGCCTGTGCTTTACATGTACATCTGTCTATGTCCCAAAAGAGCTTAAATTCTACCATTCACATCGCAGTCACACACCCAGATTAGCACCTACACCCCTTACACAGAACAACAAACTCATATGGTTACTGATCCCAGGACCCCCACTTATGGAAAGAGGGGGTACTCCTTTGCACAGATGTGTATTTGCGGATGCCGCATGTATAATATGATGCACTGACAGGTGGTGAAGCTTTTTTTGCTTTTTTTGAACAACAATTAGTGCTGAACTATTTTTTCCAACACCAGAAGTACATTGCCGGTTGTTTTTGACTGTAGGCATCCGGCACTGGGAAGCTACCGTTTAGCTGACCTACATTTTATCCTCTACGCCAGTGGTCTCCAAACTGCGGCCCTTCGCTTGCTTTTATCCCTTTAGTCCCTTAGCATTATATCATCCACTAATATCAACAATAATTCCCCCAACTGACACCAATGAAGGGGGCACATTTCCTCCCACTGACATCAACAATGGGATACAAGGCCACCCAACGACACCAATGAATAACATCAGTGATGGGGCAAAATTCCTGTGAATGACACCAATGATGGGGCCCAATAACATAAGTCATGGGGCATAATTCCTGTCAATGACACCAACGATGGGGTCCAATAACATCAGTGATGGGGCATAATTCCTCCCAGTTACACCAATAAAGGGGCACAATTACTCGAATGCTTTTACCTAACAGGCAGGACTCTGCCTGTCAGTTTCACACAATCCCAGTGGCTGCAGCCAACGGATTGTTTGTTAAACCCCCCCTGCTGTCAGGTCCATACGACGTATGGACCTAGCAGTGAATGGGTTAAGGGCCAATTCACAATGCAATGCAGAGCGGATTCACCGCCCGGCCTCTCTGTGTTGCTGGCTGCACTAGGGGGCAGTGTGGTGCACGATTTATCGCATCGCTCCTTTAAAATGCGGTAAAACGTCTGTCACTGCAAATAGTGTAAATTGGCCCTAAATAACCATCTGATCCAGTGCAATAGCCCCTGTGATAAGAAGAAGTTATGTGCGAAAATCCTGCCCCGGTGTCATAAGGAAATCCTATCAGATTTGGGTGCAAAAAAACACAACTGCGTATATGAATGCTAAAAGGTGGTTAAGCATTTCCTCTTATTTCGGCGTTCAGGTGCAAACATTTACTCACCAGTAGGATCCTCATCCCCCTCGCCCTCGGCTTCCACCTCCCGGGTGATGGTGCTGATGATGTGAAGCTCCGGGAATAAGGACACGCCCTCTGTGCTCTCAAACTCAGAGGCTGCGCGGGCAAAATGATCAATGCCGCTCAGGCTAATCTTGGGCTCCTCAGGCTGCAGCACCATGACGTAACCATCCACATCGGGAACACTGATACAGGTCTCCTCATTGAAGCACCTACGGTAGCAAATAATATGGTCAAATAGCGGACACACTTCCTGATTTTCTTAGGGTACTCTGTGAAGGGGCCACTTCACCCAAAAAGAATAATAGTATCAGTATCTTCCTTCCAAGCCTAGTCCTTCAATCTCTAGCAACTTCTCCCACTGTCAGCTGACATCACAGAGTTGGGCACAGTCTCTGGAAGACCAGCAGCAGGCTTAGCCTCTCTGCGTCCCACGAAAGCCTGAACGAGCCATTCCCGCCCATCTCCACAGTCCGACGCTCCAGGGAAGAGCAGAGTGATGACTGATGTTCACCCCTCTCTGCTCAGAGCGGACTGAGAACTGAGCATACAGAGGTCGTGTCATCGCTCAGTTCTCTGGCTTAGAGCGGGTGGGGAACAGCTGCAGCATAGAAAAGAGTATGTTTGTTTATTCAGATGCCACACTTCTCCTTTAAATAATTCCCCAGCAATTTGCTCTTGAAAATTACAAAAGTGTGTGTGTGTGTGTGTGTGTGTGTGTGTGTGTGTGTGTGTGTGTAAGTGTGTGTGTGTCCAAAAACAGGACCTGTGTTTGAGCAACTCATGGCATCACTAAGCAGCCAAATAAAAGTAATGTTTAAAACTGGGATTACAAGCTGGTTACAGATATTTAATCAGCAGGTACATGGCCTCCTTTTTTTTTTTTTTGTCTATGATAAAATAAAGATCCGTATACACCAAATGTATGTCCAACCAAGCCTCCACAATAGAGACATGCAGTCCTGCAGAAGTATAAAGGGATCAGGAAATCACACATACTTCACTGTGGTTGTAATCTTCAGCCGTCTGATGCCAGGTGTGGGGAACTGGCGGGAGTTCAGATAGGAGATGTGCTGCATGGCCTGGTCAAAGCGGTCAATGTCATCACCCTCCAGGGTCAATGTAGATTGGCTGGGACTTAAAGTGATCTGTGGAATGAGATTCAACATTCATCAGTGGTTCTGTATTATGTAAAGGACATACAAAAGGGTTGAGAATTTCAAACGTCTTCTCTCTAATAATCCATCCTAGCAAGACTGAATATAGCACAGCATGACCCTTCCCTTTATTTAACCACTTCAAGACCGCAATACGTACATGGTCATATGGCTGTCAGTATTAGGCTGGATTCCCACCTATGCATTTTTAGTGCTTTTTGCAGATTTGCACTACAGAACGTGATCCATAGGAAACCATGGTAAATGGACTGAAGTCCAAATCTGCAAAATGCAAGAAGCACTAAAACTGCATAGGTGCGAATCCAGCCTTAGGCTGGGTTCACACATCTGAGGGATGCGGCTCGCAGCAGGGGGTCCGCTGAGTCCCTGTTCTCTGTTTCAGGGATGAATCGGGACCAAATTTTTGCCTGAATTCGGCCCTGAAACGGAGCCAAAGACGCACAGCCGCAACGGAGATATGTGAACCGGCTCCATAGAGAGCCGGTCCTGTCATGCGAATTGGCTGTGGGGAAAACTGCATCCAATTCGCATAGGTGTGAGCCCGGCCTTAAAGTTTTCAGCTGGCGATTTTTTCTTTCCCCTAAAAGCAATCCAAGCGGCTGATTAGACACTGGATTGCTTTTAGAAGCAGTGGGAGGGGAGTCATGACATCACTTCCAGTTTAGGGCGGATGTAAACACTACCTTTTTTTTGGATAGCATCAAATCAATGTGTTTTTAATTTTTTATTTGATGCTTTCAAGGGTAGAGGAGGGATCTGGGGTCTTATAGACCACAGCTATTTACACAAAGAGGACCTGTCATGCTTTATCATAAGGGATGCTTACATTTATTGCGATAGCAATAAAAGTAAATAAAAAAAAAAAAATACATTGCATTCTCTCATCATTACTGTATATTATATAGAGACATTTTTGTAAGTATGCTTTCACATTATCCTTAATTCAGCACAGCCTTAAAGAATATATCCTACCCGAACAGGTTATCTCACAAAAAGCAAATGTTGAGGTCCTTTAACCACTTGCCACCGATTGTTTCTGACATAGGCAGCACAGCGGTCTGCCTAGGTAAACAAGGCAGATCGCCGTTCTGTCAGAGGCGAAGACAGAGATCCTGTATTTCTGCTAAGCAGGCACACGGATCTCTGTCCTCTAAAAGCACAAGCACATCCCCCAGTTAGAAAACACTCCCAGGGAATATATTTAACCCTTTGGTCGCTCCTGATATTAACCCCCTTCCCAGCCAGTGTCATTAGTACAGGGGCAGTGCATTTTTTTTAGCACTGATCACTGCTTGGTGTCACGGGTCCCAAAAAGTGTCACTTAGCCCAGGTTCACACTGACAGCGGGATTTCATACCCGCATGCCAGTCCGACTTCGGGGGGCGATTTCAGAGACATCTGTGTGGGTTGCTGCACAGATGTCTACCCCGAAGTTGCCAAAAGTAGTACAGTAACTACTTTTGGGAATCAGACGGTGCAATTGCACGCAATAGCCGCCGATTTGGAATGCGATTTGACATGTCAAATCGCATGCCATATCGCTGAAATGTAAACCGAGGCTTAGTGTCAGATTTGTATGCCGCAATGTCGCAGTTCCGCTAAAAGTCGCTGATCGCCATTACTAGAAAAAAAAATCCATCCCATAGTTTGTAGGTGCTATAACTTTTGCGCAAACCAATATACGCTTATTGGGATTTTTTGTTTTACCAAAAACATGTAGCAGAATACATATTGGCCTAAATGGGTGAAGAAATTAGATAAAAAAAAAAAAAAAAAATGGATATAGAAAGTAAAAAACATTTATTTTTTCCCAAAATTGGTCTTTTTTTGTTTATAGAGCAATTTGTGGAAAAAAAAAAAAGGACATACATTTTATTTGGGTACAGCGTCGCACGACCGCACAATTGTCAGTTAAAGCAACGCAGTGCCGTATCGCAAAAAATGGCGAGGGGGGGAAATCTTCCGGAGCTGAAGTGGTTAGAGCGGAACTCCAGGCGCACAAACGATCCTGTTAAATACATTCCTCAATAACCACAAAAGATATAAATCCCCTTTGTAAGCACCAAATGCCTTTACAAACCCAGATATTGTTTTGTAAAATAGGAGTGACATCATCAGTGTGCTGTACATAGCCTATGCAGAGAGCAGAGCTGTGGGAGGGGTCCTGTAGTTCCTCCCACTACAAGCTACCTGCAGAAACCACAGGAGGGGGCGGAGACAAGACCAGTCACCCTGCACAAGGAGAGAGAGCAGCAGTGAGCGGTCTGTATTACAGGAATCTCCCACACAGAGGTAACGTCCGACACTGGATTACTGCACAGATCTGGAAGAAATACACAAAGTACACCGAGATTCCAGGAAGAATACATATCCCTCTTGTATCCTGACAATTTTTGCTCATCCCGGAGTTTTAACTTTAAAGCAAGCTATCATTCCAATGTGATTTTTTTCTTTTACCTTCATGCCCTTCCCGACACCCTCTGCTGGTGGGAACTCCAGACCTTCTTTGCAGGTATACAGACAATCGATCACCTTCTTGCTCTCCAACTTGCCAGATCTAACCATTAATCCGGCGAGATTTCCATGGAAAAACTGCGCCATGTGCTGTTCGCCACCTTAAGAGAGAGAAGAAGAAAAAGTGAGTCTAGAAATATGAGCACCGGGTTCCTTTGTGGGCATGCTCTTCTCCTCCAGGTGAGGTTAATGCTTGACATGCAGGTTAGTAGCACCCAGCCGTGGGGGGCAGCCCTGGCTTTGTCCAGGGGCCACGACAGGGGAGGGACATGCAGATGAGTTCTGGATGTGGCAGGTGAAACGTGGTGGAAATTAAGAAAGGCGTGGCCTTGGTGAGTGGTGGTGGCAAATGAGCGCTGGTCAGTGTTTGGCATATCAGTTGCTTCTACAATAGAGAGGGCTTCCTATAGGCTCCATTTACAGGGGGCAACATTGTATTCTAGTTTTAGTGATTTTTTTATTTTTTTTTATTTGAAGAAGTGCACCTGGAGGACATAAGTCAAATAATTTACATTGTCCAAGGGAGGCGTGTCCAAAAGCTTTGCCATTGTCCAATCACCTGAAGGTAGCAGCCTATAACCTAAGGTCTGTGAACATCCAGCCTGTGGCCTGTACTAAACAACTGGCCACTGTCCCCACCTATAACTGGCCATCCCAGCAACGAGCAAATCGAAGAGCAACGCATGGAAACAAAACCAAAGTCTGCAGTTTGCAGACTGGCTGGCGAGTTGAGCTGGGAATTTTCTTTGGTTTTGTTTTGCATGCGTTGCCCTTCCATGTGCTCCTTGCTGTGAAGGCCAGTTATAGGTGGGGGGCAGTGGTCAGTTAGTTACTGATGTAATATTGATGAGGGGACATACTGTGCTGTGATTAGAGATGGCACAAGCCGATCAACTGGTGCCAGCCAATAGATGTCCGCCGGCACGCACTGATCGGCGAGGAGGCACAAAGAACAGAGCTCTGCCTATTCGAACAAGGCAGAGCTCTGTCCTGTCAGCGGGAATCTGATGGATTCTGTGTCCCTGCAATGCAGGGAATAAAATCCATCAGATCCCTTAGTAAAAACAGCACATAGTGTACACAAACACTGTCTAGGCACACATTTAGGCCTGGTTCACACCTATGCAGGTTGCAGTTCGCATATTCCAGGTTCATTTTGCATTTTTCAATACACGTTTTTTGATCCATTGATGTCTATAGAACCAAAAAACTGAAAAAAGTCCCTGACCCTTTCCATGAAATGCACAGATGTGAACGTGACCCATAGGAAACCATGTTAAAATGGACTGTAGTGTTTTTCTGCAAAACTGAAAATGCCCTAAAAAAAAACCCATAGGTGTGAACCAGGCCTAAACCCTTTGATCGCCCCGATGTTAACCCCTTCCCAGCCAGTGTCATTAGTACAGTGACTGCATATTTTTAGCATGGATCTCTGTATTAGTGTCACTGGTTTCCACAAAGTGTCAGAATGTCTGCTGCAATATCACAGTCCTGCTAGAAGTGGCTGATTGCTGCCATTACTAGTATAAAAAAAAAAAAAAAAAAATAATAATAAATAAATAAAAATTACAGTATATATCCCATAGTTTGTAGACGCTATAACTTTTGGGCAAGCCAATCAATATACACTTATTAGGATTTTGTTTTACCATATTGGCCTAAATTTAATGAAGAAATTCGATTAAAATTTTTTTTACTGGATAGGTTTTTTAGCAGAAAGTAAAAAATATTGGGTTTTGTTTTGTTAGTCTTATTTTTTGCTTATAGCACAAAAAATTAAAAACCCAGCGGCAATCAATTACCATCAAAAGAAAGCTATTTGTGGCAAAATAAAGGGCATACATTTCATTTGAGGACAGCGTTGCATGACTGCGCAATTGTCAGTTAAAGTAATGCTGTGCCGTAGCGCAAAAAATTGCCTGGTCATGAAAGGGGGGGGGGGTAAATCTTCCAGGGGTCAAGTGGTTAAAGAACCACTAAACAAACAGCATCATCTGTAGTCTAAATTTGAGTTTTGATGAGGAAAACAAAAACGTGGTAGTTTTGATAACATACAGAGCAGAAGAGGTAACAGTTTTTGTAAATTATAAGGACAGGGGGGTGATATCTTCAAACAAAGATAAATCCCCACCAATTCATCAGAGGTGACAAAAGTATAAAACAAATAAATATTTCTTGCCTAAGGTCCCTTTTTCACAACAGCGGTCCGATCAGGTCCGCCTGTTTGTTTTTCCGGTGGACCCAATCGCACCACCCATTGTTCTCTATGGGGCAGCGGATGTGTCTGCTGACACCAGCCAGTTATCTGATTAAATCCTCTAAAAAACAGACATATGGCGATACCTTTGCCATCGTTCGGCGGATCGGATAGAAATGGACATGCAGTCCATTTCCATCTGACCACCCCATAGAGGAGAGCGGGTTGTGTTTGTGTCTGCCCAGGTGAGCAGACACGGACCTGTCATCCGCCTGCTCAGCGGGGATCAGCAGAGAGATCCCCCCTGAGCAGGCGGATCCGCTTGGACCGATCTGCTTGATCTGAAAGGGGCCTTAAAAATGGACATAAAATGGAACGAATGTAACAGATGGTTACATCCGTTCAGATCCATCTAAACCTAAAAGGATACAATCTTGTTACACTTAAAAAAAAAACGGACACGGATGTAGGTTGATGTAAACAGATGATCATCCGTTTACATCTGCCTATCAATAGACAATACATTGTGGCTCAGTCTGGATTTGTCTCAAACTCTGACAGATGGTTCTAGACTGAACACGTGTGTGAAAGGGGCCTTACTGGCACAACATTAGGTCAGAAAGACGCTCTTTTCCACTGTCCAATGTAAATCGCCACCCTGTTTCACTCAATGGGCTTCATCAGAGGAGGTCCTCTGATGAAGCCCATTTGGGGAAACGTGTCAGTGGCAGAGCTATGTCTGACAGTGCAGGGGATGCCTGTCTGGTAGCAATAAAGCTTGTTGTAGTTCAACAGTGCAGTGTGATTTATGTACCTGTATGCATGCAATTCGTGTAGTATAATTTTTAAGGAATATATAGATCGTACTAATGTCAATATTAGCTCTGCTGCATTGAAGAGTTGAGGCAATTTCTTTCAAATAGGGTGAAGGCCTGATGTTGGGCGAAGGTTGGATGTTGTCCAACTCACTCATGGGAGTTCAGTAATTAATACTAATCCTTGCCTCATAGCACCAAACATCTTTCATTGACGATACATACCTGTCCGTGTATTATATGTGTTAAGAGATGCTGTAAGATAGATGATCGCTATGTTAGTGTGCGTTTAGGTCACCTCTGAGTATTATGAGATGGAGATAAATAAGAAACAAAGTAAACCTTCAATATGCTGACTGAAAACAGAAGAGGGACAGGAGCAGAACCCCCGAATACAAGCTAAATAAAAATAGAGGAAGTGAGTGTGAAGTTCATGCGAGGAGCGGATGGCATGGGATGTGTGTGTGATATATAGAAGGGTGGGGAAAGGGGGACTGCAGACACCTGCATCACTCTCAGTCATTGGCTCAGTGACATTTCCACTTCCTGAATACTCTGCAGAAAAGTAAGAGAGGGACAAGGAAAGTGACCACAAGGTTAGGGACATTTGTAACAATGACAAAACAAGTTATGATAACAAGCGCACAGCTATGCGAGGGAGCGAAGGTCGGCCTAGGGGGCGCTCCACTCTACGCCAAGACGAGCACACTCGAGGTCCAGTGTTCTCCTCAGGCTAGGATGACGTTAGCTGTATACACTGCACAACCAAACACAAGAGCACCCAAGGCACATGGTCATATGGAAGACTCATGTACATTATTATAAATGGTCGGACTCAAGGAAACTGGCTGCATACGTCCGCTTCTCCTCTTCATTCTACAACCTACGCAGACTGCAGGACCCCCAATTCCCGGAAGGCAGATTTCCGGGATCTCCATGATTATTCAAACGATTAAATGCAGGAAATTTTCGAACGAGCTCACTAACTTTGTCAGGCAGCTCCCAAAACAAACATGGTTTCTCAAGGGGGGACCCAAAAATTTACACGAAAATGAAAATGTAAATATACACAAATGGGCACCAAACCAAAAAGGTGAGAGTCCATGAAGATTTTAGTAATTCAATCCATAAAAAATATCTGATGCGTTTTGGGGGGCAAGAACACTCCCTTTCATCAGAGCACAAAAACATTAAGGTTCCATTCACACCTGAGCGTATCCATTCACAGACTTTTTTTTTCCAGCTTTTTACATACTTTTTTAGAAGTGTATTACAAGCGTTTTTTTGTTTAGCCAATAGAAATCAATAGGGGAGGAGAGGGAAGTTAGGGGTGGAGAGCATTTTACAGGCCTTTTTCTGCTCAAGTCAGGCATTTCTATTGAAGTCTAAAGCCTCGTACACGATCGGATTTTTTGACGGGAATTGTGTGATGACAGATTTAACCAGGTACCGCTCCCTTGTCCGGCTCTGATCGCCACGGCGATCTGAGCAGAAAGTTTGCCACCCTCCCCCACATTCTGCTGGGACACATCACCCAGAACCCTACGGGACCAGCGCAGCTCGCACAATAGGAAACAGGGTATAGGCTGTGAAGCCGCAAGGCTTCACTTCCTGTTTCCCTTACTAGAGATGCCGGCACCTACACCCGAAGAATTGAAGAAATCGGTTTGGGTGCCATCGCTGGATCTCTGTTTTGTAGCCCCAATTAGAGGTGTGTTGTTGAGCCCAAAAGGCGATGGCCGATTTTTATGGTCAAATTGCGAATAAAATCTTGGACAGTCCCCGTCAGAACACAAATGCACAGCAGGGGAGATCACAATACCATCGCTGGTGTTAGTACGGCGATCTCTCTGTTTTTTTTTTTTTTTTTTTTCGCTCAGCCTGCTGTGTGTGTACCGGGCTTTAAAAATCAATAGGAAATGCAGAGCAAGTTTAAACTTTTATCAGAAAAGTGAATATTTTGAAATAACTATAGCTACATATCTCTGGATCACTTTATGGCTTTGACATGTGGATCCGAGTGACGGCAACTGCTGTTTCCCCATTTTTTTAGAATAATGAATTGCCTAGGTGTGTGACAAGGTCACTTAAAGCGGAGTCCCGCTGATTTTTTTTTTTTTAAGTCAGCAGCTACAAATACTGCAGCTGCTGACTTAAAATATGGACACTTACCTGTCCAGGGCACTCGCGATGTCGGCACCCGAAGCCAATCTGTCCCTCGGCTCCGGGTGGAGGGGCCGGCATCCTCGCTGCTTCACTTCCCTACTGCGCATGCGTGACTCGTGCGGTGTGTTCTCACTGTTGCCTGCTGTCTCCTGGGACCCGTGTGTCTCGCAGAAGGGGGGGACCGGGATGTGGCGTAGATACCTGGAGGTGGCGCGGCTATCTATACCTGAAAGGTGCCAAATGTGACACCAAGCCTAAAAGTGGAAGTTCCATTTTTGGGTGGAACTCCGCTTTAAAATAGCCTGCTCACCTCTGGTTATAAGCCGATTGGGCATTTACCATATTGTCTATTATGGAGCAACCACCAAGTCTCCCTACAGACTGATCAATAAAATGGTTAAGCTAATGCTACAAAGTTAGATAGGCCATAACCCCCCCATCCTTGCCACCTTCTATATGCATTGGATAGATTCATGCGTTTGTTTGTTTAATGGATAACTGCCATTTATGAGAACTAATTAAAGGTCAATTCCACTGGCAGGTCAGTGGTGGACAGTAACCCCTGCTGGTGTCTTGTATCTCTCGATGACTCAGATTGTGAGATCTCCAAAGCAGCAATTTATAGCAACACCATCTTCCCCATCTGAACAAGTCTGTCTTACTCACAGCTGGACTCCAATTATGTGTTCACTCTACAATATCTACATTTCCATCGGGGGAAAAAAGCTGCAGAGAACAGAAACGCTGGACACTGCTCTAAAAACGACATCTAAAATGGCCGCACCCAAAAGGAAAATTGTAATACACGGCTACATTACTGAAGACATTAACAGACTTGCCAGAAACACATTACTTTAACTCATATGTCTTAATGCAACTGTTCTCTGCTTTCTAGTGTTCTGCATTTCATACAGGCCAGTGTAGAACTGAACAATTACCTTGCCAGCAGGCACCAACCACAAGCTGAGTCTCCAGATTGGTAGGATGCAGGGGGTAGTCCTCAGTCATTGTGGTGGGGTCATAGGAAACCCCATCCACATACAGCGTGACTGCAGGCAAGTCCACGGTCAATACATAATGATGCCACTCTTTGTCACACGCCTGGGGGGGAACAAAACATGACAGAATTAAAACAGTTTTATATTGTCCACAAATAAAAACGATCATAAAAAAGGAAATACTAAAAAATGTATATACTTCCTAAAAAGGCATGCACATCCAGATTTATCAGAAAACCCAGCACAAACTATAGCTAGACTGGGGAAACACTGAAGAAGAAAAGACAGCAATGAAACTGACAGAGGTTCTGATCCTTCCCCACTCTCAACGAAGCACACAATAACTGATCAACAAAAAAATAATAATAATAAAAAGTGTAAATGTACCTGAAGGAATTGTCATTAATAACCACTTCCCACCCATAGGCCGTCATATGACGTCCTGGACTTTGAGTGAGGATATCTGAATGATGGCTGCAGCTACAGGCATCATCTAGATAGCATCTTTTTCAGCCGGCGATTCTGTGCACCGTAATAACAATCATAGCTGCAGTTCAGCCGCTTGATCTTTCTTACAGGCAGCGGGAGAGGGGGGGGTAAGGACCACCCCTCTCGCCTCCCTCCAGTGCTACTCCTGGCTCGCCCCTGCGATCGGCGAACCAGAAAACAAAATCGGTCGATGCCAGAAGTTGAGCATAGAGATTTCTGATCCCCAGTCATCTCTATGACCCTCGGAGGCCCGGGCACAACGTTAGGACACCACGTCCGAGCCAGCAGGAGTAAACAATGCCAGGGACGCGACTGGAAAGGCCAAGAGGTTTTTTTTTTTTTTTTTTTTTTGATCTCAGCCTTTCCGGCCTGAAGGATCCCACATCTCTAAATAAAGAGGATCTGTCATGCACTATTCCTATTACAAGGGATGTTTACATTCCTTGTAATAGGAATAAAAGTGATCAAAAGTGTAAAACTAAACAACTAAAAGTAAAATAAAGAATAACATTTTTTTTTTTTTTAAAGTGCCCCCATCCCCGCATGCTCGTGCAAAGAAGCGAACGCATACACAAGTCGCACCCACATATGTAAACGATGTTCAAATCAACCGTGAGGTATCGACGCATGCGTTAGAACAAGAGCAACAATTTTAACCCAAGACCGTCTCCAACTCTAAACATGTAACCTGTAAGAAAAAAATTATCACCTATGGAGATTTTTAAGTACCAAAGTTTGGCGCCATTCCACGAGTGTGCACAATTTTAAAGCATGACCTGTTAAGAATCGATTTACCCGGCGTAGCATCTTTCACATTATGCAAAAAATTGGGCTAACTTTACTGTTTTTGTTTTTTTAAACGCTTTTGAAAAATCGCTGCACAAATACCGCGACATAAAAAGTTGCAAGACCGCCATTTTATTCTCTAGGGTCTCTGCTAAAAAAACAAAAAAAAACAATGTTTGGGGGTTTTGAGTAATTTTTTTGCAAAAAAATTATGATTTTTGGCCCAGGTGGGATGTGGATAAACATCTCTCCTTTCTATGTGAACTTTTCTTGCAAAATATAAATGAACAAGGTGCTTGCGTGTTTTCTTTTTGCCACATTCGGTACACACAATCTGTCAGTATCTGTTGGTGGACCAGTCATATAAAAAGTTGAGCTCCAGTCATTTTTGAGTTTATTAATATGTCAGCAGCTACAAAAAGTGTAGCTGCAGACTTTCAGGCCTCATGTACACTGGACGTTATATAAATACCAGTAGGGTCAGCTGTAGCTATAGAATGAGTTCTGCAGCATTTTTGCAGTAGCAGTTTTCAGCTGTAGCATTTTAGCTGTTTATAGCAAAACTCCCACAAAAGCTTATGGCTCAAAAACGCTGAATAGCCAAGTTTTTCATCGTTTTTAAGCCATTATTAGAGTAAGAGCATGGTTACAGCTGAAAAACTCCCCTAAAACCCACTAGTTCTGGGGGGTTTTTTTTCCAGCCAGAAAATGCGGATAAAAGCCTATGTGTGCACGGACACATAGGAGAACATGCTGGGGAGTTTACTGGCAGCAGGAAAAAAAAAAAAAAAAAAAAACGAAGCCCAAAACAGCAGCTGTAAAAAACATCCAGTGTGCATGAGGCCATAATAAAAAAACACAAAACTCCCGCTCAATAACGTTGTTTTAATTTGCATAAGTACAGAACACAAAATATAAACAAAAATTTTGTACTGTACAGTACAATGATGTACAGTGCATCGCTCGGGTCGGGAGAGCTGGTCGTAGGTCCGAGTGGTCGTTAAACAGCCAAGTCGTTAAACAAGGCATATCTGTACTACAATTGTACAGGTTGTACAGGTCACAGTGCGCCACCTTCAAGCCACAGTGCGCCACCTTCAAGCCACAGTGCGCCACCTTCAAGCCACAGTGCGCCACCTTCAAGCCACAGTGCGCCACCTTCAAGCCACAGTGCCCCACCTTCAAGCCACAGTGCCCCACCTTCAAGTCACAGTGCCCCACCTTCAAGTCACAGTGCCCCACCTTCAAGTCACAGTGCCCCACCTTCAAGTCACAGTGTCATTGGCTGGCTGAAGATGTAGTTTGAAGGCTGCAGTCAGCACGAGACCAGAAATATCAGAAAATGCAGATTAATATTTCCCCTGTATGGAGCACTGGGCAGAGGAATGGCAATCCCGTTGTGCCCAAGGGTAAAACAAATCTAAATGCCTAAGCACAATTTTGCAACTTTGACATGTTAGTAAAACCATACATCTCACCACAACTACTTTGTGCATCCAGGTGGATTATACCTTGTATTTTTTTCAGGACAAATTGGGCTTTAATTTGGTGGTAAATGGTAATAGATATCTCTGGATTTTTTTTTTTATTATTAAAAGGAAAACTGGCCCAAAATAGTAAAAAAATAAAAAAAAAATAAAAATAACATTTATATTTCTTGCTACCACTATAACCTATCACCAAAGAACAAGCCAAATTAAACTCTCCTGCTCCTCAGGATCGCAGCGATAACACATGTGTATGTTAGTTGTTTGTACCCGTAGTATAGCCTAGAAATAATAGCGCACATTTTCCTTTTTTTTTTTTTTTAACCCTACCTAAAAGACACTGATACTAAAATGAAAAAAAAGAAAAAATCCCGTCAAAAAAAAATACTGACCCTGACCTTTACCTTTGACACTGACTTTGACCCAAACACTAACCCTGGCACTGACCTAAACCAAACCTTGATCTAGGTATTTTTGTATTTAATTTATTTTTTTCCACACACTTTTTTCCTCTCTGCAAGGAGAGAGAGATACTAATAGCCCGTACAAACGATCCGAAAATCAGACGACAGATCGTCCATTTTTTTTTTTTTTTTTTGCATGCTAGTCGCATATCGAAAATAGAGATGTTACTAAAAAGGTACGAAAATTCTCATACGACAGAATAAATAAAAAAAATCGGAAGTGATGTCATGTGTTGTAGTGTATTTGTATTGTATTTTCGGACAACTGTACTGATTAAATGAAAATCGCACGATCTGGGATCGTAAACGGCTCTCGACAGCTCTGTACTAACGATCCGATTATCGTACGATCAAAAGCGTTTTTTTTTTTTTCCTCCTATTTTATGAATGCGTGTACGGGCCAAAGGGTATCACTCTCCTCCATTCACAAAGGAAAACACGGAGGTGGGCTTCAGAGTGACTGATCATTGTGATAGCCAATCAAAGGCTATTGCAGCGATCATGTGACCCGGATTCGCGAGATCCGGGTCACGATCGTTAGTACAGGGCCCCGGGGCTCCCACTGAGACCCCGGTCTCTGTGCTTGGAGCGTGCCCCCAGTACAAAAGGGAGATATGAAAATATGCAACCCCACGGGAAGAAGCCCCAGTGGGGCCGCAAATTTACGTATGGACGGCGTCAAGGGGTTAATCTACAGAGTGCAGGTGATAAGGGGTTAAGAATGGCTGGGAAAGCCTTCTATGTAAGTTTTCAGAAAGTCTACCCACACTATACATCAGCTGCACCCTCATGCCTGCCCCAAACAAATGGGCTTCTTAAATGAAGTTAGCCTGAGTACAACTAGTCATACAAAGTGCAGCTTAGGCAGCCTCAAGGCAGAAGCACTGCATGCAGACGAGTAGAGTTCTATATTTGGCTGGGTTCACACTGCTGCCATACATCAATTATGTATTGTGGTTTGCATATACTTTGGGGGCCAAAAAAAAAAAATAAAAAAATAAAAAAAAGAATTGCACCAAAGTAGTATTGGAAACTTTTCTAAAATTGCGCCGTGCTGATTTGCATTGATGTGAATGGGTACTAGGGATGCACCGATACCATTTTTTTTTTTACGAGTACCGAAACTTTTTTTTTTAGTACTCGCTGATACCAATTACCGATACCTACCGCAACTGTTTTGTTTTTACTTCAGCTGTCAGCAATGGTACAAAGCATTGAAAAGTTATTTCTAAATTAAAATCGATTTTTTTTTAATTTAGCACTTTTTCGATGTAAATGTATGTTAATATATATGTGTAAAAATATTCACTAACAAAGCAAACAAAAAAAACGTTTTAAGTTTATCGTTTATAAAAAAAAAAAAAGCAGGAAAATAATAATAATTAAATGGAGGAGAATAGGGAGTTAATTAAAGCTGATTTGAGTAAATTAAGGGTTAACAAGGGGTTAAACAGAGGAACATTTGCTCATCCATTTGATCTGCAGATGAAGAAACAGAAAGATACAAAAAGAAACAAAGGTTTTGTTTTTTATTTTAGTGTTTCAGCGGGTGAGCTGTTAATAAACATTGCCAGGTGCTTTTTTTTTTGTTTGTTTGACAGCTTCAATTACCCGACTTAGTTAACACTTCAGCTGTCAACAGAGGAGACCCACTGACAGCTCAAAGAACTGAGCATGAAAGTATCGGTTTCAGGTATCGGTGCATTTGCACGAGTACCAATACAGGGGGTCCCCGGGTTACAAACGAGATAGGGACTGTAGGTTTGTTCTTAAGTTGAATCTGTTTGTAAGTCGGAACAGGTAAATTTTTTAAGTGTAGCTCCAAACAAAAATCTATTTTTAAGCTTTTTGGAGAACATAGAGAAGGGTTATCACCCCTGTAACATTTGTTTTGCTGTCTGTGCCCCTGTCCAGAAGATTTCACCTCACCTTCTGTCCCAATGAAAATTTGATTTTGAAAATTTTGGGTTGTTAGGGAAACCTGGACTGGTGATAAAGCATCAGTGGAGACACCTTTTTCCCATATTAACTCTTACAGGAGTGAATTTCCCTTCCTAGGGGTGGATTTCCTCTCACTTCCTGTTGTCTCCTTCCGTTTGTAAGTAGGAGTCGTTTCTAAGTCGAATGTTTGTAAGTCGGGGACCCCCTGTACTTGTGAAAATACTCGGCATCGGCACTGATACCGATACTGGTATGGGTGCAACCCTAATGAGTACCATTGAAAACAAGGTCATTTCCATTGCCATGCGATTCCGAGTGACTCAAGTCACATCTGAAATTGTACTAGCGTGAAAGGAGCCTTTACAATTTTACATCAAGCCTCGCCCCAAGGAAAAATGAAAGTACATATTAAAAATAGTACCTCACTATATAGGTCATATCAATTCCAAATAGGCAAATACATTGGAAATGAATCTGAATAAAACAAATCAACATCTAAAGCGTCAATTCATTTTTATCTACATACACTTCTAAATGTAGAATAGTATTTATTCCTACACTGGCAAGTAACAGTAAGGAGACCAGCCTGTTAAAATGTGCAACACCCAGCCTGCAACAGTGCGAATCAATCCGAGTCTACTCCTCCAATCATCTCCTCCGGAAGGCAAGGTCACCTTGGCTTCAGCTCTGCGCCTCCCGAGGGGCCAGAGGATGACTTTCAGCATCCGTAAAAGCTGCAATAGCAATACTAGAAGCGGCTTGTCAGGACTATCTTGGCACGGCCTAATTTGATTTATTAAGAAGGAACTGGTGGCTGCAAGGCCTTCATCAACCTTATTAACACAAGTGCTGAATTGTGTGACATTCCCAGTATTAAAGTGACAGGACATTATCTGGAAAACTGAGAAAAAAAGCCTCATCGCTCCGTTTAGAATTTTCTAGAAGAAATGCTTTTTTTTTTCTCTATAGGTTTTAGAATTCCATGCAGTTCAAGAAAGGTCATCACTATTATAGTAGATCTAAGCTTTTGCCATCACAATATATATGGAGCCATATTTAAGTAACGAATGGAGCCGTGCTGCAACCGCCTTGCGACTGCATGCTTTGGAGGTGGTTGCAGCGCAGTGGTGCTCCATTTAGGAGGTTAAAACAGGTGGTGAGGAGGCAATATGTCGCCACCTGTCAAATACTCTGAAAGGCGTCCCGAGCATTGATTGCTTTTCAGGAAAGTGGCAGTCATTGCCGCTATTGTGAACAAGCCCTAAAAAAAAAAAATTGCCTTCCTGTAGTTCTGATCATACAGGTTCAGGGATCAGAATTAAAAACACACACACACACACACACACACACACACACACACACACACTATAGAAAATAATCCCCCCCCCCCCCCCCCCCGGCTTTTGTTTGGTTATAAAAAAAAAGAAATCATCAAAAACAGAATCACTGAGTTGGAAAAGGGATCACCCCCTTTTCTAAAAATGACTTGTAAACTCAATCAGGTGTAGCTAATCACCTTCTCAATAGCACACAACAAAAAAAAAACCTGTGAGACAAAGGCATAATGAGCTAGTATGCATAGCATACTAGCTCATTATGTAATACTCACCTTAGATCGACGCCCCCGCACATAGCACCGGCCGGCGACCATTCGCCCCGGAGTTACTTCTGGGTATCGCGGCTCCGGCGCTGTGATTGGCCCGGAGCCGCGATGATGTCACTCCCGCGCATGCATGCGGGAGCTGTCGGTAATGGCACACTCACTGAAGCAAACGGCACGTACGTGCCATTGCTTCAGTGCGCATGTGCCGATGACGTTGGCACATGCAGATACAGGGGATATCTCCTAAACAGGTTTAGGAGATACCCATGGTAGCTACAGGCAAGCCTTAGTAGACCTGTAGTCAAAAGTGGTCTGTAAGAATTTACAAACCACTTTAACTGTGATCAGCTGTGATCATTTTGATTAGCTCAGCATGAAAATAGATTTCCTGGAGCATTTCAGTTCCTGGTAGTGCCACTGAAGCAAACGAACTATAGGTGGCAATGCACTGCCAACACACATACATACATATAAGCTCACATACACACAAATAGCTTTTTTTTTTTTTTTTTTTTAAATGCAGCCGACTCTACCTGCACTGCTGGGTAAATGGTTTGTTTAGCACTGTAGGTGGAGGGCGGAGCGGGTCAGACTCCCACTCTGCCCACATACAGTTTGGAGCTTTGTCGGTCTCAGCCCACTACACTATACAGGGCTGCGACCAGTGGAGCTCCAAACTGTTGGCAGAGCAGGAGCCAATAGTGACACGCATAGCCTTTCTCAACCAGGGTACCGCGGCACCCTTGACAAACTCAGGCGGCAACCCAGAAATAAAGATGGGGCTAAGCAGTGTGCACTAAACACATATATACATTTACAATCTATATACCACTAAGTGCAGCTTCTTACTAAAACACATAGGCAAAAACAGAAGAGTGAACTCGCTAATTTGTTATTTATATTTATTTTCCTAATTTGAATAAAAGTACCCCTTCTTTAGGAAAACACCTAAGTATTATAAGCTGCGGGATCTCGGCCGAAATATTTTATGGCTCAGAAGAAAAGACAGTAATGTGCACTTTGGTTTACTGGTAAATGTAATTCAAACTAAAAAGGTGAGAAGGCTGCAATTACAAACAATTGTTGTGTTAAAAAGACGTAATTAAAACCAATCTTGTAAGATCCTTTTACACATTGAATGGGTCAGGCTGCGACTGAACAGTCCCTCTCTGCTCTCCAAATGGTAACAAAGCAACCATTGAACTGCCACAAGATTCCCACAGCAGCAACCCAAGCTCTGCGACATGACGACGTGCCTGCGAGTGCTTGCTGCGTCCCACACCTCCCACAGCAATCTGCTCTACGGTACAGACCGAACGTTCCTCTCTAATCTGCAAACAGCAAGGCCTTGGAACCTTCCCACATGCAACATTACAAAACAGAAGGAAAAGCTCTAAGCTCTCTAAAATCGCAACATCCATCAGACCTATTAATGCTGTATTGTAGGGTTCCCTTCACTTCCTGTCCAAGTGTCCCTCAGTAGAGAAACAGAAGATTCAAAACCCAACTATCCTTTTGTCACTATATGCAGAACATAAAATTCCTAGCTGGAGTACATTTTTATAAGGGCCATGTTACACTACTGATCCCGTCACTAGTGGCAACTCCCATATAAAAGGATAGCTAAGATACCAGAATACTCACCTATTCCAACCAAACTGCTTCCCCTATGCCTGGAGCAATGAGGGGTTTTGTTGCTGCTGTCTCATTGGCATGCAAGATTTTAAAGCTGCTGCTTTTCTTTTTGTTTTCTATTATTATTATTTTTTTTACTTAGCGCAGTCATTTCCATTTTTAAGATTTTAAAGTGGTTCTAAAAGCTAACAGTTTTTTTTTTTTTTTTTTTTACCCTAATGCATTCTATACATTAAGGTAAAAAAAGACAAAACCCCCCCCCCCCCCCCATACTTACCTGAGCTCATTTACGATCCAGCGCTGTGCATGACAGCTGAGGCTCTCCCGCCTCTGTCCCTCCTCTCTGGGTAGATTGATAGCAGCAGAAGCCATTGGCTCCCACTGCTGTCAATCAAATGTTGTGGCTAGGAGCGGGGGATGGGGCCTTGGCCCATGTTTCAATGGACGCAGACAAGGCAGCTCGGGAGTGAGTACACACACAAATGCCCCCATTAAAAGCGGCTTCCTTTGTGGGCACTCACTGAAGAGGAGGAGCACCGGCGGGGGAACCCAGAAGAAGAGGATCAGGCGGGGGAACCCAGAAGAAGAGGATCAGGGATGCTCTGTGCAAAATTATTGCACAGAGCAGGTAAGTAGGACGTTTATTTTTTTAAAGTACCTTTAATATCACTTTAAAGTGGGAGTAAACTCCCACCCTCTGACTTTTACCTATAGGTAGGCCTATAATAAGGCTTACCAATGGTGTGTAGGAGATATTTACTGTACATGCAGCCAGTGATGTCACCAGCACATGAGCCCTGAAGGAACAGCCACTTGTGCCGTTCCTTTAGAGTCGTAAACAGCGGCTCCCGAGCGCATGCGCAGGAGTGACCTCATTGCGGCTCCGGCCACTCAATACAGCTGTAGTCCGCGAACACAGGAGGGGAGACCGGATGAAGATGGAAGTGCCTTCAGCAGTGACAGAGCGGCGCTGGAAGGCTTTGTTTTCAGGTAAGTTTCCCACAAGGCAAAGCATACTAGAACATTACGACATGTCAGGTTAAAAAAAAAAAAAAAAAAAACACCCAGCGTTTTACTACCGCTTTAAGCATTTCTGAACGTGAGGTAATGACACAGTAGGACCAGATAAAGTCCAATCTTTAAAAGGAGAAGTTCACCTTTTATAACAAAAATAAAAAAAGGCACATCTTTTTGCAGGTAAAAAAAAATGTGCATTTATTATTTTTTTACACTGGAGCCTTTAAAGAAGGCATCACTAAATGGCGGTCCGGTTCTAGCCATACTACCTGGACCTAGCCTCGCCAAATAGTTGCCTGTGTATCCTCTCCCTGCCGCCGGCTCGCCTGCCTGCTGCTATGTTCACAGCATTTGAGGCGTGACGCGCACGGGTCTGTCTCTTCAGTAATATTGCTGCGCTGGGCATCAAGGTAAAGAGCCCTTGTTACCCAAAGCAATCCCTAGCTTCCAATAGGTGTTTTCCTAAGGAATGTGATAAACACTCGTACCAAAAAATTGTTTAAAAAACTAATAGTGTGATGTTGCAGCAGCAGCTGTTTCAAATCTAGTGATTGAGAATTGATAATAATAATTCACAAAAACCTTATTCCCGTGAACAAACAGTGCGTGCGAGTAATTTCCTAAGAAATGTCTGAAAACGAAAGAAGAAATCCGATTGCTTGACACAAGCAACATGAACAATACAAACTTCACAGACCCCGACAGAGGCCGCGTTTCAGGAGATCTAGGATGCACTTAAACCACTTGATTTTTAATAAGCCCATTTTCTTTTAAAGAAGATGTTTCATAATAAAAAAAATATTCTGTAAATAACAGCCAGTTTATCCTACACAGTTCCCAAGTTACTGTCTGGTGTACTGATCCACCACAATCTGCCATACGAGTATCCCAAGTGCATAAAAAGGTTTCTGTTTCATCTCTCCTACACAATAATGGGAGCCTCCAGATATACAATGCATCTGGAAAGTATACAAAGCACTTTTTCCACATTTTGTTATATGGCAACCTTATTCCAAAATGGATACAATTCATTATTTTCCTTAAAATCCTACAAACAATACCCCAATTTTTTTTAAATAAATATGCAAGGATTTCAAACAAAATAAAAAATAAAAAATAAATCCCATGTACATGAGTATTCACAGCATTTGTGAATGTCTCAATACTTTGTTGAAGCACCTTTGACACCAAGATTGTTTTGGAAGCATTGACACAGATGAACATTTTTTTTCCAAATTTTTGGACATTTTCATTTTTTAATTTAAAATATTTTTTTTGATCATGAAAATGTTTAATATAAACTTTTTATGCAGATTATTTAATGAGACACAGCGCTGCACTATTTAGAAAACGATATTGAATTTGGTGTGGTGTATCACTAAGTGTTCAGCAGCTGTGCAGTCACATATATTGGTGATTTCACACATTTAGGGCTCTTTCACATGGGGCGGATCAGTGCTGATCCGCCCAGTGGATATCCGCTTGCTCAGCGGGGACCGCCGGAGCGATCTCCACTGAGCAGGAAGATGACAGGTCCGTCTCTGCACACAGCGCAGGGACAGACCTGTCAGAGCGCCGCTCTCCCCTATGGGAGATCGGGGGACGACGGACCGTAGAGTCTGTCGCCATCCGATCCGCTCTGCAGACAGATGAAAAAATAGGGGTTTTCCTCCGTCTGCAGAAACGGAGCATAGCGGATACGGACGAGATCGGGTGTCAGCGGATGCTCATCCGCTGACACCCGCTATCCCATAGGGATACATGTATGTCCGTTTTTCATCCGAAAACGGAAGGATGAAAAACAGACATACGGTCCGTCCGTGTGAAAGAGACCTTACCCTGTTATAGGAGGAAGTCATTTATTTTGGCGCTGATTGTTTTTTCACAACTTATCTACATGTGATTTTTTTTTTTTTTTTTATAAAAGTTATAATAAGTGTTTGGGGACAATGTTTAGTTGAATATATTTCCAGAAGGTACTGTCACCATTGTGTACCTGTACAAAAAAACATGAAATTGTGTGGGACTTAATATCAAAATAGTTAAAAAATAAAAAATATGTTAAAAACATATTCACACATGCAATAGCCATATAGGTCTGTCTTAAAGCCTTAGGATCCCATGTATATAAAGTTAAAATAAACGTTTGTTTATGAAGGGTCTGATTTAATGCCTCTCCACCTGTAATATCCTAGCATTAGTGGACCAATGTGTATCTGCCGCTATCACAGTGGACTGGAAATAAAGCAGATGCTTTGAGACAATTCCATCTGACACAAGCACATTCCGTAAACTTCTCAGCAAAGGAATATATGACCACTAGCGAAGATGTGAAACAAAACACCCGTGGACAACCATATGGTAAATATAAGCTTCAGAACACTGGTGATCCATATGAGCACCACAACACATACTGTGCAGGACATCCATTACTGACCTGATTCAGCTTCCAGTGAAATTCAGCAGGCTTGTAAGTCTTCTCCTCAGTGGGCTCCTGACGGAACAGGAAGCCTACTTTGCAGTTGTGGATGTACATAGAGTAGTGGTGTCGGTTCATGTCTACAAACAGAGCAGAGTCACACAGTAAGCCAGGAGGCAAAGACAAGGAAACACGTACTAGCAGCACTTACATTATAAGGTAAAACATCAGGATCACTTTAGATGGAGAGGTGTCAGAGAAGACCTTACCCCTGTAGATCAGCTCCAGAAAACTGAACATTTAAAATTTCCCATGTGAAGCAAGACTTTTTTTTATTTTTTTATTATTTCTCACTTCAGCAAAGCACATACCGTATATACTCGAGTATAGGCCGACCCGAAAATAAGCTGATCGCCCCTAATTTACCACAAAAAAACTGGGAAAAACGTATTGACTCGAGTATAAGCCGAGGGTGAAAAATGCAGCAGCTACTGTAAGTGGAAAAGAGGGTCAGCAAATGCCCATCTGCAGCTGCATGTCCCCTGTGTCCTGTACAAACCCCCCTGTGTCCCCATTGCAGCCTACCTGTGCCGATCTGCATGTCCTGGGTCCTGGGTCCGGGGTCCGGGGTTGTATCCCTCCCTGTGCGATCTGTCTGCCACCATTGCAGCCTTTATGTGCCTCCCTCCCTGTGCGATCTGTCCCCCACAGCGTGTAAGGCGCCATTCAAGATAAAAAAGCCGCGCCTCCTCCTCGTCTGATAGGAGGAACACTGTTTTCCCAGCAGTCAGTGTGCAGTGTTCCGCCTATCACGGACATCCTCTCATCCTCGTCCATGAGATGAGAATGACAGGACGTCCGTGATAGGCGGAACACTGCACACTGACTTACTGCTGGGAAAATTAGTGTTCCTCCTATCACGGATGGGAAGGAGGAGGAGGCGCGGCTTTTGAACACTGCCGTCTGTCTGCATGACACGCTGTTCATGTAGGCAGATGGCGGTGACTCGAGTATAAGCCGAGGGGGGGGACTTTCAGCCCTAAAAAAAGGGCTGAAAATCTCGGCTTATACTCGAGTATATACGGTAGTACAAAAAAAAAAGTAGTCTGCCCAACATGGCAGAACAATATCAAATCATAAAAAGGTACATAAGAAGAGCAATGAAAAGGCAATGCACATCAGGTACCGTGTCATCTTGGACATCTCTTAAAGTGTGTGTAAAGGCACAAGGTTGTTGCATTCTGAAGGAGTAAATCCGACGGTAAAAGGCTGCTAAAAATAGTGGCGTTTTACCGCCGACGCTATGGTGTGAAAGCCCTCTTATTTTAGGCTGTGGTTTACAACCACTTTAAAGTGAGATGCCCATTGACCTACCATAAAACCATTTTCCAATGATTCATTCTTTATTGCGTAAATTTGTACTGCATACTTATTCATTGCGTGTACTGTGGATTGTTGTTGGTATGATCCATAAATAAAATAAAAAACACACACACACAATGAAGCTAGCTCTGAAGCGGCTGTGTGTGTGGCAACCAATCAGCTTCTATCTTTCATAGAAGCTGATTGGTTGAACAAGTTGTAGATAGAAGCCGATTGGTTGCTATGCACAGCTGCTCCAGATTGTCTGCTCCAGTTTTAAGCAATTCACCCCAATGAATGCTATTTAACTAGAGAGCCTTCCTTTAAATAGCTTCTAAGTGGCTTCCTGTGAAAAAGGCTTTTGCCTGCTTGAAAATGCTGTGAATATTCAAAACCCAAAGTGTTAACCAATTCATGGCCATTGATTCTTACAGCTCGGCGTACAGTGCACTGCGAGGACAGAGGTGAAAAGCTCTTGACATTGAGAAGAGATACTATCCGCCTGGTTTTTACTTCCCTTGTACACAACAGATCCCTCTATGTTCCCTAATGACATACTGCCGATCAATGCCTCCTCTGTGCTTGTGCAGAAACAAAAACATTTTCTAAAGACTTCATCCCTTCTTCTCAGTAAAATGCAGTTTTGTTTGGAACCGGAGATAATCATCGAACCCGCAGGTCATTTTCCATCGCTAGTTCTGTTTCTGCATCTCAGATTTTGACTTTATCACTACTCAGCCAATAAATACATACAGGTCTTCTCCAAAGGGTTTTCTTTAGTTATACTGCAGCTCTGGAAGGTTTTACCCCCCTTAATGACCAGGTCTTTTTTTGCGATACGGCATTGCTTTTCTTTAACTTACAATTGCGACGCTGTACACACATAAAAATTGATGTCCTTTTTTTCCCAACAAATAGAGCTTTCTTTTGGTGGTATTTGATCACATCTGTGTTTTTTTGTTTATAGCGCAAAAAAAAAAAAACAAAAACGCAATCAATTTTGAAAAAAATAAATAAATAAATATTTTCTGCTATAAAACATACCCAATACATAAAAAAAAAAACAAAAAAAAAAAACATTTAATCAAATTCCTTTATAAATTTAGGCCAATATGTATTCTGCCCCCTAATAAGCGTAAATATTTATTGGTTTGTGCAAAAGTTATTGCGTCTACAAAATAGGGGATCGATTTATGGCATTTTTTTTTTTTACTAATAATGACAGTGATCAGCGATTTTTAGAGGGATTGCGGCGGACAGATCGGACACCTGACACTTTTATTGGGAACTGGTGACATTATTACAGTGATCAGTGCTAGAAATATGCACTGACATTCTACTAATGGCACTGGCAGGGAAGGGGTTAACATCAGGGGCGATCAAGGGGTTAAACGTGTTCCCTGGGTGTATTTACTAACTTTATGGGGGATGGGCTGCCTGTGATAAACACAGAGATCTGTCTTCCTGCATAGCAGAAAGACAAGATCTCAGTGTAATCCCCTGTCAGAATAGAGATCTGCCTTGTTCACTTCGGAAGATCCTCGTTCTGTCTCTGCGGGGGAACAATCGCGGGAGGCCGGCAGACAGAGTCCGCTGGACCTGCTGATTGGCTCCTCGCTGGCAAATCGGCGGTGGTTCACCCACAGAAGATAGGGCATGAACCACCGTACCGATATGGCGATTCGCGCAGCCGAGCCAACTTCCTGCCGGCTATAGTTGCGGCGGCTGGTTGGCAAGTGGTTGTAAACCTCAGACACGAAATAGGAGCAATATATATTTCTCTGGTACTTGTCTCAGTCCAGAGCACCAAGTGTCTTTTCTGTTTGCTGCTTTCTTCCTTTGCTATCGGCATGAGTCACTTCTGACAAGTTTCCCGACACCAAGAGAAAAAATGGTGACAGGGGAGGGATCTGCAGCTGATTGACAGCCTCAGCTCTGTTCCTGTGAGCTGTGTGAAGGGGGGGTGTGTCCCTTTCCTCCAATCGGAGCTCTCCTCACTGGGATCTTCAGCTCCCCGCCCTCTATTTTCTGTATCCATGTGTATTCATTGGACCATTTGTTCAAATCGAAACATCTTGCTCTGTTCAAAAAAGTTTTCTTTTTTTTGTATTGAAAATTTTCAATAAAACCTTTTTGAAAAACAAAAAAAAAAAAAAAACACACAAGCCCCATAGCCAATCTTTTAGGCCCCTTTCACACGGGCGGACCGTATGTCCGTTTTTTTTTCATCAAAAACGGACATACATGTATACCTATGGGATAGCGGATGAACATCTGATGACATTAGTCTCCACTAAGCTCGGAAACCGATAAAGGAGGAAAACCCCTATTTTTCCATCTGTCTGCGGATCAGATGAAAAACGGACAGACGGTCCGTTTTCATCCGATCCCCCCATAGAGGAAAGAGGAGATCCGACCGGTCCGTTGCTGCACAGTGTGCAGAGAAGGACTAGTCATCCGCTGGCTCAGCGGGGATCAACAGAGCGTTCCCCACCGAGCAAGCAGATGTCCAAAAACGGATCCTCCCCGTGACCCGCACGTGTGAAAGGGGCCTTAGTATAGTTCTATTGTTGCGTGTGAGGACTGGGATTGGTAAGATTTTAAGGGGAGGCAATTGGTACTTTTATCAAGCCAGATAGGTAATGTACAGGTGAAATGGCTTTAATCACCACCAGTATTCTACCATGTCAGTGCTGCATTCACAATCAGGCCAAGTCAGCAATTGGGGCAAATGCCAGAAGTGAAAAAATTCAATGACTGACCGGAAAATGCAGATCTACAGGCAAGGCCTCACACTGCTCCACTTCAACAAGCTCCCAACAAAGCCAAGGAGTGGTGGACCATATGTATTATGCAGAGTGATAGGAGGAGTGTCATTGAGGATTATTGGCAGGCTTAAGGTCACAGTGATAATGAATGTATGCAATATGTTGGGCTCTGATGCTCTTTACAGATCATGGGGAATGGAAATCAATACTGGCTTCATGGTATATTGATAGTTTGAAGCCAAAGTCTATTTACACTGATTGACCAATGTAATGTTATGAGAACAGGTGATAAAATAAAAACCAAAACTACAAAGAGTGTTTAAAGATAGCGTGTTAATATAGGAGAAATTATAACCAACATTCTGAGCTAGGACCTGTAGTTCTCCAGCAATATGTATCCAACCATTACTGTTCACACAGTTTAAAGGGGTTCTAAAGGCTGAAGGTTTTTTACCTTCATACATTCTATGTACAAAGGTAAAAAATACTTTTAGTATGCAGCTCCCACCCTCCGGCAGCCCCCCTAATACGCAGCTAGCTGCTCTCCCGGGTCTTTATCACCTTATTAGCTGAGACACAGCAGCAGGAGCCATTGGCTGCTGTCAATTACTGTGTGTCAAAGTGATTGTAATGGAATTTGTTTTATTTATTTAAAATGTCATACTTGCCTGCTCACTCTGTGCAGTAGTTTTACACAGAGAAGTCCAGATTATTATTATACATGATTTATATAGCGCCAACAATTTACACCACGTTTTACAATGTAGAGGGAGGGACAGCACAAATATGATACAGTTCAATACAGAAGGGACAGGAGGGCCCGGCTCATACAGCTTACATTCTAAAAGGGAGGGGGGGGGGGGGTGGTGGTGACGGTACAAAAGGTAATAGCTGCGGGGGATAATTGGATGGGGGTGGCTTGGGTACAGTTTTTAGGTGAGTGTGGGATAGGCTTCCCTGAATAAGGGGGTTTTCAGGGATCTCCTAAAGGTGGGCAGTGTAGGAGCTGATCGGACATACTGGGGCAGGGAGTTGCAGAGGATGGGAGAGGCTCTGGAGAAGTCCTGAAGGTGAGCATGAGAGAAGGTAACAAGGGAGCTAGAGAGCAGGAGGTCCTGGGAGGAGTGGAGAGGACAATTTGGGCAATATCTGCAGATGAGGCTGGTGAAGTAACTGGGGGCAATATGGATGGCCTTGTATGTTGTGGTTAGCGCTTAGAATTTTATATGGTGGGGTAGTGGAAGCCAGTGAAGGGATTGGCAGAGCCTCCTCTTCAAGGGTCACAGGCCGTGTTCTGGGCCCCTCCCCCTTGCCCAGTGCCCCCATAGCAAGCCGCTTGCCGTGGGGGAACTTGTGCATGCTCGGTCCCGAGCCGGCTCTCTGCGTCCATAAGAGACAGAGAGCACGGCTCAGCCCCGACTCTCTGGCTGTGATTGACAGCAGTAGAAGCCAATGGCTCTGGCTGCTGCATCTCAGTAAATCAGGAGGGAGAGACTTGAGACAGCCTCGGGTCTCGTGCACATCTCTGGATCAAGATCAGGCTTAAGTATTGGAGGGGGGCTTAGGGGAGAGCTGCACACTGAAGGGTTTTTACCTTTATGGATAGAATCTATGAAGGTAAAAAAACCTTCAGCCATTATAACCACTTCAAGCTGGCCATATGCACGAGTGCCACCATAGCAAGCAGAAGGAGGAGGAGGAGGAGAAGGAGCCAGAAGCGCTGGCAAGGGACCAAAGAAGAGGAGGATCTGGGCTGTTCTGTGCAAACCGTTACATAGAGAATGTAAGTATAACATATTTGTTATTTAAAGAAGAAGAAAAAAAAAAAAAACCTTAAAGCGTTTATTAACCCCCCCAAAAAAGATCCTGTTTGCGGTCACACTTTGAATGACAACTGCTCAGTCATGCTACACTGTACTCAAATGACATTTTTATAATTTTTTTCACACAAATGAAGCTTTCTTTTAGTGGTATTTAATCATCACCAAAATAAAACAAAAATAGACAAATTTTTGAAAAAAATAAAATTAAACGTTTCATAGTTTGTTATAAAATTTTTCAAACAGGAAATTTTTCTCCTTCATTGATATCCACTGATAGGCACAGATAAGACAGCACTGATGAGTGGCACTGATAGGTGGTATTGATAGGCAGCACTGGTGACATTTATAGGTGACACTGTGGGCACTGATAGGTAACGCTGGTGGGCACAGAAGCCTCTGCAGAGGCTCCCTACGATTGGGACGGATGTCCCTCTCACAGCCGCCGGGGATAGGCATGCTATATAGGCCGCCGGGGATAGGGATATATAAGGCTTTGAAATTATATGGAATGTAAAAAAATGCCACAAAGCTATCTATTTTTGTAGATGCTATAACTTTTGCGCAAACCAATCAATATATGCTTATTGCAATTTTTTTTTATCAAAAATATGTAGAAGAATACATATCGGCCTAAACCGAGAGAAAAAATTTTTTTTTTTTGATAAAAAATGTGGGATATTTATTATAGCAAGAAGTAAAAGATAGTGTTTTTTTCAAAATTGTTGCTCTTTTGTTTAAAGCGCAAAAAATAAAAAACGCAGAGGCGATCAAATACCACCAAAAGAAAGCTCTATTTGTGGGGAAGAAAAGACATCAATTTTGTTTGGGTACAGCATTGCATGACCGCGCAATTGTCAGTTAAAGCGACGCCGCGCCGTGTCGCAAAAAATAGCATGGTCATTGAGCAGCCAAATCTTCCAGGCTGAAGTGGTTAAAAGTCTGTTATGGTATGAATATATTGTTCTTTTCTTTAGTATAATTTGTTACCAACACAATGGAAAAGGATCTCAAAAGGGCTGCCATTTTAATACACCAGCTACATGTAATTTAGTACACAGGCACGGGGGGGGGGGGGGGGGGGGTGTGGGGGGGGGGGGGGGGGGGGGGGGGGGGGGGGGGGGGGGGGGGGGGGGGGGGGGGGGGGGGGGGGGGGGGGGGGGGGGGTATACTGCAAAAATAGTTAATATCCATTCAACCAGTGTAAAATCTCAGTTTATGCTCTTTCCCGGTCCACGGGCTTGCTTCTTTCTCCAATGTAAGTAGGTTTCAGATCTATAACCTTATCTATAACCTTACCTAGAAACTCTGAGGTCCAGTCGGAGGCTCACAGGTCCTGAAAGGCCCAAACTGGCCTGGCCAATTATTGGAACATTGGCCACATAGGTGAACTCTTACAAGTACTCATGTCCTTCAATCAGCTCTCATTGGAGTTGCTCTCTAAGGCTCCCTACAAAGAGTTTCTTATAATCTGACATAATATTTAACATTCATCCTGCATTTCCTCATTCACATACTGCCAGCGCCATAAATTAAACCACTTAGCAGGGATTATCAAATTACCGTAGCAAATTATCATCTATTTATCATTTGGAAAAAGAGATCCCATGCCTGTATATAGCCAGGGTAGAAAAAGCATGTTCTGAAGTGAGCCGAGGTGCCCCTTACCTGTTTTATCAGAATTGCACATAATGGTTTCCTTCTCTCGGCCACCGGGTCCATGTCTCATCCAAACAGAGATCACAAAGGGATCTTTAAGATCAGCCGTCACAACGCCTTCGGGGATCTTGACTGCCTGGGTGCCGTTAAATTCAAACACTTGATCGCTGTCGTGGCCATTATCGGTCGAGAGCCCCACGGTCCAGTTGGTGGCGCTACTGGGAGGCGGGAGCAGTTCAGCAGTGTTTGCAGTCGCTCCTAGATACAAGCACAATAACAGTGTTCAGAAAAGCCCAGAATCGTGTCAGAAAGGATTTTTCAGGACAATTTTCCTTTGTGTTTTTCTGTGGCGTGGGCAACAATGGACCCTGGAAAAACAGCATAGATGTCTCACCGACAGAGTCCCTGAGAAATATTAGAGAATTTTACGTGGTTTAACCCTCTAACAATAACTGAAATATCACTAGACTGACCTTTTAATTCATTTACACTTGAATCCATGCGGTTTCAATATTTAAAGGATCAGTTGTAACAGCGGGCCGGGATCTTCTCCCTGTCACAATTTTAAAGAACTGTGGCTGTGCGGGGCTCCGCCCACCCGGCCGCATCATTCATTCACAGAGTTCTGTGACTGGAAGAACTACAAGTACCAATATCATACTATGCGGCTGTCAGCAATGACGGCACAAGGGGTGGGCAGGAGGGGAAGCCGCCCCTGGCTCTGGGCCAACCATGGGCAGCCAGAACAAGTCACCAAATGGGTGCAGGGCGATACACCCATTCTATGTCATGCATTAGCCATGGGAGAGGGGTGCAGTTCCCTATCTAGGACCTGCATACTGGATGAACCTGTCCCAGTACTGGGCTTGCTTAGCCCAACATTAATATGCAATGCAAACTATGGTAACAAGACCGAGTTAAACACGCAGCAATGAATTTCTCTGGTTGGAATGGTCCATTAATACTAAACCAAATAATGTGCATGTTATTATAGCTGTAAATAAAATGATTTGGTGGGAAGGGAAGAGGGGAAATAAGGGAACTCTCAGTATATGTTATCAGCCTACAGACAAAGGTATTGTTTCATGTACAGTGTGTGCCCTCATGTAACATCTCTCCATCATGCCTCTTGCTGGATTACGTACTGATCATGTCCAATCTCTGCAGTGTGAATGACCTCTGCTATGGGGTTCATCTAATACAAGGACACCAGATGGCAGCTTCAGACTCTTACCGCATAGTCTGTGGATAGACTTCTCCGAGTACGTGTCTCTGTCACAGCCTTTGCCGATGTGGCTGGTTTCCAACTGCACCGTTGCTTGAATTGACGTGATTGGTTCATCGCAGGTCTCCAGATGCATGCCAGGGAATAATGCCAGGGACCCAGTGCCAGGCTCATACTCCACTCTCTTACTGTAGCCTGTATATTTCACAAAAGAAGAGGGCAGCATGTCATCGTAACCTTAAAACTGGTCAACTGCAGCAATTTGTTATTCCAACACCACTAACACAAGAAAGCTGATGTTTATTCTGCTTACATTGTGCCTTCCCTGATCCCCCATTCCCCACTTATCAACATTCTATATATTTTTTTTAAATAAAACCTTCCTGTTTTCAGCACATTATTTTAGACCCAGCAATCATGAATGTGTATTGGTGCTTCTCAATGCAATGCAGGTAGAGGTTGGCTAGTAGGCAGGGTTGGAAGGGTGTTGTACAAAACTTCAAAAATAAACCTGCCTCAGTACTCCTCCTAAGAGCCCATAGCCCAGATGCAAGTAGTGGGATGGCTCTTGAGGATTTCTGCAAATATTATATCACCTTCATGGGCATGTGCCAGTCTGGAAGAATGGTTCTAGGCAGACTGCCCTAAGTAATACCAACAAGCGATGGCTGAGCCTCCATGATTAAAACAACTGAAATCCAATGAATGAAAGGGCCAGGCCAGGGATGGTAGGCTGGGGAGGTAAGGGCTAAATTATGCTGGATGTTTTGCAGACAGGAAATTAGGTAGGCCCTATAGGACTTGCTGCAGCTTCTAAACGCACACTGAAAAAGCTCACTGTGTGCAGTGAATTTAGATAAAACATTTTTATTACAAAAAAAACACAATGGTAAGGTTAGAGTTCAGCTTTAATAGAACAAAAAAGAAAAAACACCCAATTACATTCTAATGGGGTCCACACAGGTCATATGTGTAGAAAAGAAAAATATTAAAAAAACAAAAACGAACACTATAACCTACCGGGGTCCACACAGGTCAAAATGTGTATAAAAAATAAATAAAAACCCCAATCGATTTGTGCGACCGCAATTGCCCTTCATGTCATTGCTATTAATTTAAAATGTGACTAAAGACACAAATACCCAAAGACTAAAAATTATCGCAACTCTAGATGGATATAAAAACAAAAATACGCGTGCGTGAGAAATCCAGAATTGTACAATCACATAGTAAAGTGTGTATCCAGCTTCACCGCTCCATAGCAGCCTGCGAGATCCCATGCACTGCTGTGAGAACCCGGGAGGGTGCTGCCTGGTCCGCAGCCAAAACTATTTGCAGAGAGTGAAGAAGGTGGCGACACGTCCAGGGAATGAAAATCAACCTTTATTGAATATCCATTAAAAGATGAAACATGACAAACACAAGGTCCACAGATGCTCAGTAGACACGTTTCACTCTCTCGTGCTTACTCATTACAATATAAGCAAGCCCGGGAGTGTGAAACGCGTCTGAGTATATATGGACCTTGTGTTTGTCTTGTTTCATCTTTTAATGGACGTTCAATAAAGAGGTTGATTTTATTCAACGGATGTGCTGTCACCTTCTTCACTCTATCCAGCTTCATGTGTCTGAATCAATGGGTTGCGCCCCAATAACACAGAACCCAGAGAAAGCATCCTGATGTGAAAAGTAAGACGACGGATAATTCCTCACCTTGCCAGCTTGCTTTGCATGTTGGTTTAATGCTGATTTTGACCAATATGTCCTCTGTAGCCCTTTTCTTCCCGCAGTCGTAGGCGGTCACTGTAAGCTTGTACTGGCGCTCTTTACCGTAATTCAGCTTCTCTGTATTCTTGATGTAACCTGAAACATTGAGGCAATATGGCATCATCTTACCAACCATTAAAGTGGTGCAAAAAATCAAAGATCTAGTCTAATATAACCTTTTAATGTTTTCTAAAGTAAGAGCTGTTTAGATCTCCATTACAAACTTGTGTGAAATGAGTGAATACTCATTAGGCAAATAGGCCGAAATGCCTAAACAGGAGCCTCAACCGTCTGAACAAAAATGAAAAGTCAGCCGCTACAAATACTGTACCTACCAATTAAAGAGAAACACATACTTACCAGACCAAGAAATCCAACGCCACCTTTGTGACATCATCGTGCACCAGCAGTGTCCCCAAAGGTGGAATTCGGGTGATACGTGTACAGCGCTGTTTTTACTTTATTCATACGAGTGTAATTTTGATTTCTAATAAATAGTCTGAGTTTTACACCACGCAAAGCAGGGGTCTCTTTCTCCATTTTAATTGAGTGCACAAGATTCTAGGAGCGAGATCAGATTACCAGGTGTTCTACGCGAGGATTTTTGGAGAGCTTTTTGGGCCTCGCGCACATGCAACAGAATATCTTAAATTGATCCTTGGTCTACAACCCAATTGATAACACCCGAGGTGTGCCATTGAGGTGGATTTTTATACCAACGCGTTTTACATGAGCTTTCAATGATTTAGAGCAGGGGCCACAAACTGGCGGTTCTCCAGCTGTTGCGAAACTACAAGTCCCATGAAGCATTGCAAGGCTGACAGTTACAAAAATGAGGCATGATGGGACTTGTAGTTTCACAAAAGTTAGAGGGCCACCCCTGATTTAGAGGGTCATGTAGTTCCGGGTAAGCCTTTTTGGTGAACCTATGGTGGAGGTTGGCTCACTGGTGTGGGATGCACTTCATTGTCTTCAGGTGGACCTTGTGATTAATAAGTGGACATTTAGGTTTACATACATTATATGCACAATATTGACGTTGATGTTTTTTTTTTTTACGTTTGTTAAAGTGTTGCACATTTAGTGTTCTCTGTGTTTATCAAGTGGACTTTAATGTCTATATTAACATCAGTTCTAAAAAAAAAAATTTTTTTTTAAAAGTGCAGCACACTTGGTTATCGTTTTTCCACCTTCCTACAGCCTAAAGTCTTCACAGGTCCCTCAGATCCCACACCAGCTCCTCGAATATGGGAGCCACCTGTCACTTTCTGATGACTCAAAGCCGACTCCCCTACCTGTGTATGTGTGAGGCATGGACAGCGGGGCAGACTAGTCCTGCAGCCTCCTGGGACGAATAACATGAATCCCAGGAGGCTACATGCAAGGATGGGAAGTTAGGCTCAGAGAGAGCAGGAATCATCCTTGCCTAGGCGAGGAATAGGGAAGTGGAAGCAAACACCTTAAAAGGTTCTGTTTTTTTCCATAATCATACTTACCTAGCTGAATGCTGCATCTGTCCCCCCGGCGCCTCTAAATGTACACACGATCCAAAAAAACGCATGAAAAATACCACTTTCGAACCAATCATATGATAATCGGATCGTTAGTACACAGCTTTTGATAGCTGATCACAAAACAGTTCATCTGATATTATCCAATTGGACAAGCATGAACAATTTTCACGCAAGATATAAGATCAGACAATTTTCATTTAGCCAGTACAGTTGTCGTCCGAAAATATAATACAAATACACTACAACATCACTTCCCAATTTTTATTTTGTCGCACGAGAATTTTTGTAACTTTGGCAACCTCTTCAATGTTTACTTGAGCCTAGCAAGCGAAAAAAGTCGGACAATCTGTCATCCATTTTCGGATTGTGTGTATGGGGCATTAGACTGAGAACTGCAGGTTGCTCGGTTCCCACAGCTCACCGAGCGGAGAACTGGTGGCTTTCAACAAAGGAACGACTCGCTGAGAGGCTGGACCGTCTCTGTGACGTCAGTAGACTTCAGCCCGCTGTCTGCTGAAAAGGGGTCACAGGAGTACAGTTTATTCTGCAATCCTGTGACCCCTTTTCAGAAGACAGCGGGCTTAAGTCTGCTGACGTCACAGATCCACAGAAGAAATTACAGCCATTCACATCGCCGGAGCCGCGATACTTGGAAGTAACTCCGGGGAGAAATGTCGCCGGCCGGTGCTGTGCACGGGCACCGCAGTGGGGGCTTCGATCACAGGTGAGTATTTCCTAATGAGCTAGTATGCTATGCATACTAGCTCATTATGCCTTTGTCTTGCAGTTTTTTTTTATGTGGGTTTACAACCACTTTAAGAATCGTTATTGCGAATTTTCCACTGTTCTGATCTTGACAAAGTATTTCTCGATTCTTTCTATGCAGAGAATTCTCTCTGCTCTGCTAAAGCTGACAGCATTAAAAAGAAAGGGAAAAAAAAAGTGCAGTCTGCCAAGAATTACAACATTCTTTAGCAGTGAGGGAAGTTTAACCACTTAAACACTAAACCTTTTTCTGACATTTGTTGGTTTCAAGTTAAAATCATTTCTTTTGCCAGAAAATTACTTAGAACCCCCAAACGTTTATATATATATATATATATATATATATATATATATATATATATATATATATATATATATATATATTTTTTTTTTTTTTTTTTTGTAGAGACCCTAGAGAAGTAAATGGTGGTTGTTGCAATATTTTATGTCACACTGTATTTGCGCAGCAGTCGTTTCAAATGCAATTTTTGGGGGAAAAAAATTACACTTAAATAAAAAAAAAAAAAACTAACCAGTAAAGTTAGCACTTTTTTTTGTATAATGTGAAAGATTTTACACCGCGAGAATCGTGATCTTTTTATTCTAAGCAAAATAATTGCAATTCTCATTTTGGCCGGAACCGTGCAGCTCTAGTGCAACAGAGATCTTCTGTAAACTTCATAAGAACATGAGATAATCATTACTATAGACATACGTTCCCCTTTTCACAATACAGGTCGGGGTTCACATCAATGAGTCTAACATTTACATTCCAGGGCAATCCGGTCACAAAGGTCACAGTAAACCGACAAAAGATTTGCAGAGCTGCACTGACAACACCACATGGAGCTGGAAGGTTCTGCACAGAGGAGCTTAGTGTTTGAAAGGCTTACATGTCACATAGAATACACTATTATGGTGTTTGTAGTGCGGGGAAGAGCGCTTGCTTCATAGTTACATCATAGATCCTTTACTTAAAATAAAAAACACAACACGCTCTCATCAACCTCAGCTACCAAAGGAGCTTACAATCTAATGCCTCTTTTACACACAATCTGGATATAAAGTAACAAGTGAAAAGTCATAAAGCCTAAGGCCCCTTTCACATTTATACGACTTCTCCCACGATTTGGGACTGCAAAGTAGCATGACAAGTCGTTCCCCATGATTTCCAATGACAGACACTCATATTAGTACAAGTGGTTCTGACTTCAAAGTAGTCCCTGCACTACTTTGGTACGATTTTGATGCCACTTACACAGGCATTCCTTGAAATCGTGGCAAAATCGCGGCAAAAATCACGGACGCGAATCGCGGTAAAATCGCGCGACTTTGAAGTCGCACAAGTGTGAAAGGGGCCTAAGAGGAACATACAAAGTGTGCCTGTAGGAAGTATCTCCTGTTTTAAATTAATCCTCGGGGCTGCAAGACCACAGGACTCACTGCAACATGAAAATCCCAGAATATCCGTCAGGACGGTCCTAACTAGCGCCCGCCATTGTTCATAGGAACACAAGCTTGTCATACATTTAATCTGGACATGTATGCTAGGTGCTCATATCTTCTGCAGTGCTTTCCAGAGAAAGTGGCTCACGATACAATGTCCCGTCCCCTCCCCCACACCCCAACATTAACAAATGCACATCCAAACTGAACTGCTCATAGGTCAACTGTCTTTCACCCAAATTTGTCTCCATGAAACTTCACAAATCTAAAAAGGTTAGAATCTCTGCCAGGCTTTTACTGCTACTACACCACTGGCAACATTTCCTCCAACTTTGTGTCTCAACAACCAGGTGACACAAAGACAGGATTTATACAGTCCCAACAGTTTGCGCAACAACTTGCACAGCTAATCCTAAGAAAGTGTTTTTTTAATAAGTGCTATATATATGGTATTACACACCCGCCAGACTGGCCCGCTTTATACCAACTTACTCTCCCCTCTGCTTTCGGGGATTTTTGCAGGAGGGTTCCATGGGACATATTTGGTGGTCATCCCCGAAGGCATGCAGATCATGGGGAAGGGTCTATGCTCTTATTCGGAATTTATTTAATCTTAAATATTAAAAAGGGACCAAGGAACAGAAGGCAGGTTTGCTTTGTCAGGTTCTGGCTTTCAAACAGAAGGAAGTTATCACGAGGAAGAAATTGGCCTGTAAAGGACAGAGGTCTATACTTACCCATACCGAAGCTGCTCTGGTCCGGTCACATGATCAGCTTCCAGCGCAGTCTTCAGTGTAGAGGAGAGGCAGCGACAACGGCTGGGTGGTGACATCACCCATAGGCTTAGTATGGGGCATCTGTTGTTGGCTGTCCCTTCTCTACACTGAAGCCGGTCATGTGACCGGACTGGAGCGATTTCAGTATAGGCAAGTATAGGCATCTTTTTTTTTTTTATAGGGTAGATAGTCTTAGAATGGGGGTTGGAATAGGTTTAGGCTAATTTAGGGTATGACTGGAATTTCACTGTATGTACCTTCTTAATTCTATCTGGGGGAAAAAGAAAGAGACACTAGTGATGGTGAACTTACCATCTTTGTCAATGGTGAATGGTACATCAGGAGTCACTATCTCGTAGCTGCAGATCTGGCTGAACTGAGGGGAGCAGTCTGCGTCCACAGCTTCCACCTTAAGGATGTTGTCATACTTCTTTCCTTCGATGACCGTGGCTTTGTATGATTTTTCCTTGAAGACTGGAGCATACTCGTTCACGTCATTCACTTGGATGTGTACAGTCGCCCTGCAGCAAGACAATAATGCATAATGGATGAGACAACCTGCACACACACACTCACTGGGGTCTAATGAGTGGAAGCAAAATGCCAGGGAGAATAGGAGTCCCGCTGGGACGGCACGACAACTCTGCCACCCCTCCAGTACCCAGACATACCAAGCCAAGTGTACAGAAAAGCTCAGTCGTTTGAAAAATTAAGACTCCCTTTAAGTGATCCTGTCATGAGAGTTCAAAATATGCTAAATGTTTGACAGCTGGCATCTCCAGATGACCGCATACACCCTTTTCACCAAAACCGCTCCTGTGCCTGAGAAACCTACCACCTGCTATACAAGAATCTAGTCTAGAAGATCAATTCAAGTGCTTTGGCAAGCCTGCTGTCCCCACATCGCTGGTATGTTGTGCCCACCGCAGTCAATCAGAAGTGCCCTTTGCTTGCCTAACCTGACCTCAGACCCCGAATTTGCATAAAGTTTACAAATGAGGCACAGTGAACTAGGTATTAGTGGTGCAAGGAAATGAAAATCCCAGAGCCGGAACTGAAAATTCAGGATGCAGTTGGCCGAAAACCAAATTCGAAATGGACAGTTTTTAGAAAATGTTTTGTTAATGTGGGGGGCGTTTGTGCACTGAAGTCAATAAGGGGGGCGTTTGTGCACTGAAGTCAATAGGTGGCAATTTTGCATTGCAGTCAATGGGACGCAGCATGCCATTATCAGCACCTTTTTTTTTTTTTTATCAGCAAAGCGGATAACCCTATTTTTGGCTGATAATTTTCGGCAGGCGATAAGTCGGTGCATCCCTACTAGCTATGGTACCGGGTATAGTATGAATCCTAAACACACCCTTATGTCAGGACAGGCTGGTCAAATTTTAGGGTTGGTGGCCATAGTGTAACAAAGAAAAATGTTTCTTTTTTTTGGTAATTCATGTTTCCTTGTAATCAGTCAGACTTACGGACACGAATAAATGTTGTGCAATAAAATTAGGTATTATTGGATATCCCTATGGGTAATTGAAGACAACACTTCAAAAAGGGGCACAAATGTTATTACAAACGTACAGCAAAATATGTACATAAATTACTGCGTGCGTCACACAACACACTTATTTATTTATACGCACTAAAGTGGCCTTTTAATCTTTAATGAGGAGTGACTGGATCTGTGCTGGAAATTAGCTGCGGGTATCAGATGTAATGGGCATAGAATAAATTAAGAAAAGTAACCAATATCAGGAAGAATGTCAAATAAGATGAGCAAAACACATGAATGCTTATTATTATTATTATCATCATCAACTAAGACATAAACATTATGAGAAAATGGGATGTGAACACCAGTCGTTAGAAAGCTATACCATCCCTACATCTTCCTGGGGTCAGAGTGAATCCTGTATAAAAAGGTACTATGGAGATGCCAAACGTACACACTCACAGGTTGTAGAGGAAGCTTACTTCCCTCATTGCCTCCGACACTCCAAACTTTCTAAACAGAGGGCCAGTTTACTGTCCATTAGACTTTAGAGGGGCCAGACTGCCAGTAGTTAGTAGGAGGAGGGATCGTGACCCCACCCTTGGGTGTCAGTGGGAGGGATCGTGACCCCACCC